>CM026203.1:9455912-9904251 GCA_014839995.1 Xenentodon cancila
CACCACTCTGACACAGGTTAAGGTTGGACAGCTCTGCAAGAACTACATATATTACTGATCAACTAAAAATCAAGTGGAAAAAAAAAATGTTTTGCTTAAATTAACAGCAGAAGTTAACAGCTGCAGTTGATCGTAATTGGGTCATCACTGCCCCCTGGTGGAGGTCTTGCTAAACAATCACAGGATCACACAGGACACAAGAATGGGGAGCGTGACAGAAACAACGTTTAGAATGGAAGGATGTACAAATGTATGAACGTGGAAGACATAAATGGGCCTCATGTTGTCTTTGTGTTGTGTTGTATTTATACTTTTGCATGATTGTTTACGCCGCTCTGTAATTACACCACCAACTGCTTGGCAGCAGTGTAGGTTCTTTTTCTGCTGCACCATAGCTCACCATCTTCAGTTTTTGTGGATGTGAAATGAAACGAGACTAAAATGGGTTTTTGAACCAGGCTGTAAATAAGTTCATTTCTGCTCTAAAGGTGGACATTTTAACATCGGAGTTAATGGAGACTGACTCGCCATTGCAGTCAGCCTCCAGCAGCCAGTGGAGGAACTGCAACAATGGTTGGAGCTTAGTGGTCACATGTACAGAGAGGTGCACCTCAGGCTCTCCAGTAACGTACGCCGTCAGGTTCACACCTCCGCTGTAGTGACAGCGTAGTTCTGGCGCAGATGTTTAAAAGTCGGGCACAGACACATTTATACTGAATGCCTTAAAACCAAAAACAAGTGAATTAAACTAATTCAAATTCATTGAACATAAAGACAGCCATGTTTTTCAACTTTTTACTTTCAAACCTGTCTTCACGCTTTTGCGCAGCCTGTCCGAGCTGCATGCAGTCCAAACGACTGCCGTTTAGTCACAATGTGATGCTGTTTGAGGGATGTCTCAAATCTAGTCTACAGTACTCCATCAAACACTGTGCAACTACTCACTTGTTTCATCTTTTTGTACTCTTTCAAGACTTCTTCTTGCACTTTCTGTACAATAAAAACAAAAAACAAAAAAAACATTTTGTCAGCAATAAGTGAAGCTGTAATAACTTTGCATCAAAGCTTGATGAACAGAAGCATTAAATTACAAGTCCTCTAACAGACGTGTTGGAAAATGGGTTAAGATGTAGCTGAGCAAACTTGGTTTTGCTCATCACTTCTCTCATTTCTGCCTCTCGTATGGCAGCATCATTTGACTGCAGAATCCAAATCAATATTTATATTTTTTTAGGAGCCAACCAGGGTGGCAAATAATTTTCTAAAAATGTTGCCACTCAATATCACCCAAAAAGGTAATACAATAAATCAGTTCATCTGATAGCACATGTTAATGGTTAAAAAAAAAAAAAAAAAAAAAAAAAAAAAAAAAAAAAAAAAACACAAAAAAAGAAAATAAATAAAAAAAAGATATAGCTTCTTTTAAAAGATCCCACCCCAAATTGCACTGCTAATATGTGCACGGTGTAAATAACTATATGAACATCAATGTTATACCTCCAACTATTTATTTTTCAGATTAAATCCCAATGCCTTACTTTATTTTCATTACTTATTGTAACATTTATTTAAAAAGGATGGCTTCTAACGTCAGAGCTGTCATACAGCTTTTCATTAGTTTACAACAATGACAACAAAGATCTATTCTAGTCTAGTCTCGGGACTCTGCGTTAAGATTCAATATGACCTGATGCTCTTTGGTGCCAGGGGCCAGCTTCCGACACTGGGCATCAAGCTGGGTGAAACGCCGAGTGATACTTTCCACACGAGCGTGCAGCTGGCGGTACTCATCATATTCTGCATTGAAGTCATCCTTGTAGCTTTGTCTCTGGTTGACTGAAACCAGTTGCTTGTACCTCCTGTGAACGCAAGAAAACATTGCAAAATTGTCCTCATTTTCTACAGGGTCATGACTTTTACACATACACGGGAAGCTTAGCATCCATTGAGATATGAATAGCAAATTCTATTAAATCATCTCCAATGAAGTGGGATACACACAACAACATAAGTCATTTGAAACAAGTTACTTACACTGTATAATCAGGCATCTCGATTTTGGATGACAAATCAGTGGACTGGATTGGCTTCTCTTTGTCTGTTGAGACACATTAGAAAGAGAGGAGCATGAAAATATAAATAATGCAGCGGTAATCCATAATAGTTACCAGTAGACCTAAAACTAGACCTATTACATTCTTACACGAGATGTTGACAAATCGGATTTATTATTTTAATCAATTATGTTACAGTGGATTGACGATTCCTGTAGGTGTGAGTGCATATGGTCATTTGTCTATATATGTGGCCCTGCAATGGACTGGCGACGTGTCCAGGGTGTACCCCTGCCTTTCACCTGTAAAGAGCTGGGATAGGCTCCAGTAGCCCCTTGTGACCCTGTATAAGATTGAGCGGGTATAGAAAATAGATGGATGAATCTTTCTAAACATGTTGTGATAATCTTCAAATGATGTGTCTACATGGTGGTGATACAGTATGAAGTAAAAACTAACATGTTCTCCAATAAAAATAGATCAGTGTTGGCCAGTAGGGGGCAGAAGCATTCTGACATCAAGCAGACAGAATGGGAAACTGTACAGCAGAAAGCCCCTTTTGTTTCTTCAAATAGTAACACCAGTAAATTTGTAGATATGCACGGAATTACCCCACGACTTCCTACACCGTATACTATACACTACATAGGCGAAACACAAAAAGTGCTTTTAAAAGAATGTGCTCTGAAAAGATCACAACTGGTAACAATAAGAGACATATTAGCTGTTTTCACACAGTTGTTGTGCTACACTGCTTATAAAAAACAAAAACAAAAATGCGTTTCCTGTTTCACTCATTCATACATGTCCTAAAGCAAAGTCTGTAGGAGGTTTTGCTACCATCAGACACACCTTTGTCATGGACTGGTCAACAATGAGGACGCACCTTCATCTTTTTTGTGGGCTTCTCCATTCTCGTTTTCAGAACTGCGCTTCTTTTTGGCTCTGTAACTCTCTTCAGCCTGCTCTGGCACAACAGGAGGACTAATGCTGGTTTTTTCTGTTTGTTTTCTTTTCTCCTTCTCTCGATCCTTGTCTTTGTGCTTTTTGGATTTCTTTTTGAACTTTTTATTTGTATTGCTTGATACGGGAGGGCTGGTGATGACAGTAGAGGTGACTGTAAGAGAAGTGCAAGGAGGAGGGCTGGGCGAGGCAGCTGGTCTGGGGACAGGATGTTGATAGCCATCCTGCAGGGCTCTACCGGAGGTGAAAGGACCGGGTGAAGGATCTCTGCAGGAAGAACTCTGGTCCATAGGTAGGTCCTGAGTGCCACAGCCCTCTGGGGTGCTGGGTGAGTTTGAGTTGGAAGCTGGGCTGGGTTGCTGATGAGAAGGTGCAGGAGGGTGGGATGAGATGGGTAGATGAGTGGGAGGGCCAGAGGAAACACTGGGAGGTAGGGATGAGCGTTTAGAGCTGGGGTTGCCCTCATCCTCGCGGCGGTCAGAGGAAGATGAAGATGCAGATGGACCTCGATTGTTAAGATGAGAGATGCGGGCTTTCTTGGGAGCCAAGGGGTCAATGAAGTCAAAGTCTGGCTGGCGTTTCTGTACAAACACATACACCAAAAAACAAACTAAGCAATAAGCGACAAACTGTGTAACTTGAGGTGAATGATTAGGTGTGCATTTCTGCATTACCTGAGGGGATGTGGGGACGCAGTCTTTAGGTGAGTTGCTAGATGAGATTGTCTCAACAGGAAGACCTAATTTACTATTAGGAAAGAAAAGAGGAACATCAGTCAAAACAAAGGACAGCCAGAGCCAATGCTCTACACTTGAACCTACTGAATATGTATTTTTTGAGTAGTTTTCTGGATAAAAACATTTTAGAAGTTCCTCTTTTTTTTTTTTTTTTTTAAAGCTGAAACTGCCCTGTGTTCAGCATTTGCTCAAACCACTGCTGAATTGATACAGCTTGATTTGTATTAGATTCCAATTCCCAGCTCGATGGCGCTCACGGAGCAGCTGTCGGCCTTGGTGCCAGAAGTGAGGTGACCTTCATGGCACATATACTGCCAACATTTAATATGCCATGTTTGCAATCTGTCATTTCAACTTGTATTGCGGTAACAGTGTTTGATTGTATTAGAGAAAAGTTTAAAGTATTAATTCACTTTTTGCAGGACATTTTTACAAAAATTCAAATGTTGATTAAATTTAATTTACAACTAATTACTGATAAAGATAATCGTTAAAAAGAGGATAAAAAATTGGCTTCCAAGTAGTTACAACCCATAAATTACAAATACTGTGTTTGTCTTTAAGCTCAGCGTTGCTAAAACACTTAAATTGGGACTGTGTGTTAGGCATGAGATCGAGACACGTGTCGCATGACTCCAATCTGCACGGTTCAGTTTACAGCCCGAGCATCTGCTGTGGCCGTGTATGTCTGTCTCTCTACTTCCTATATTAAAAGATATTTCACAATTCCCCAAACAGTCAAAAAAAAAAAAAAAAAAAAAAAAAAAAAAAAAAAAAAGTCCCTCAGACCGCTTCTGTACCGAGCCAAGATGCGATCAACCTGGGTCTTCTCATCTTCGGAATAGCCAGGCCAGTCACGCTGCACATCGCGATATATGAACTCCTTCAATGAGTACGTGTTGTCTTTGGGATTCAAGTTTGCCACCTGTTTGGCAGAGACAAACACACAAAGTTTCAAGTTCAACTGTGAACACATGAAACCTACATGTACAGAAACTTTAGGTTTCCTGTGCCGGCCATCTGTGCATTCAAATTATGTTAAAATTTTGTGATTTCTTTCTTGTCAATTAAGCCTGTATAGCTGACAATTTCCTCAGACATATATGCAAGTGCCTTGCTACTCAGAGGTATAAATGAAGCTGAATTGAACTGAAGACTAAACATGAAAGATTTCTGGGACCATGTTAAGACCCTTAGAGGCTATTTATGGTACCAAATATTAGGTTCAGCAAACAAGATGCTAAACTGCTCTGTGTAGCTGTTTTTTTCTATGTATAATTAAAATAAAAAAAAAGCTTTACTTGTTGCAGGGTGGTCCCCAGTGAGTTTCTGTCCTTCTGGTTGATACCATCTCGCTGCAAGCGGCCGAGGATTTCCAGCTTCTTATACGACTTTAGTGCCAGCAGGTGAACGATGCGGTCACGAAATGGTCTCTGAGATACAGGGTTATTGGAAAGACACTTGCGTATAGTGTTGGCTGGGTTGATGGGTGTGGAGCGTTTACGCTCGGGGACGACATCAGGGGCTGATAGTGCCGGCTTCCGAGTATGCACTTGTTTTCCTAAACGAAACAAGATTAAAAACACATTGAACCTTTTTACTTGGCAACTGACAGAATGACAATGAAATTTAATGCAGAAAAGTCTTAATTATTCGTCCTTCCAAATTGATAATGAATTCTTTAGTACTATTAAAATGAGAGCTATACACAAGGCTACATAGACAGGTGCATCATCAATCAACACGGCGGTTCTAACCTTACAAGAGAAATCAGAACCAAATACATTTGCAATACACAATAACTACACTAAATGTAAATGTAAATGTCACTACAGCTAGTGAAAATTCAAACTGCGCTAAGCTGTAGTTCCAATACCTCGTACTAGTTTGGATAATTGACAGATCTGAGGTAATAAAAACCTTAGAAACTCTTTGTACAACTTCGTAAATGTAATTCTCGCTATGGTGCCAGTTTTTCAGCAGCTAAATTGCTAACCGTTTTGGTCTGTGACATACTATGAGGTGAAAAGTGGGCATGCCAACTACTGTCACTGGACATGCATGTTTTGGGCAACAAATCTATTCAGACGCCTGTGTACCATCACATAGACAGTGGGACCAGTATGAACTTGTATCCTGTTAAACTGTGCATGTAAATGAAATGAGTGAGCAGCATGGCCTGTCCGTGTACTTTACCACAGTGCCTTGCATGTTCCCCTTAACTTCTTCAAGGTTGTTACAAAGTCTTATCCAACAAATCAATGTTGACTTGCAGTCTATGAAACTTGTTTCTTTTCAAATCATTCTATTCAGACCTGGAAAGTAATAATTTCCACCATCAAATGTAGTTCAAAATTAGATGGATTGTGCCAGTCATTAAAAAAACAAATAACAGTCAAACTTTAATATAAAAATACAAGTCATCGCCTGCAACCTGAAGTCTGCTGTGAAAACCAGACATTTTTGCATTTGTTAACACTGTGACAACTTTAAAGCAGCTGCTACAAGTTTGTGACCTCCCTCGATTCTCTAATCGGCTTCTCTCGTTTCCCAGTTTCTATCTGAGCCAGTTTATGCAAATCTATCCTCATGGCTTTGTTAAAGAAGAAAAATGACAATGAGAGAGTGTACATCAAGTGCCAGCTCCAAATCCTACACAGATCTTTCATTATATTGGTTTAACCTGTGAGCTTGCAGCTGCCATACATGAGAAAATGTAATTCTGTAATAAATGTAACATTATACACAAACATGGTTGAAGTACAAGGTTTAAATGCTTACTTATGCAGTTAATTAAATTAAATTAAATGCTGTTCTAGATACATTTCTTTTCATTTTTGTTGAAAAATGAGCTCTCATTGTATCTAGACCAGAGGACATAGAAATTAAATTTGTAGAAATGTCTTTGTATGGACTATTTTTAGTTCCAACTTCTAAATACCACTCTAGCAATTCAAAAATTGTTACATTTTTTTTTTTTACTATTTCTGAATGTTCCTAAAACAGAGGCCCCTATACCAATTGTGCCATAACTGGCACACACATAATCTTGTGTTTGTAATCTAAGCAACAGAAGTGGAAATTGCTTATAAATGTCAATGAGCCAATACGGGTGGAACCCACTAATTTAGCATCAAAGTGGTCTATCTGAATGTCTAACCCAATCATTGGTGTGATCATATGGTGCGGTAACTTAAATAACTTGCAGCACTTATTGAGGACTCTGACAAGTTTGGAAAAACGCATGTCAGGAAACCTAGTTAAGAGTAAACTCAGGGAACTGCTGGTTTTACATGTCAAGTAAGACATTTCTCTGCAGATTGATGACACCACCACAGCCATTTACATAAAAACGTTGTTAAAGAGGCTTCTACCAAAGCAAAATGATCAATCATCAAAGTCAAAATCACGTTGTAGGGAAAATAATAAAAAGTTAAAATCACTGATCATTTCTGTCATTTCTTAATTAGCAGTGAGCAAAACAGCTTCAAGGGACAACAGCCATCTGGAAGTTCCACAGCTGCTGCGGGATGAGCTGAGGGATGTGCACCATGGGAATCCATGCTGCCAGCTACTTCAGGAAGTTTTCAGATCATCATCAGAGGAAAACACCAGGTAGATTCTGTTTCAGCCTCTCCTGACTAAGAGGCAGGACAGCAGCGGCTGAGAGAGCTGGGCATATTTTGACATGTGCAGTCCCATATGGGCCTACAGATGTCCTGCAGCTCTGCAGTAGAGATATAACACCACAAATGAAGAAACAAGGGATAGCTGCAGCCAGTGAAAAAAAAAGAAAAGAAAAAAGGTACCCCGTAGTATTAGATTTACATCAAATGAATCTGAATGGTAGCTAGGGTTACTTTAACTGTGTCATTATTTAAATGGTATTTAAAGCCTGTCTAAATGGTGATATTTGGTCTCTCCTGGCTTCTTGTAAACATTAAATGAGTTCTGTGTCTAAAAGCAGTGTGTGAATTACAAACAATAAGTGTTTAACACTAGCAAACTTGTTCCGTGAGAGGGTTTTCTATACAACTTTAGACAAGTCGTTTGTCAATAAAACAAATTACTTCATCTTACAGCTTTTAAACTTGGACATAGTAAACAGCCTTCAATGGCTTTGAATTAGGACTACAAATAACTTCTTTTTTAATCAATTTTTTAAAAGAATAAATCAACTCATCGGATTATGAATTGTGCAACAAACAATTTTATTTAGCTATTACGTTTTTAAATTACCCTAAGATTGTTAAGGACATGTGGCAAGTAACAAGAAAACACAGAACATTATTTTTCAGTCAAAAATGTTTGCTGCTCATAAAACTATAAACAAGTAGCTCAAGTTAAAACCTCTTTATGACCACTGTGTCATTGCCAACAAGATTTGTCCAAATACTTCTCAGTTAGTTGTAGAGAGAAAAGAGGATACAGACTATTGGGTCTGTGAGATGTGGATGATTCACTGTGGACACTACGACTCTTTACGGCGCCCACATGACTTCTGAAGTACGACCACAGACAAGATTTACCAGCGTGTAATAATTGTATTCACAGGTCACACATTTGTAATGTTAGCTTCTCACTAGTTTTCCTAAATGCTTGGTGCAAATCAGAAATGTGTACAATTTCTAAAAGTAGAAAACAAGAGCTTTTCGATGGTGTATTGTATGACACACTAGACACTACGGTAAATGTTCGCTGAGCAACCACCAGCAGCTTTGAGTAGTGAGTTATGGAGAGTTTTATCCAGCTTTGGCAAGCGGTTTCTAGGATATTTGAAAGTAAGACTCAGAAAAAACCTGGCAAGCATGTTATTGCAAAGCATTGAAAGGTTCTCTGCTCTCTGTATAGCTCATGGTGGAGTTCTGCTTCGAAGACCTAACAGGTGACATACTCCCACCAATGGACAAAGAGCACATCGGAAAATATGTGCCATCAGCTACCTGACACATAAAAATATAATGCTTTTATCTAATATCTGCGTTTCAAAACTTATTTAAGCCGTTTGAATTTTATTGACTGTCATTAAAAAAAACATGGGCATAATTCTGTAAGAAATGGTGTCAGTTCCAAACCACAGCAATAAACAGACGTGATGACATCGCCAACTAATAATTGATTATTAAATTCATTGGCATCTAATTTACTCTTAGATTTTTTTTAATAGCTTGTTTATTTGTTACAGCCCTACTTTGAATAGCATTCGGGTGTAACCTTTCTGTTAATCGTCCTCTGAAAGAGGCAGAATTTGAAAAGAGGAGAGTGTTGGTAGGATGTATAGGCATGCTAATGTTGCCAATCCAATAGCTGTAGAAGATATGCAAGACTGTGATGAGATGCTAACCTCTGTACTGGCCCCCAGGCTTAATAACTTTGGTCCCACGTTCACGTGTGTCCTCCACAGCCTGGGTCATACGTTCCCGGGTCACCTGATAGGAGTCACTGGTTGCGCACACTGTGACCTTGTCCTGTACTGTTGCCAACAATGCCAGGTGTGAGGCCCCTGAGCTGGAAACAAAGAGGGGGTATAAGGGAGAAATGTGAGCCAAAGAAGGATTACCTTCCAGCAACATGTAGTAAGACAGTAGCACTTGATTCAGCTCAACTGTGATTACCATTACCTGGACACATACTGACGGATGCACTCAAAGCTTCCCTGAGGGTTGTCCTTGCCCACATTAGACAGGTAGAATTCAAAATTGTGGAAGGTGTCTGAGGAGGAGTCAGTCTTGGGAATTTTAATGCTCTGCAAAATAATTGGGACAGAAACTGTGTATAACAACTTCTTAAGGGAAAAAAAAAAAAAAAAAGATAACATTTAACACTTGCAACTATGCTATACAAGGCCAGTCTTGGTGACCACTGGTTTCACCATTTGTAAAACATCAGTACATAACTGGTACTACATTTCTAGATATGGGACATTGTGCCATCCTGTCTGATGTGCTTTAAACGTTTCACTGCTCCGACAGACCAAATCGAAAAGAAGTGGGTCAACTCGTCAGTTTCTTATCAAGCTCCGAACAAACCTGATAACGACCCATTCATGAGAATCATGAACGCTGAAGCAAGGGAATAGGCGTTTAAACAAAAAAAGAAACAAAAGAAAAAAAACACGGACCATGCTGGAGAAAAAAAAAAAAACATTAGCATGCACTATATTATATATATATATATATATATATATATATATATATATATATATATATATATATATATATATATATATATATAAAAAACCAAAACACTTACCCCTTGAAGTCCTTTAAATTGTATTGTAGGCCGCAATGAAGGTGCATTCTGAAATAAAGGAAGAAGAAAGAAAGAAAAAAAAAAAAAAAAAAAAAAAAAAAAAAGTTAACTTTTTGAAAGTGGAAAGATATATATATATATATATATATATATAAATAAAAATAAATAACCCGACCACAAGCATAATATATAACAAGCTACAATTTAAATATCACTTTTAAAGCATGTCCTAAGAAAAAAAGTCAATGTAGAACAGAAGAGTAGAACATTTTATCCTCAACAAAATAACCCTATTAAAAAAAACAAAAAAAAAAAAAACAAAAAAAAAACTAAATGACCTCATATGGCTTGAGATTACGCTGGAGCTTGATGCTCAGACTGCAACTATATTTGATATCAATCTTGTATGCATTCATTAACCACTGATTTTATTAATAAATCTGTATCTGTGCATCATAATTTTCTAAAGCTCCAGTGCACCCACCAAAGTATCAAGCTTTACAGTAAAACTTAGAACCTGCAAATCGTCGCAATCGAGGCCGTTGAGCGGGGGAGTGTTTGACAGTTAAAATTACTTTGATTACTTTTCAAGCAAATTCATAATCAAGACAGCTGCAGTGTAAATTATTTGTTTAAACGCTGGAATTTGAAGGCACAACTGCAGCAGATATTTTTAACAGAATATTTTGAAACATTTCTGTTTTCTGTATGTTAGTCAGCGTCTACGTGAAATGGAGCTGACAGCCACAAATATGCAGTGGCTCCTCTTGAGCAGTATCCAGTAGGTTAAGATAGGAAAGCACAGAACTCCCAGTCTCTTCACATAGCTTAAACACACAGAAGAACCAGTTGGCTTGACCTCTGAAATGTTGGATTGACTGGTTGGAATGGAATGAGCATTTTATCAACAAAATCTTCTCCTCACTCCTCGACATGAAACATTGCTTCTCAACATAAACTTGTAAAATGAATGACCTAACAGTAAAATTTATACTTTTTTGGAACCTAGAAAAATATGCGATAGTTGTGAAAGCTCAGCTACTCCAAGCCGCAGTCCCTCCCCCACTCTCGCACCCAGTTCTGATCACATTTCACATCACCACAGAAAGACAAAGATAGCCAGCTTCCATAGTTCGATGACTGGTTCAGCTACAACACACATTACTAAAAGGGAGAGAAACAAAAAGCAGGCACTTTTGGCTGCTCAGTCAGCAAGAGATGGTAGGCTGCTGTTCAGTTCAGTTAACAGGCCAACACATCCAATAAGGCTGTAGCATGGGCTGTTACAAAAGAATGCCTCCAACTTAGTGATTATACAGCCTTCCAGATTTCAGAAAATTGCTGAATTATTAGTTAATAGTGTGCTTGGCATTGGTAGTTAACAACAAACAGGCATTTATTTGCCTTGCTTTTGTATTGACAATGTTGACTACTTCATCGGCAGGTGGCAGCTGACTAACTTAACATTTTGATGTGGAGTGTTATTCAGTCACCAAACTTTTTTTTTTTTTTTTTTTTTATTCACAAATGACACGGTCTTTCTCCAAAGGAACATTTAGTCATATAATGGTGTCAGTGGTCTGCACTGACTGAAAATACACAAGTAAAATGCACCAGAACCCCCCCCCCCCCAAAAAAAAAGCCATAGGTAAAGTAAACTTTGTTAAACAAGAAAATCATTAACAGTTATAATTTAAAAGAGAGAGATTTAAAAAAAAACAAAAAACAAAAAAAAAACCTAAACACTTTGGTGCTTTTAGCAGCTTTCTTATCCCAGAAAGACAAATAATATATGTTAAATCAAAATAAAAAAAACAACAAAATACTGTTCCACTGACCAAAGACTGACGAGGCTGTGCAGGGGTGTCTGAAACTTTACAATGAATCAGTTTGTGCACATTTAAATGCACATGTTTGTACAATCTCAAACCCCATGGGGCTGAAACTCTGGCAAAGTTTCATGTTCAGAGGTGAGTGTAATGTGAAACATACATCCGTACACACAGACACCATGAGCAGTAAAAAGCTATCAGAGGCCTGTGAGCAGCAGCCATATGCTAAACTATAATCCATTAGTCCTGACTGGAGATTTAGGCAGTCCCCCTGTTATGCAACGCCATAGTTGTTGGCAGCTTGACTGAGTTATGGCCAGGTAACATGGCTTCAGGCATCCGTAACTCAAGACTACATAGGGTTTTCTGGATTAGTTCACCTGTGTTCACCTCTACATGAGCAGCCCAAGATTAACAAGTTATATTTAATCTGAGCAGGTATGCAGTGCCCTGTGGTAAACTCTGGCTTGCCCTGCTTGTAAATCAAACTGTGGATGCAGTTTGCAGAGGTAGTTTGTAAACATACGTAAACACAACGTACTGGACAAAGTGATATAGAAAGGGCGGGGGTAAAAATATATTACTTTGCCATCAGATACAATTAATTTGTAAACCTACATTGGCATTACCCCTTTGGGGAGGGGGGTTCTGATGGTGATTTTATAATTGAGAAACAAAGCTATAAAAGAGGAAACTCATGAGATTAGGTTAAGTAGCCATTAAAAAAAAAATAAGGAGCAAAATGGGTGAGTCTCTAAGACGGCTCCATAAACCTGCCAGATCACTGTTAGGTTCTCCAGCTGGATAAAAACGGTTACCATATGGTAAGATCCAGTCACCGACTGGCTCGAAACACTGGTAACTTGGTATGAAGTCGCGTTAAGGTTTAAAGTCTGAACGTTTCCAAACAAGTTACCTGTGACTAACATAAATGTAACCTCGTCGAGTCTAAGCTCAAGATAGCCATCATATGTGAACCATTTAACACATTCACCTTGTCGCCGGATGGATTACTTCGTCGATATGAAACTGTCACTTTCCTAATTTGGTAACATTATTTAGACCGGCTGGAAGGGAAAAGGTATTATTGGATGACCAGCTCAGCAAAGGCTTTACACGTACAGCTAACGCTAATCAGAGTCCAACTTCGCCGACTGGTTTTCGGAGTTAAGAAAGCCGTGTCACCGTGTAAAACCAGGCCGGAACACACGTCCCAGCCCTCGTTTATCCGCTGACATTGATTAAGTTCATGACACAAGACCATTACGAGCGAGATAAAGCCGAGAAGCGGCGCTGTCAACAGCGCAGCTAGCATCGTAGCTTTAGCTGTGCGTGGCAGTTGGGCTCCTCGCTGACCGACGGCGTCCCGCGACCGTCTGCACAAACCCGTCTTTTCCCACTCACCGTACAATTTTCATAGCTTTCTATTGCTCTCAGCGCCGTCTCGGTCAGTTTGACGTGTAATACAGAGACTCTTTCTGCGCTTTGTTGACCACAATTTAATCCATAGCTCCCATCCTCGCAGAGAGCCGCCATGTTTACCAGCCCTCCACCATCGTCCCTCTGAGGCAGCTGCAGTTAGTAGCCGCTGCTCCCTCTCTCTCTCTCTCTCTCTCTCTCTCTCTCTCTCTCTCTCTCTTTCTATCCCTCTCTCTCTGCTTTCTCTCTCTCTCTCCCTCTCTCTCTGCTTTCTCTCTCTCTCCCTGTCTCTGTTTCCTCTCTCTATCTCTCTGCCCCCCTCTCTGCTCCCTCTCTCTTTCTCTCTCTGTGCTCCTCCTGCTCCCTCTGCTCCCTCCCTCTCTCTGCTCCTTCTCTGCTCCCTCTCTCTCTCTCTCTCTCTCTCTGCCCCCCCTGTCTCTGTCCCCTCTCTCTCCCTCTGTGCTCCTTCTGCTCCCTCTCACTCTCTCTGTCCCCCTGTCTCTGCTCCCTCTCTCTCTGTGTGCTCCTCCTGCTCCCTCTCTCTCTCTCCCTCACTCTCTCTGCTCTCCCTGTCTCTCTCTGCTCCCTCTCTCTCTCTGCTCCTTCTCTGCTCCCTCTCTCTCTCTTTCTCTCTCTCTGCCCCCCCCCCCTTGTCTCTGTCCACTCTCTCTCCCTCTGTGCTCCTCCTGCTCCCTCTCTCTGCTCCCTCTGCTTCTCCTGGGAGGGATTACACTGCTGCCTACAGGGCTCACAGTTGGATTAGTCTTAACTTGCAAGGTTGTTACTTTCTTTGCAGCCACACTTATATTGAAGTGTTGCATGTTTTACTCCCTATGTTACGCTTGCTTTTGTGTGTGTTTTATTATTTGGTCTAACTTGCAGGGACTTGGTCTAAAACTGCAGGGAGATGTGTGTTCACTGAAACCTTTTTCAAAGGAACATTTGCAGCTAATAGATCCCTTTTCTTTGTCAGGTCACAACCTTTCTCTGAAATACACAAACACACTGCCAGGTTTTGCTGACATGGTAGAACCAACTCTGGCCCACTGAAAATGGAAAAAGGTAGCTTTTGTAATCACACTGCACCAAAAAGTGGATTCAGGAATATGAAACAAGCTTTCCTCAATATTAGATTGTATATATTTTAAGCCTTTACACACGTTTCCTTTGGGCAAATTGCATGTCCAATATTATAATGTACAGCAATGCTACAATGAATAGTTCAGTTGTTTTCTCACATTTGGGCTGCTTTTAAAAGTATGCAACCGGGTTGCCTGAAATGATGTTTCTTTATTAACATGGCCTATGAAGTGACATCAGCACAATAGATGCAAGTGTTTTCCTTGTCAGCTGGACTATCTGCCAGCGTCAGTCCCCTTGACATGGTGATTAGTGGCGTTGCCCCGGGCAGGGTGGGGAAAGGCTTGTGTGAATCCAGCAGATTACCAGAGCTCTTCACCCCACCCATCCCCCTGACACACTTACACACTCACACACGAGCCATGTGTTAAACGTTGGTTCTGTACACGTTTACTCTGTTTATGTGAGATTTTCTATTTATTCTATTTAGTAGCTCATTTGTCTGACAGGTTGCCTGCTGTGCAAATAGTGAAGACTTTGGGGTGGATATGACTCATTGATCTGAGAGCTTCTGTGTTTACAGAGTTGCTGAAGGTGTCACCTGATGGAGGTTTAAGAATATCTTAAAATTACACTCCTCTTGTTTCAAGCTAAGCATTACACACAACATGGTTAAGAGCATACCAGCAGGAAACTCACTACCATTGTTTTAAAAGAATGTAAAACCACTTACTTAAAAGTTTTTGTTTTGTTTTTTGCTTTTTAGATTTGTTTTTTCTTCTATGCCAAAGTAAACTTTTACAAATAGTGCTAACACGTCCCAGTCCTTATCACCAGTGTAAACATTCAAAGGTTCTTTAAGAAATCATGTTAATGATAAAGAGCTCTAATGAACACCAAAGGTTTATCTTCTGCCATCTGTCCTGTGCAGTCTCTGTTCTTCTCTTTATGATAATTAAAAAGTATTTAAAAAAAACACTAAAAGCTTTGACTGTGACTTTGACTAAAGTTGGGTTCACTGAGTTGGTAAAAATGTTTAACCCCCAAATGATCTTTGCCTTCCAACCACACCTGAGGAATCAGTTTTAATCCTCACTTGAGGATCAAGCAGCATATGAGCCTTATTCAATTATCCTATTAGCTTTGCTTGTGTTGCTTTAACACTTGTTTGAGAGGCTCGTGTTAAAGTATTTTTTATATTAAAAAAAAAAATAGAGTCAGAGAAAGATGATTGTTCCTTCTTCTGGAGTTGATGTTTCACCAAAGGATGTTCTGAGGACTCTTCATCATGACAAAGAAGTCCGTTGCAGACAACGCAGCATTTCAGTTCCCACAGTGAAGAATGGCGGTGGGACCAGTTACGCTGATATTTTAAAGAACAAAGTTATCTGCTCTAAGTTTAGCTTTAGGTCGCCCCAGGGCTCTACCAAGAAGACAATGATGCAAAACACACAGAGTGATCCACGTTGGTCCCAAACTGTTTTAAGGACCCCAAAATAATGGTCCTGGAGTGTTCCTCCCAGAACCCAGATCTCAGTCCTCTTATAATCTGCTGAAGAAGCTCAAGATTCACGTCCATGCTGGTAAACCTATAAAGATCTGAGCATTGACAGCACTAATCATTATGTCTTTGGCCTTTTGTTTTTGTTTTAATAAAATAAATTTGTACAATATATTAATTTAGCTCTATAAATATTTGTGTTTGATGTTTTAGCATCAAATAAACTGGACACTTTGGAGACGTTAACAGCTCTGCTTGATGTCATAAAAGGAGCTACTAATTTTGAGCTGTGTGTCACTGATACATTTGCTCCTCCTGGATTCCTGTTACATGTGAACTGTTTACCAACCTCTCTTACTACTACTACTACTGTCAAGTAGCAGATACTTTTTTCCTACGCGACCTACATCTGAGAGAAAAAGTGCAGTGGGGACATGACTTGATATGCAGATAACTGTGAAAGTACTTCAGGACAAGAGCCAAAAGTGCATTGTAAGTGTTACAGAGGGGGTGCCTGAAGCCAGATCCTCCGTGTAGTGATGGTTTTTCCAGTTTAACTAAGATGACTTCTCTCAAAACATCTGTCTTCTTTGTACAGATTATTCACTGTATGGTCATCAAGAGTGTCCTTAATCCTTGAGGTGCAGGTGAACCGCTGATTACGATTCTGCCTTTGTGAGGTGGCCCATTGGTCTCCTGTGGTTTAAAGTTCTTTTTCTAGCTACTTTCTTTGCTAACTTGGCTGGAAAAACAAGCCCAAACATGTTAAAGTTAACCTTGATATGCAAAACATTTTGTTGCAGAGTCATAAAAATCTCTCGAGCATATTAGGCCACCTGTGAATGAGCTACAGCTGACACTAATAAGCAGGTATGTTTGCGGCACAGCGGCTCATTAACTAGTTCTGTTGTAGTAACATCCTGGGCTGGATTTTGTCCAGGTGCTCCAGCTTCTTCCCTCAGAAAGACAGATGGGCTGTAGTCACCATTCACCCTGTTGGTTTGAATACGCTGTAAAAAGTTTTGCATTTAGACACAAAATCACATTTATGATCTAATAAGTTACATGTTTTTTCTCTACTTGAAAGCTGCTACCAAACAGTCTCCATGTTTGGTCATTTGAAACACAGGACTGATTTAAGGTAACAATATACTAATCCTTTATCAGCTTAATAACTGATAATATAAGAAAGATCTTTGCAGAATTCATCATTTTCGAGTGTCGTTGTGATAGCGGACTATAAGCCGCTCTATGGCAAGAGTACATAAACCCAAAGAAATACAAAGTACAAATACAAAACTTTAACACATCTGGTCAAAAAGGAGCATTATATTTTCATAAGATATAAATAATATGTGATGAGAACTGAAAAAATCCCTATTGCATAGTTGTTGTCCACCTTTTTCTTTAAAACACCACTCTTCTGATTATTCAATAAAAAAAGGGAATTAATTCAAGTTTTCTTTTTTTGCTAAAGGAGACATATTCTGCCATTTTTCCACAAGTGCTTGTGACATTCTTTAAATACAAATACTAAAGAGATACAGTACAACAGCTCCCTTTTCAAGCGTGTCTTATCTGCATTGGTCGCCGCTGCCAGTTTTAAGGGTTTGTAATTAGCCACTTGACTCTGCATCCCCCTCTTCTTCTGTAGATGTAGCTCTTTAGAGATGGTCCCACAGCTTTATGTGACCCTGGTCTGATGTAGGTTAAATGGAGCAAAATCTAAAAAAATGATTGAGAGATAAGCACGAGGAAGCTGGATTACTCTACTCTGATCTTGGTGTGTGATGTCCTGTAGCCTACAAATGTAAACAGCTCACTTGATGACATGCTTTTAGACTGATTCAGCCCAAACCACAGCAACACAGTATGTTAGATTGTAGGAGTTGGTACTTCCCCAAATGCATGAAAGTTTTTTTTTTTTAATTGGTAAAATGTTCACTTTTAGCATTTCTACTGCCTTTTCGTTTTCTTTGGGTTATGTTGCTTCTGGGGTCTCTTACTACTAGTAAACCACATAACAGGAATAAAACCAACAAATCTTTAAACTCATTTGCATTAAGCATCACAGTTTCATTTTTTAGTCCCTCAAATTGACTAAAAAAATGATAAGATTTCACAAACGTGGAGAAGACTTTTGTAAAATTGGCAACCATGAATCATAAGAGAAATACACAGATTGGTAGATGCTTCAGTGGAAAAGTAAGTCTGAGACAGAAGAATAAAGCTGGTGCTTTAACATAAAGCTTCAGGTTGGAAAATCACATTAAAAAAAAGCCTGATGGACACTGGAATCACATTGCTCAGCTAAGACCAAGATCAGTATACAGGGTTGGTATGTGACGGTACGAGGCTGCATGAGAACAAGTGGTGTTTGGGAAATTACATTTACAGATTTAATCTTTGGATATACTAAAATACTATCTAACAAGATAACCCCCAAAGCTTTCCTGCAGGCAAATGTTTGAGAATAAGAAAGATTCAAAGAACTCTTAAGAGCCTCTAAAGACAAAGAAAATGAAAAGAAGAAGAAATTTAAAGTCAAAGTTAAGTTAATTTAAACCCAAGAGAACAAGTCTGAGGTATTTTAAGGGAAAAGTAGTTATGCAACCCTTTCAATAAAGACCATCTTAAAAATATAATAAATTAATAAATAAATGGCTTTTGAAAAGCAAGGCCAAAAATATCCCTGGAAACACAAACAACAGCTTGATATTTTCCACGCTGGAAGTGACTGAGCCTGTCATAGAGGTGGACAGAAATATATTTAGAAAATATATTTTTTTTGTAACATGTATTCTACTTTTTTTTAATTTTTTTATAAAGAATAATTCTTGCATTTAACCCTTACTCCCATGTTAACTTACAAATAAGAGCCATGTCGATTTTGCAAACACTATTGACATTAGTTGACCAAATAACAGAAGAGTGACTAAAATTATTTACAAAACAGTTTGTGCAAGAGAATAATTTTGTTCTATCTAAAGTGAATCTCAGTGGCTTTAGTCCATCCATCTGCTGACGTCCCCAGGTTTAAAGAAACATCTGCACATGGAAATCCCACTGTAGTGGATGGTTGCACTGATAACTGAAAGAGGGTGATGAGTCAGAAACTTACACTCCACTGAGCAGTTTTGTTTAAATTTAAATAGAGTTAAAGAGGATGAATTCCTGTCCTGGTAATGACTCCTGGGCAAAAAAAAATCAAAAAAAAAATCAAAGGATTACTTGAGGTTCACCCCCAACTTCACTCCACGTGGCGATCTGGCCCTGAGGACAGATTCTGCTGGCAGTGAGAAAAAAACATCTGCTGCTGTTTAACCCTCCCATAAAAACGTAGCACACAAGGAGAAGAAGGCGTGAATGTGTGAGCATGTTTGGGTATGTGGGAGAGAGGAAAGTGGATCAGATTATTTAAGTTTACATTTTATTCCATCTAAAACATGTAGCAAAAACATTTCCATATATTATTCAGTACACGAACTCCATTAAAAACAAATGTCTCTTGCTGAAGCGCAACATTGTGGACATGCGTGATCTGGAGAAAACGGCATTCTGCTGGATATGTTTTCCAGCGCTTGACTTTTAAAGACACTGAAACAGCAGCTCTCTTCTAGTTAATGATTAGCCACTGTGGGGAAAGTGGGCACTTACAGTGTTGACTCTTATCGCTGCTGACCACAAAGCCCCTGGAGCTGTATCTCTGGGGCTGACATTAATGTAGAGCACAATGCTGTGTTTAAAGAGACAGTCGATTTCTTTTTGTCTGCCGGTGAAGACTGCAGGAATACAAAGGTGCTACTGACACAAATGGATTTTTGAGTCACTGCACAGGCTGCTTCGCTGTAACTCCAAGCTCAATATACAAGCTAAAACACAACATAAATGAGAATTCAGAGGTTTATGAAGACAACTATAAGATGTGCTCTCTCATTGATATTTCTCTTTTACTACTGACTTGTCGTAACACCACTTTGGTAATGTTTTATTCTCTTCACATGTCAGAAATTGTTATTCCTCACACAGAAGTAATATTTGTATCTCCATCAGTAGCTTTGGATTTCAGAACCCTCCTGCAACTCAACATTTGTATTGCTCCCTCTCCTTTATATCATATGCCTCACATTGCCTTCCTGAAGATATGAGTCTTGGTTCAGATACACGAGCAGTCAGGGATGAATCCCACCAACTGTACTCTGGCGACAGCACGCAGGTTGGCCTGTGGTCGATCAGATAGCGGTTCAGGTAGCTTTCTTCTAGGCCTCTGGCCGTAACCGCGTTTGCCTGGTCCTGAAGAATGAGTAACGAACAGGCACGAGCCAGTTTGTACATCTCAGAAACAGATCCTCCGTAGAACTCAGATGTGTAATAATAGTCTCCTTCATCTTCCTCCACGCAAGCTGATGATACTTCATCAGCTTCATAAGGGAACTCATTTCGTGGCATTCCATAAAGTTCTGGATGCAATGTAGCCACGAGGCCTCCAAGGATTTCTTCCCTCACTGGGCCCACAAACTCCTGGTCAACATCAGTGCAGAAGATGTACTGGACGTCGCTGTCAACCAGGTCCCTGATGGCATCAGCAAGCAGGATGATTCTACGATAAGCTAACCTGTCCCACCCTGGAAGCTCTGCAACCTGAAGCACCTTTAGCTGTCGTTGAGGCTCCAGTTTGATTGGGGGATCCAGAGAACTCGGATGGTCTGTGAGAATGTAATATGTGACCATCTGATCAGGAAGAAAGTAGATTTCAGCAGAGGAGAGAAAACGTTTGTAATAGCGTGCATATGTACCCACCACAAGGGCAAACAGAGCTACATGGACTCCACGTTCTGTGAATTTTGCCCTGCGCCATGCTGAATTTGGAATATCCCCCCAGACCAAAGGAGCACCCCATGAAGTTTCCGCAGGAGTTATTGGTTCTGCTGACTTCACCACCGTAATATCTGTCAATATTCTTCCCTTTTCCTCTCCCGAGCCCTGATAAAACAGCTGAGCTGGCTCCAGACTGACAGCAAATCTATGTCCACGAAGAAAGTCTGAGGAGACAGAGAGAGGTTTACTTTTTCATCTATTTAATTTTTCAACACCATATTTGCTTCTTTTAAAGTCTATTTGAAAGAAAGAGCCAATTTAACTATTTCTAGAATACTTAACACAATAACACAATAATTAGACCAAAAATAAAGAACATGGCTTAGTTAAGGTCAGTTTAAAAACAAACAGCAAATTTTTTCAGATTTTTTTTAGTATGTTCATGCATTGTCCTGATACAAAATATTAGAACATAATCTTCTGCACACTTACATATGATAAGAAACAGGAGAAAACAACACAGGAATAGTTGTATTCTGGACATTCTGATCGGGCCTGTTTGAAGGACAAACACAGATGCTGACATCATCTTATACAACAGGCTGCTTTAATATTTCAAGTTTTTACCTCTAAATGTTCCCTTAAAACCATAAATAAAAAGACCTGATCTCATAAAACATGACTGGAATGCGCATCTTATCCTGTGGATGTCTGGTAGCCAAAGATAGCACAAATAATGCAGTCCTTGAATATCTAGCTCGTTGTAGCAGTATTTATAACATATGTAAGTATGAAGAATAAAACGATGCAACCTACGACTGGGCATGTGATGCTGTAAGCACATATGTCAGAGGCAAGGCCAGACTGATGACTGTCACACATCTATAAAGAGAACCCTGTAATTACAGAGGATTCCATGCAACAGAACCTGCTTGGCCTTTTTGACAAACCTTTATTGCCCCCCACCCCCCAAAAACAATCTCCCTCTCACAGTTTTCTGTTTAAACCTAATTTTGTTCGAATCAATCCCAATGTCATTGTCTCCTGAGCAACTTAGCTTCAGCACAGCATGTACTGTATGTAGTATACTGTTTATATTCTGAGAAGAGAGAATGACAATAGAAGAGCAGAAGAGGAGAAGCAGAGGCCATTGAGATTGCACTAACCTGTAGGTGTCTTGCAGAACAGCAACAGTGTCATACTATGTCCGACTGGTGGTTAAAAAGGCAAATCTTTTTCTGAAGATAATGTTGTTGCCTCCTCCAATGTCTGTGTTTCTCTGTTGCTCACTCTTTCTCTTTCTGCAAGTTTCCAATAAAGTCTTTTTCAGCCTTTCAGTTTACCTAACTCTTTCTTTCTTTTTCTTTCTTTCTTTCTTTCTTTCTTTCTTTCTTTCTTTCTTTCTTTCTTTCTTTCTTTCTTTCTTTCTTTCTTTCTTTCTTTCTTTCTTTCTTTCTTTCTTTCTTTCTTTCTTTCTTTCTTTCTTTCTTTCTTTCTTTCTTTCTTTCTTTCTTTCTTTCTTTCTTTCTTTCTTTCTTCTCCTTGTGTTGCTACCATGCCATTTTCCACTCCCGTCTCTTCACATATCTTGCACCCCACTCCCCCCTTTCACATTCCTTCTCAGGCTTTTGCAGTATTCACTTTTGGAGTAAAACCAAAGCAGCCAGATGTTGGGGCGATTAGGGGTGTGTGGGGATGAGCTTAACGGTGGATAGGGAAGGACAATTGCTGTAGATATGCAGACACTGAAGAGCAGTGGGGAATAAACATTGTGTCTTCCTGTTGATGTTGCAAATAAGAACCTTTTCTTCACGACATTAAACATCAGATACAGATTAGTTCAATAAGTATTTGTGTTGTCCAAATTATCATTATCCTTGTAGAATATGCAGCTTACAGTCTATCAACTGTGGGTTTCACAGATGAAAATAAAATGGAAATAAGACAATTTTACAGTCTTGGTTCCTGTGTTGCCCATTTTGGCCACAAGGTGGAGATATTCAATTTGAAATACGCTGTAAATACACCTACATATTAAAAAAAAACAACGTGGCAACTTTAGAGATATTAATATTTGACATGCTTGAAAATTTCATTTGACAAAACAAATGTACATTTTACGGTCTCTGGAGCTATAGGCGGTTCATAAACACCACCAGGCCGAGACACAGGTGTAATCTGTATATTTTTCTCCTTTTTAATTTATATTTACATACACCAAGAACACAAATGAATAACCACATATCCTGCTTTCAGCATTTCAACGAGGGGCACTCATATAGTGTAATCTTTGACAAAATATGAAGTGTATGGTGTAAAGGTAAGTTTAGATTAATCTTAACAGTAAACTCAATGATTCTGGGGTCTATAGAAGAAAATATTATAGCAAAACCACCATAAACCACCATATCCACGAAGAACAAAAATGTGTAAACTGACTGAAGTTGGGCAAAACATTGTTCAGTGATCAAAAACTTAATGAAACAATTTCCATTCAGTTCTCGTCCATAAAGAATCACCCCCTACTTTCCGCGTGAAACTAAACTACAAATAACTTGTTTGTACAACAAGTATTTGTTGCGCCTCTTCCGGTACATAGGACATTTCCTTTGCCGTCTCTTATAATTTGTTTGGAGATTTGTATTTTTGTTTTGCCACTTGTAAATTTGTTTCGGTACTTGTGCAAGTGTTTTCTAAAATGTAAATTTTTTCTAATATTTATGTAATAATATCCTAATATCTCGAAAACGTGTTTTATGAGGGGCAGCACGGTGGCTTAGTGGTCAGCACTGTTGCCTCACAGCAAGAAGGTTCCTGGTTCGATTCCTGGTCCGGTGGGTCTTTCTGTGTGGAGTTTGCTTGTTCTCCCCGTGCTTGCATGGGTTCCCTCCGGGTACTCCAGCTTCCTCTCACAGTCAAAAACATGCAGGGTAGGTTAATTGATCATACTACATACATACCCATAGGCGTGAATGTGAGTGTGCATATTTGTCTGTCTTTCTATGTGGCCTTGCGATGGACTGGCGACCTGTCCAGTGTGAACCCCTGCCTTTCGCCTATTATGCATCGGGATAGGCTCCGACTGACCCCCGTGACCCGGGTATGGATGGATGGACGTGTTTTATGAAAGATAAATTTTGTTTTCAGCGTGTAAATGTATTTTCTAAATGTAATTTTGCCTTAGAAATTGTTACTGTGTATTTTGAAAAGTGTTTTGCACTTCTCAGCCACCGTACGAGTGTCATTAATAAAAGGGCTTCTGTCTCTTTGTGCAAATATTGGAAAATTAGAGACTAAATAAAGCCATTGTCATGTGAAAAAAAGAGTATTCTTTGCAAATGTGATGATTTAGTATTGGGACGTTATTTAAAAACAAAAAAGCAATAAAAGCAAAAAAATCATCTGGTCCTTGCCAGATCACAAACTTTGGTAAATACAAACTCGGATGAAAAACTAATCATGTATCATTGTCATCTTTTCTCTTTTTTCCACAAGTTTGGAACAATAAAGGAAATGAAGTGTATGAAAAACTAAGTACACCTTTACCAGTGTGTATGTTTTGAGAGGTTACATATCAGTCAGGTGCTAGTAATCAAATGTACTGTATTAAGTGATCATCAGCACCTAAAAGCAGTTCAAACAGTGAAGACCGTTGTTGCAACCTGGGAATGCCTACAAGGCCACTTCTGAACTATATTGAGTTCATAATTCTGCAATGACAAAACATGATTGAAAAATTGAAAATATTTGACACAGATGCCAGTGTCCCCTGTAATGGGTGTCTCTGCAATTTTATGCTGGAAACTGACTAACTGTGGCTTGTTTGAGCAGGTTGTCAAGAGAAAACCTTCATCCAACCATTCATCTATTTATCATCTGTACCTGCTTCAATCCTATGCAGGGTCACGGGGTCTGTGGGTGAGTGGGTGAAAGGCTGGGATACATCTTGGACAGATGATCAATCCTCCTCTTTCTTAAAACGATGGCACTGCTGCTTAGATTTGCAAAGTTATGTCTAAATGAAATGTTATCCAACAGAATATCCTTCCTTAACATAAACAATTTAATTAAAGAATGACATGGTTTAACATGCCAAATGCTTTCAATTTGGGACTGTTTACCTATTAAAACCTGGCAAGAACCTGATTAATTATTATTATTATTTTTCTTGATGAAACTGTAAATGTGCACAGTATTTTGACACTGCTCTTTCTAACCATGGCTGAGATGTGTCAGTCTTAACTAAAGCAGTGGATTAATTTTCTAGTAGAACTACATTCCCTTTTATACGCCACAAGATGGTATTTTGGACACAATATGTATAATGTCCAATAATTACTGTGTAATGCCAAAGATCCAACACACCCAAGTTGTCACATTGCATTTTATTTTGATAAATCTCATATTTTATACATCCATACAGAAATTGCAATACAATATATTATAATGGTTTGTGTAAACAATTTTAGACTGAAGAATCAGTCAAAACGAAAGCAAAAAACAGCACAGGCTACTCTAAATAATGGCGAAACCACAGGTAACATGGAAAGGTTTTTCCCAAACATCTTTTTCCTGTCACTTTGTGGGCAGAGAAGTGGGGCATTCCGGTCCAAGCTGGAAAATAGAGACTCTGCATCAATCCTTCTTAGCAATTTATGTCACAAACAGTTTAACAAGTTTCTGTAAACTGCTCTATACCACATGGAGATGAGTATGCACATTTACTAAAGCATAACTTAAGGCGTTCAACATGAATGTGCTTGAATGTTGCTGAGCCCCTTTTCAGCAGAGCTCGAGGTCAGCGTCTGTGTGATGGATCTGCTGTATTAATGCCAGATGTTTAACACCAGAGAAACACTTCTGTTGCAAATATTAAATTGTCATGGATCCACAGAGGAATTTTCATTTATTTATGCGTAAACACATGATGGACAAACAACAGTTTAGTCATTTGTACAATCAGTGAAAATAAGCTTTTGCACAACAATATGTTTGGCAGTGTTTGCATGTAGTTATAACTACACTGACTTTGCAGATAAGTACTGAGTGATCTATGCCACGATAAAAAATATTGTTAAAAGGGTTTTTAAATATTATTCCATAGGCTACAATGGATCCTTAGAAAAATATTTCCTTTAATGCAGCATTGCACATTGAAAAAAAAAGAAATTGCACAAGAAATTCTTCTCCTATTTTTTAATCAACACCAATTTTTTTTCTCCTAAAGTTTGCTGTTCTTACACCAATGTCTAGCACAACGATACAATCTCATTTGCACACTTTAGAGTAAATAATATTTCACAATAAATATATTTTTCTGAATACTTGTAAGAGTACAGAAAATATTTCTGTCGTTCTCTTGAGCTTTGTTGACACCCTGAGAATATATCTTTTGCCGACACTTTTAAAACTTTGATGATCAGAAGATCAGTTTAAAACGAAGATAATTGTAAATATATTCTTAATTCAGTGACTTGATTTCAGCTTTTAGACTCCGTGTATCTTCAGCCGGGTTGAGGTAAACTTTACGTTACAGTGCGTAACTCTAACGATAACTGTAGACATGGGACCTTGAAATAAACCACATTACAATCTTTGTTTTTCAGTTTACAATCGCTCTCAGAGTGATATATAGATAGATACTATTACTAAAACTATAATCTGAAAATGGCATGCTTGGACAGGCAGTACTGAAAAGAGAGACAAGGCCACAATAATCCTCCTTTCTTCTGGTTAAATGCTTTTGTATTCACCACATGAAGAGACATTTTACAGCACAGAGGCTCTGAATAAGATCAAATTTTGAATCATAAAAGGAAATTTTGCATGGTCAAATGAAGGAATGAAATAGATAAATAGATCAGAAATGCAGCATTTTGGGTATTTTGTATCTTCTTCTACACTTTCACAGACCGGATAGCTCTCTTTCACCTCTTCATCGTGTTCCTCCTCTCCCAAACCAACGCCACGCTTCATCCCTTCCTTCTGGATCTCCTCACTGCACCTCCGCACTCTTACTTCCAATTTTCATCGAGCATCTCAAACAGGGCCTGAATCAGTCGGTCATCCCTGTGCCTGTATGGCTTGGTGTTGTAGAAGCCATCGCTGTAGTCAGTGTAGATTCTGTCTTCTGGGCTCCGGTGCTTGTTGATCAAGTTCAGGGCCTGGTACAGCTTTTGCAGTGGGAGTCTTGGATCAGGTAGGGAGAGGCTCTGGCCTGGTTGCTGCTTCCTCCTGGCAATGGAGGACCTCGCTAAAGTCTGGTGCTGCTGCAGAGCCGTGGGCTGCCGGTTGAAGGCTGTCTGAAGGAGACGCAGTAGGGCCACGGAGGGAGTTTGAGAGGAGTTTGAGGGCTTTTGGGGTTCCTTCTCTGGATTTAAAGGTGAGGCTTGTACAGCCTCAGTTTTCAGAGGTGGGTGAGCCTGCGTGGGCTCCTGTAAGACCAGACAAGCAGACAAGACATTATGTCGTTTTTTAAATATGTTAAAGATCAAATCATGACCATCCAAAATGTAATCTTTATTGGTCTTATATTCCTTTGTAGTGCTGCAGTTTTATTGTTTAAATGGCAAATGTGAAAAAACCTTTAAGTTTGATAAATCTGTCAATAATGTGATAATACACCTCTTCATGTGACTGCAGTATCAACACTTCAACTACAACTACACATCAATGAATCCAACACTGCATTGTTGCATGTCAAAATAAACGTCTTATTTGATGTTTCACGTCTCCTTGTTGATTTCCTCAGCACCCCCGTCAATAATAGCAGAACCGATAAGTTTAGTGGCTTCTGGTTCTGATTCTTCATGAAACTTGAAGCCACTTCTGAGGTCAAACTGGTTTTTGCTTCTCACATATAAAAAAGATTGGACATTTTTACATTTTCAAATGATGATATATATTTTTTTGTCTATATCTACTAATTGATTGGCAGCATTCTCTTCCATTCATTGAGGACTATCTTCTGTGCACCGCTTTTGTAATTTGCAGACTTTTTCAGCACACTGGGAGGAATAGGAAGCCTCTCTGGAAACAGATCCCAGATCCTGAAGCCTACAACTCTTCCTCTGTGCTTAACAAGGCCAACTGAGGTTTGCCGCCCCACCAATTTCTGGACACTTTTTTGAGTGGCCAAGTGGGGCTTAATGGGCCTGGGGGTGGTCTCAACTTAGGAGAGAGGGTTTTGTAATTCAGTATCTCTAGTAGTGAGTTCTGTGTAGTGAGTTGTGTGTGGGGAGCAATGGAGTGAACTCAACAGAATGAATTTTCAGAATCTACAAGCATTAATTTTATCTGCACTATGTCATTTCTGAGATTTCAGATTTCATTCTGAAATCTGTGTAAACTTATTTCATCTATCTCAACTTAGTGACCAAATCTGAACATAATCTAGTTCCCTGTAAGGTGCAATCTTGCAAGCACTTTAGACTAGATAAAATGTATAAAAGACTATTTTAGAATATAAAAATCTTTCTTCTAATAATAATTTGTTGTGTTTATTCATTCAGATATTTATTCACCCTAAAGCATTCTTGGTTTTTATGGCACCATCAACTACCTTAGAAGGGAGCAGGTGACTGTTCGCCACTAATTTACTTTCAATTACATTTTTTAATTATTTCTTTCGATTTCAACTTCCCAAGTGTGTGTTCCTATTCTCATGTCTGTTTATTTATTACATCTGCGTAATTTCACTTGATTTTTCTATCTTTACGCTCCATAGGAAAGACCTGAAATTAAGGAAACGATTTTGTAACCTTTGAAGTTTAGTCCTCTAGTATCTGACAAGTTTGGTAATTTATTATCTAAGTCATCTTCTGTCAGTGTCATCATGAGTCCCTTCACTGACATTCCATTCAGCCTTGGAAATCCTTGTTTTTTTGTTTGTTTTTTAACATCCAAGCTCCTGACTTCTTTTGCACTCACCTCCATCATTTCATCCATATGTTCCACACCACGGCGGTCATTCTGCACAGCGTTGTAAGGAACGTACAGGCGAGGTTTCTTCATGTGGTCGGGTTTCTCTGACGTTCCGTGGAGGATCAATTTCCAGTTCAAGATCCGTCCCTTATTCTCCATGCGGCCAGACTTTGGGAGGAGATGTTCGAAAGAGCAGAGGCTCAACGATGGCACAAATCAGTTTTTTTTTCAAATAGGCCACTCTCGCTTAAACATGTCTGCACTTCATTTTTAATTAAATCTTCTTCTTTTTTTGACATATTTAAATATTTACATAATACAATCATGGATATTTCCTTTGGTAAACTTATAAAGGGTGGAATAAATTCAACTCAGATCATCCTAATTGTGAAAAACTCACAGTATCTGTGATTTTTAGGGTCCAAGTACCAGCAGGATCTTCTCCCCATGTATGGACAGACATGAAGTCCCAGTTTCTGAAGCCATTAGATGACGTGTCCCTTTCACGCTCAGCCAAAAGAACTGTAGTGGTACCTGAGGGAAAATCCCAATGGGATGGACCATTTGAAGATTTTACTATTTTGCTTGCATGTCTGTGTGTTTGTGTCTGCTTGTACGTGACTTTCTTACCAGCTGGGGAGGTGAGTGTGATGTGCAGATCTCCTCTTCTGGTGTATTCAATACTGGCTTCCACCTGCACATGCTCCAATGAGCCGATAGCATTCTCCTGCCCCGTGCAGGCTTTGGTTGGAATCTCTATAGTGATCTCCCCCGCTGCTTTTAGCTCCCTGTGGGATTTTTTAAAATAGTTGTGAATGCGACACAAACATCCCCTTAGGAGAACAGGAGTCTGTCATAAGGGCTCCAATACTGTGGGTTCCTAGTAACAAGCACCATGGCGGTAAAAATAAAGTCTTTACTTGTGTGCATCGCATTCTGCCATGTAGTTTGTTAAATAACAATAACAACATGCATAGTATGCATATGCAGATTTAGAAACATTTGTTCATTTATTTGTGGAACAGCTAATCCCCATCTCTCCCAGACATGAATGAAAGGATTTCTGGGTTCAAGCTGGCACAAAGCTGGAGCGGGTTGTGGACCACTAAGCACTGACGGAAATGTAGAGCCAAATCCTTGGGATTAAACAGAGATGTAGCAAGGTAATGGGGAAACTGGGTGTCATTGCTATTGAGTCTCATAATCCAAAGTGAACTACAGAATGGACTCTTGAGGAATACAAAACTCAGATAACCACGACATGCAGCATGGCAGGAAAGACGAAATCCCGGAAGCAGCAGAGAGTGGAAAACGTGGCAATTTAATCCCACTATTTAGGAATTAGACAAATTTACTTTACTGAACCCAAATTATAAGACAAAAGGAAACAAAGCTCTATCTCGGTCTGTGCCGAGTAGGATTATGCAGCCAGGTCTAAAATGTCTCACTGGCCATTTGCTGTTATTTATCAGTTAAAAACTGGTAAAAGAAAAAAAGAAGAAAGAGTTGGACACACAAAACAGTCTTTGCATACCTTGGCTGAAACGAATCATCTCTGACAATGCATTGCTTCTTTTCTGGCACATGCTTCCAGGTGGCTGGATCAGCGAGGTCCACCAGGGCTTTGGCATTAAGAAGTCCAAAACCGAAGCGACTGTTAACCATCAGCCCAGCTCCGTTCCTCTTCCAGCCGGGATTATTGGCCAAAGGATCAAACTCGGAGGTCCAGACCACAATGTGTTGTAGATCTCGCCAGGTAAGATCAGGACTGAAGTGATGAATCATGGATCAGAATGATGGATCAGAATATTTTCAGTGACACAAAAAGTTGCTTGACATTAATCCACTCTCGGTGGTTGTTAACAAGAAATCGAATATTTGTTCTTGACATTTATAACAATTTGCAGAGCTGCATACTTTTGTTCCAGAGCCAGGGCAAATATTCCAGCAGCCAGAGGTGCAGACGCTGAAGTCCCAGTGTGAGTCTGAGTGCACTCATTGTGCAGATCAGCACTTGTCTGAAAGCAAGCAAGCAAAGACAAGACTTTTAATAGCTTAAGTTTTCTCTTAAACAAAATTACCATGATTTGACATTATGGAATAACATCAAATCCAACACAGCAGAGCCCAGTGCTGCTACTTACAATCCTCTGGTCAGTGTAGTCTCCACTGCTGTACGCTGTCCCCAGAGTGGAGGAGCACTTCTCAGCGTACCAGGGGGACAGGCCCTGCTGGGATGCACTGCTGATTGAGATGGTGTAAATGCTGTCCGTGTAGCCATCACAGTCACAGTTATCACCCTGGCGCCCGCCATTCCCTGATGCCCAAACAAAGATACATCCTTTCCCACCGCGACCCTACAGAAGACATACCAAGAAAACAAACCTTGGGTGTCTTGTGTCAGATATGTCACTGTTGCTTGCACTACAAAACCTCTTCTCATGTATAAAACATTATAAATACAAGTACAGTATTTATATGGTCATTTTTAGAAGAAGAATATAAGGATTTAACAAATTATTTAGAAGTACAAAGTGTAATAATTATTCCTAGAAAGAACACTCATTAATCAGGACCATGTTTTGACACAGTCACAATTTGACAGGCCAACGCTAATCTTTGCAAAGCAACTGCAGTAGATGACATTTTTTACATTAGAAGTGTCATTCACAGATAATGGCTCCCATTAGGAGATTACACCAACTGAATGTGAATAATCCTATAATTTACCTTCTGAATACCATATTCAAAAGCCTTTTGGGCCAGACGACCAGGGCCCTCCACTGTCTTGCCGTCATCGTTGGGTCCCCAACTGGCACTGTAAATGTCCACGTGGTCTGGATTGAATCCAATGGAGCTTGCCTCTATCGCATCAGTCACTATCCCATCCAGCATACGAATCCCTGAGCAAAGAATGTTGGGAAATAAAGGAGCATGTTTGAAAATTGCTATTATTTAACTGGTTCAAAAACTTAGTCATACAAACAACTTTGGACTATTCCTGTACATGGAAGTGCATTAAAAGAAAAAAAAAATAGTGCAGCCGTTTACTTAATCAACGTTAAAAGAGTAACTGAATCAGCTCTATAAAGAAAAGAAAATGTTTTATAAATGTTACAAGACCAAAAATCAACATTCAGAACACAATATAACTTTATCAACCTCCAACAAAACAAAAACAATACAGCAGACAGCAGGGATGTTTCCATGTGTGTGTGTGTGTGTGTGTATGTATGTATGTATGTATGTATGTATGTATGTATGTATGTATGTATGTATGTATGTATGTATGTATGTATGTATGTATGTATGTATGTATGTATGTATGTATATCTGGCATTGTTCAATAAAGAATGGAGGTGAGTACAAAAGAAGCAGCTTGGAAGTAAAAAAAAATGAAAAGAAAAGGTGACTCATATGAAAAAGCGTGAAATGTGTTATCAATGAAATGTATTCATGGTATGGAAAAACGAATGATTCATGATGCTGATCTCTGTCTTTTGCAATTTATATAATATTTAGCCAATTTTTTGTGATAATTTTACATTATTTTACAGAAAACAGAAGTCCTCACTGATTCTCACTCAATTCTCACTCCCATTTACAGCTTTTTCCACTGGTACAGAATGTACCGGAGCAATTACAATTGGGAAGCGTGACATGGTTATTCACACAGGGCCACTGTTCAAAACAGCTGTGTCATAGTTTTAGGGTTAATGCGTCAGGGCCAACAGTAGTAACTGTCTATTTTGTTTTAGGAATGATAAAAATGCATAAAAACAAGGTTTTTATGAAAACACTGATTAAAAAAAAATTGCTTACCAGCACACAAAACACCAATAAGGGCAAACGTAAGCTAAAATAGAAGGCTTGGAGTCATTCTAAGTGAAGGGCCATTCGGGAGCCATAAGAGCTGGCTCTTTAAAGGGCTCCAAGCTAAAAGCATTTAATCTTTGGAAAGAACCAGACCTCCATCATTGTGTAAAGCAGGTGTTTGGCCAGAGTGTAAAACAAGCCAGGACAGCCTCTGTCAGCAAGTGGGTGAAGGTTTTATTACATATGATCAGACAACAAGTGATGAGTGGAAAGCTGGGGACAACAATCTACCAATACCAGGACATGCAGAAAAGTAGGTGTTTTTCTGTTGTTGCAAACTCATGTACATTCATCTTAAAGACAAATAAAAACACAAAGCTCTTACCTCCAACCTTTGAGTTGTATGCTACTCCAACTCCACATTTATTGTTGTCTGCTTGCATAGCAATCTCTCCGGCACATCTTGTGCCATGCCTGAAAAGGAATTGCATGTTTAAGTGATATTTACGCTTCTAGAAAAGCTAGGAAGTATAAACAGGTGTATAGAAACACTGAGGTTAATTTTGTGATCTACTTGACGTGTTCCTTTTTTATCAAGAATGTCACAGCTCTGTGTACCAGTAATGTATTTTCTGAACATTTTAACCTGGTTTTGTTATTCCAAAGAATGCAAAACTCAGTACAAGCAGTCGTTTGATTTAAAGAATAAAATAACCTAGTACATTTTGTGTTTACTATAGATAATATTTCTAGACACAAGCAATAAAAAACATCCTCAAATCTGATAAAATATTTATTTAAGAACAATCAATCTTTAAAAGCCCTTCAGTTGTTTTTTCTTTAATTAAAGTTAAATTTGGTTAACGTTCCTGACATACTTGTTTTCATTGGTGGAGTCATATCTGGGAAAAGGGTCTGGGTCATTGTCGTTGAAGTCATAGCTGGCAGCTGGATCCTTTAGGAAATATAAAGGAAACACATTCATTCTTTTTATGTTAAAGCAATAATAGTTACAAAAAATATCAGTTGGTGTAAGAGACAGAAACTTGTATGCAGATTTATAAGCCTGTTGTCATGGTGACACTTACAGTATGACTTATTATGAGAGAAGAGAGACCAGACAGTGAAAGCACATGACTCTGAGGATGAAGGTGCAAAGCTGTGCGGCGATGTCACTCAGCTCCAACACAGTCCTGATTCCTGATGACTGGATCACCATCCGATTGTCATCCAGGGTTACACAAGACTGTCAATGGTTCACTAATTTCAGCCAAGCTGTGTTAGAGCAGAGCAACATCTAAAACAGTTGTGGCTTCAAGGGCTGCTGCCCCTCATATTTAAGATGTTTCCCTGCTTCAACACAGCTGATTCAAATGGTTGTATCATCATCAGCTTGGCATCAAGGTATGCACGAGCCTGATCATGATACATTAATTTGAACCAGATGTTTGGAAGCAAGCAGACATCTAAAACATGTGGAACAGCAGCCTTCAAGAACTGTAATTGGACACCCTGATCTAAAACATGCAGGACAGTAGTCCTTGAGTACCAGAGTTGAAGAACACTACTCCAAACAATAGAAATGATCCCACAATGAGACTTCATTGAGCTTCCATTCAGCCATGCTCATAATTAACTGTATCCCCTTTCAGACTGTTAAAGCATTATTGTATCCCTTGAATGGTGAGAATGTAGTAAGTCATGCCAATACTGTTTTTGCATCTAAAAATCAAAAACCCAGAAACCCCTCAGAGACAGACATTATCACATAACAGCTTTATCAGGGTCTTTATGAATCGTCTTGTAAGATGTCACCAGCAACGTTACTATGGCAACGCCAGACCCAGACAAGGGAGGCTGTCTCCATGGAAACAGTGTCTTACGTAATTGGAGTAGATATCTGTGTGGTTCCACTCCAGCCCGTCATCAAGAACGGTGATGACCACTCCTTTTCCTGTGATGCCTTTCTGCCACACAGGGATCACATGCAGGTCCAGCTTCGGCAGCGACGATGACGTCCGTGTGTCTTGCTGGAAGACAGTGACAAAATAATGCAATCAAGCATCTCTGTTGACCTCTGACCACTGAAACAAGTTGTCTGAGTAATGTCGTGTAGAGGGTGAACAAAAAGCAGTGTCTTCCAGGCTGCTGATTCTGACAGCGCATCCACTGACCTTTACAGAAATTTATTAGCAGACTGTCAGCTTTTTCCTTTGTTTGAGTCCACTTCTACTGTATGACCACTTGCTGGCAGATTACTACTTGAAGGTCAAAATAATTCAGGCTTTTGCAGAGTCAACTGTAGAAACGCTAGATGATTTTAACCCTTGAGATTCCTCGTAATAGCTGAAAAGCAATGTTTGTCAACACATTTTCTAGTTCAACTCACATTCAATCCCCCTGCCACATAATTTAGAAATCAATCTCTGAATCTAACGTTACGCAGCATGGGATTGGGACTTGTTTTAAGTTGAAAATCAGCAGGGAGGGCAAGTAAGGCCAATGCCTGCCTGCTGCCTGCCTTGGGAAGTATGTGATTCAGAGCTGGAGACAGCAAAGACTAAAAAAAGAACTCTGCTCTTTCGCTCTCTGTGCATAATGCACAGACACTGCAGAACACCACCTCTAGATATGACTCATCCTGGTGATGCACGACCTCCACGTTAGTGCCTGATTTTACCCCATCTTCTGACTGATTGTCCCCTTCTTACTCCTTGGACTTTAAGCAGCTTCAGCTGTAAATAGACCACAAATCGAAAATGCCTGCTTGCTACACTTCTACCCATGTTGTACAACAAATTGCTTGAGAGAAATGTTCCTCCTGGCCACCTCACAACGACTGCTTGCTTGCTTGTATTGTAACACCAAGCAAATAACTTGTTGATGGCTGGAGCAGCTGAAGGGGACAAACGCAGCTGTTATAAACCCAGTTGCTTCAGTGACTCTTTCCGCACTGACTGAATACTATAAGAAAAATGTATGGAAACACACACCAGAGCACAATGCACAATTAACACACTCAGAATGGACACACACAAAGCTGTGCATGCCAGAGGAATTTCAGACTACAAGTATGAGTCATCCCTTAATTAAATTCAGATGGTCACCCACTCGTAACAGATAAAGACACTCATCCCACTCTTAGCCTCAGCTCTCAACCTCTACCATCATACTGGCTCCAGCTGCCATCAGGAAGCTCCACACAAACTCTGACATCAGCACCCGTCAGGTTTGTCGACGTCACTGTCTTGTGAGCTGTGGCATCTCTTTGCATTGTCGAGACACCACCATCTTTCATTACCCTTCATCCTGTGCTTTCTACTCTAATCCTTCCCATCATTATCATATGTGCCCTCATTTGCTAATGCAAGAGGTTATAAAAAGCATTATTACACAGTGACAGATGTAGTAAGCTGACACCTGAGACTGCCGTTTTTGCTGCATTTTGTCCTTACAGAGGATGAGAATAAATTACATTGCCTCGGAGGAGTTACAACGTAGCCCTAGCAGTGACACCAACATGGGCTGATGTAGAAATACACTAAGTGGCACTTTAAAGCCATTTCCATTAGTGTCATCATCCCTCATCGGCAAAAATGATTCATCTCAATTTGTTGTCTCATTTTCCACCAGCTTGACTCATATTTAGTTTATGCAGGTGAAAAAAAAGAAAGAAGAGAGTCTGAGACAGCAAAATGTTATTTTACTCAAGCACGCACACATGCATTGATTAATCATACATATGATTGTAATCAAGATAAAAAAATTAAGGATTTGTGAACTGCAATAACAGATCAGCTTCACCTGTTTTTACCCATTAATCCAAGTCATGTGAGCTCAAACAGCCAATAACAGAGATCATATGTGTTTTCTGAAGCTTAACAACTGGTTGGGAACAAGCTCTGTCCTTATATAAAAACACTTTACTAATAACCATTTGATAAAGATGGACCATTACATGTTAGTAGTAATTGTTAACTGATTATTCCGACACTAATATAACATCATACATGGCCAGCTTTAAATTTCATTTTTGTTGTGTTGTGATGTGTTTCTGATTTCATTCATGGACTTATGACCAAAAATCTGTCAAGATTTCGAGAACAACTTGAAGTGAAAATATTAGCATTAGAACTGGAAAGCGATGAGCAGCTTTGACAGGTGACTGTTCTCTGATACTACTTGGCCTCAGTGGTTTAAAACATCCATCCAGCCAGCCAGCCATCCATCTATCCATCCATCCATCAATTTTCTATACCCACTTAATCCTTTACAGGGTCACAGGGTTCTGCTGGAACCTATCCCAGGTATTTACAGGTGAAATGCAGGGGGTACACCATGGACAGGTCCCCAGTCTATCACAGGGTCCGTAAACATCCCATTTTACTTAGATAGGAATTCTCTCTGCTCTACACTGCTGGATTAGTCTCTCCACTCCTCTCATCTCCACTAGGGACTGTATAACCAATTAAGCAAATGACTCTTTTGGCTTGAACTGCTAGATAGTATTGTATTAGTTCATCATTCTCATGGTTTTCTGTAGTTAGAATGTGTTTACTGTTTAGCTTTGCATCCCTGACAGTTTCATCAATGGACACACACACATGCATGCACACAAACTTACTGCGACATCTGATGTATGTGTGATTTTTTTTTCTCTACACATGAACTCAATGATCTCTTGCTCAGTGAGCATGTGGAGCTGTCAAACACCCCACATGCATTAGTGTGTTTGTCTTGGGGAAAGCAGACAGACTGCATGCAAAAAAAAAAAGAATAAATAAACTTTCATCCCAGACTGAGTTTTTCAGTTCTCTGTAATGTTTATTTTCTATAAAAATTATAATTTATAGAAACATTTGCTGAATATGCAATCTTTTAATGTTCAAGCTTTCATTGAGACTCACCAGATACCACTGCTGGTTCCACATGGGATCATCAAACAGCTTATCTACTGGGCAGTCCCTGCACTCCCTAAGGACTGCTCGCTTGCTGCGTCGTTTTTCATATTGCTGCTCTGCCCACAACACCTGTTTTTTTTTGACAAATTAAGACATTAGATTTCATCAGGCTTTAAAGATTAGATAAAATGTTCTTACACAAAGCAAGAAAAAATCATCCTAACAAAATACAAAAGAAAACCCACCCGATCATCCTCCGACAGACGCTTTGTGATGTGTTCGGCACTGCGTTTCATCCTGCGAGGATGATTGCGGTGTTTGAGTAAGTAATGGTCTTCCAGGGCCCCAATCTGCAGAAGCAAATGCAAGATGTCAGACAAGCACAACATTTTATTTAGAAATGACATAACATCAGCCATTTGGCGACTGGAGCTTGTCATGCAAATTCATTTCTGCTCTTTAGTTGACCTTTAATATAAGGAGTGGTGTTTTATGATTTAATGCATGAAAAAATAACTTGTACTTAGATCAATTCATGGCCACGAGTGCAATATGCACAAATGTTTACTTTTATTTCCTTTAATTCCAGTAGAGGAGAACCCAAGCATAATATCCCAAATGCTAAATAGGTTATTGGGATATTAAAGCTGGTATTACCCAAATTATTCCTGTGATTTGTTATTATCTTCAGTAAACTATCAATTTAGCTTTCCAATAGTTATACCAAGTATTGAATGAGTATCTAATAACAAAGTGTTCTATAATGAAAAGTAAAAACTACAGTGAAGATTAGTGCATTATGTATTTCAGGGGGAATATTGATTAATAACAGACTGCTGCTGTTCAGAGCTACAGGTGTTGTAGAAACTAATTAGGTGGTCTTAAAATTAAGAATGAATGTGATATATTTGCATAAGAGGAGCTTTCAATAGTCAGGGTAAATTACTGGGAAAGATAGGGGTGTAACAAACTGGTCAGTTCCAGTTATGGGTTATCAGAAGTGGATAAACAATGAGTCACAGCTTGATTAAACCCTTGTCCTATAATTAAACAGGGTGCTCAACATGCAGTGCTCAGGGGCTATCACAAACGCAGGAGTTTTAAGTCTAATGTTTTTATTGATCAAAACAGAATAATTCATACTGTTGTTGGCTGATCTGCTGTTGTTACACAGCTTATAGGTCACTATCTAATTAAAATTTCATTAAATGTTTTGTAACCAGTTTTGGTTTGATGACAAGATGTTTGATATTCAGATTAAGCGTTTTTGTTCCAGTTCCGGGTATGTCCTGTTGCCTAAATAGCTAATTCCCATGAAAGTTGCCAGGATACATTTCATTTTGTTCTCGTTTAAATAGCCCCTTTACTGGTATTTTGCTCCAGGGCGTTGTTGCCATACCTGTCGGACCAATTCGTAGTCGAGCTCCCTGGCGATCGCCTCCGCAACAGTCAGCCCACCGGGGATCTCCACTGCCCACTCGTTCAGGTACTGCCTGTCCCTGTATGAAGACCCCAGCGACCGGGGAAGCACGGAGCAGAGGACGGCAAGCACACAGCACATCATCGCAGAACGACATCTCATTTCCATGTCAGAGGAAATTCAGCCAGATGGGGAAAAATAAAAAAGATCAGCTTCGTTATCCCCGAGAAAAGCAGCCCAAAACTCAAGATGCAAATGTCGGACGTTGAAAACACAGAAATGTCCTTATATTCAGTTTATCCCACTGTTGAGATGGAAGGAACGTCAAACTGCGCGTTATTGGTCTGCCTAGGGGAATGGTATACTGATAGGTAGGGCTGGTCTGTGCGCTCCTAATAGCGACGGGGAGGTGTTTACACGTCAAATTACTGGTGCTCTGACGTCAGTTTGGCTTCTGTCTTTCATTAGATTGAGTTCCAGTCCTCAACTCCCTAAGAGAAAGTCTAAAGGCGGGGAGGAGGGAGGATGTGGGGGTCTGGCTAAAATACATCACTGTTGATCCCTGAAGGAAGCGACAGTGAGAGGAACAAATGCAACAATCAAACAAATATTATGTGATCACAGGGTTACTTGCTAAGACTCTGTATTATCTGTATTATTATTTTTGTACAGATTTTGGAGAAAGTAGGTATAGAAAGCTCCACTGTCTTTCCACGCGCTATGGTTGCGTCATCAGGTGAGGGACAAGATGTTCAGTACCGCGGACAGCTCCTCGATCAGACCGCTGATTCTCGAGCTGATCAAGATGTAAGTGAATCAAATACATGAGTATATAAAGTTGGTTCCTCCTGCAGCTGGAGAAACTATTACAACATTATATTATTTGAAAAATAACGGATACTCATCAACTGATATTAAGCTATCCAATATCAAGCTATGACCATATGGCTTTATACATTTAGAGTATGCTACTGTACATATATATATATATATATATATATATATATATATCTATATATATATATATATATATATATATATATATATATATATATATATATATATATATATATATATATATATATATATATATATATATATGTATGTATTTATAAATCCTTTGTGATTTCGGATGGAAGTAGCAAAATGAATACTGAGGTGTATAGGATTATATTTTCCAATCACATTCAGCCAAATGCTACAACGCTGATAGGACGGCAATTCACAGTGCAGATGGATAATGAGCTTAGGCACACAGTAAATGAAATGCTTTCTGCAGGAAAAGAAATTAAGTATTCTTAAATGTGAATGGGGCTGCAGTGAAAGCCAGGCCAAACATCTCCAGGGAGGTTTTAAATATTTTTATTAGAAAGCTGCTCCCAAATTAACACGATCATGAAGTTAATGTTTATAAAGTTGACAATCGCAGCAGTACTGCTAAGATAAATCTACAGATATGGTGCCTTCTTTAAAAGTTTATAATAAAAAAAAAAAAAAATATATATATATATATATATATATATATATATATAATGAAAGGGTGCAATGTTGTAACTGTCAAAGAATCATGAGCAACACAGGAAGTGCAGTTGAAATCTTCACATCTTTGATTTATTCACATCATTGATTTTGGCTGAATTAATATGAGGTGCAGCAGCTCCCCTGCCACCATATCTTCATCTGCGTCATCCTTCAGCTAAAAGCCAGCACTAACATCCACGCTTTGTGCCTTTGCAGCTGGAAAAATAATTTCCCGGTGAAGCGTGGTAAGACCTTTGAACTCATGTAATGGAAGTGATGTGTTTGTTAGGTTTGTGCATTAGTGGGAGTGTTTCCTCAGTGGAATAAGGAAGACAAGACAATTGATTTCACTCCACATATTCACAAAGCTCAGACATATAAGGGAAGAAGATACACAGCATCAATAAGAACAAAGTCAAAAATTCAATGATCTGTCTATAAAGCTGCATCTCCTGATATAATGCGTCCAGTTTCGGGATATTTCCATGGATCCTGAGCTGTTTGTTTTTGCGCCTGCCATAAGTTCCTGTTTCAGAGCAAACAGTTGTTGCTAGGTAAAGATGGATTATAGTGCAGATCTGGTGCAGAACTGTTTACACATGGGCAGATGATCAGAGGTAAGGACGAACAGCTCGCTCCTTTACAAAACTATTCCACATCATTGTAATGAAAATTAAGAGACTACGACATTGGTGATATGGTGGTGTCTCTGTCATGAACTGTAAAAGTAAAAACTCCTGTGTCCAGGAGGTGGACATAAGCCCCTCTTTGACAGCATCACCCTCTCAAATTCATTGCACACAAAGGTAATCACTGACATGAAGTTTCCATTACTGTGCAACATCAGCAGCAATATCAGGCTGGCAATATAATTTCCATCAGTAACTGCCTGTGGTCACTGCTAGATGGGACAAAAAAATGAGAAAACATATTGTCATTAAATATGCTATGAAGCGTGAGCCCATTCAGAGTGAGGGAAAGATTTTCCATAAATGTGTTGGTTCAGTCATTATTACCAACATGTTGTCTGTTATAAAGACAAGTGCAGTTTGTAACTGTAAAGATATACAATACTGGTGTCAGCTGACTCTGAAAATGTTATTTTAAAACAGTTGGAATCAAGATTTTTTGGTGTTTTATAAATAATCAGTTCACTAGAAATTTACAATAGGGTTTGCTCTCATTCGGAGAGTATAAATATCTCATATAATTTATACAAGTTAATGTAAAATCCGCCAAACTGTAAACCCTAACAAACTTATTTCAAGTCTACATAGTGTATAAGAAAATATCAGCCAAATGTTACCCAATCTGACCGATGTTAATTAGAGCTTTCATACCACACTTTGACTTGCATGTGATCAGTGGGTGTAGTGGTGTGTTATTTGCAAGTAAATAGAAAATAAATCCTCATTTTTTTTGCTTTAAAAAAAAAAAATCTTCCTGCCCAACTTTCAGTTTTCTCCTTATAACTGCTTTTTGTATGTCTTTGCAAGGTTTAGTAATGAGTTGTTGGCATTCATTTCACGCTGTTGCGCAAATAACACTGCTTCCTTTTGGGTAGATCAGAGTATTTTTACAGTCAATATTATTAACAAAGGCTGTTGTCACTAATTCTTGCTTAATAGGCCACTTATCAGCATCAAAACAATAATTAGGAGTAGACATGTTTCTTCAGGAGCCACCACACCACAATACAGCACAAGGCAGCAGTAATAATATATTATTGTGTAATTCATTACCATTTTATATGAGTCTACTCACATAAAGACCCTCATAACCCAGCTCTGAATTTAGTCATTGAAACTTCCTTTGTGTGAGTGTGTGTGTGAGTACCCTCATCCCTTTATTAGATAAATAAAGTGCTTGTACGGGTTTTCCTCTGGCTGAAGAGCGCTGGCTGGGTTAGACCTGTATGTACCAGCCTGTTCTCAGGCCTCTGCTGTCACATGACATCTGGTCCCTGTGCAGGGGCTCTGGTAGGTCAGCCACGTCACCCTGAATAAAAATAATAATCTGGTATAGATGATGAATGGATGGGTGTAATTACTGACTAATTTAAGATTTCAAATTTATTTAAATAAATTAGAACAAAATTAAATTACTCATTGATAATATATGATACTATATAAAACAAAGCAAATTGAAGTCTGATGCCTGTAAGATTTCTTGTGTATTTTACACCACAGAGTTACATAGATGTACTTTCATATCACTTTCCAACAAAGTGAAGTTTGTTGCCTGCATGTGACTGTCAAAAAGAGCAGTCAGATAAGTAAGAGCCTAAGATGGACAATAAGAGCAATAGAAACAACACTGTATGACTCTGTTTTTACTGTTTTTGCTGCACTTTGTGCTCCATTTTAGTGTATAAAAAGTGCTATATGAAATTGATTTGATTTGATTGATCATCAGCTACTGTAAACACCTCTAGAAAAGCAGAGGAATTGGTGCCTTACTGGCATGGAAGGTTCAGGTGTGTGTTAACACAATGCCATGGAGAAACAACATCAGCAATCACCTTTGAGACAAACGTGTTGCTGTTCATCAATCTGGGAAGAGTCCAAAGACCATGTTGAAGTAATCTGAAGTACCTCAGTGAGCAAACTAAATGTTTTTGCATCCATCAAAGCACCACATTTGTTGAAAACTAAATGCATCATATCAGAACAAACACTTCATACCAGCTGTTAAACAAGGTGGTGGAGGCATGATGATTTGGGCCACAGGTTATTTACATTTTGCTGAAATTGAGTGACCATTGAATCTTAGTTGTCATATGTATACCAAAGCATTCTTGAGTCCAATGTGTGGCAATCAGTCTACAAGCTAAAGCTTGGGTGGAACTGGGTCATATGGGTGGCCTACCTGGCTGGCCTTTGGCAGGAGGCTTTCCCCTTGCGAGCCAGGTCCTACTAAATGTTTCATCCCTCTAAGAGAACAGTTTTCTCTGGCCACTGTTTGGCTTAAAGGACTTTTAGTTTTTTTCGTTTTTTTTTTTTTTTTCACTTGCCGTTGTTTCTTTTTTTTATTTGTTCAGGGTTCATGCTCTGGTCTCTGAAAACAACAATTTAGAGACAATTTGTATTGTAATTGATGGTATATAAATAAAACTGAATTGAACTGTATTGAATTAAACCGGGCCAATCTCAAGCACACAAGCAAATCTATGACAACATAAGCGAAAGAGTACAGAATCAGAGTGTTGTAATAGCCCAGTCAAAGTTCTGACCTCTGCAAGATTGAAATGCTGAACTAAAAAGTGGACCAAACTTCCTCCGCAATGATATTAAACACTCATAATGATAAAGATCAAACAGAAAACGCTTATCTTAAATGACTGGCTGCTTAATGTAGTTCTTTAAGCTTCTGAAACAACTGATGACGTTTTTCACAGTTATCAATATTTTTTGTTAACAAACATAAACATTATATGTTATGTTTTATTGTTCTCCCGGATTTGTATTTTTCCTTATTTTAAGACCTGCTAAACAACAGATTTTTTTATGTCCTGATACATAAAACCTGAAAATTGAAAAGGATTTTATTTTGTGATTTTAGCCTTTACAGTACAACTACATAAGAAACTGCCAGTTAAACGTAATTTTCAAAAACAAATAAATCTGTGTATTTTAAAGAGATATTCCATGCGAACAAACAATGAATGATAAAGCATTTGGGCAGAAATTTATGGAAATAAAACCCAAAATCTTTGATGTGACTTTGTGGTCATCAGAACAAGATCAAATAAGGAGAAAGAAAAAGCAGCTCGATGGATGAGAAAATGTGATTAAAAATAGATGCTTTCAATCGTCCTGTCTGACGACCATGTTTGGTTTTCTATCTTAAATGAATAATGACAACAAACACAAATAAATATCTTCTTCACAGACGTTGAATACAGGACACTGATTTGCATGTATTCTTCAGTTTTATTGGCAAAATTGTATGGCACACAATGAAGCTGCAGAAACTAAAACACAGCATTGTTTATGAAGGAACTTGTATGACATTAAGGATATCAGTTTTTGCGGAAAATGAAGGGAAAGGTTAAGAATATTTTTCAGTCATGTCCACAAATCTCAAGCAGCATTGTGCAAATGTCGTCTGTTATCAGAGGATGCAGTGAAAATGTCACTCTGGTGTCAGAGAGATTGGCATCACAGCAGGTGATGAACTGAGGAAACTGTTCATTGATCTATGGATGTGCTGGGGTCACTGCTCTTATCAGGAATCTTAAAGGTCCTGTGTCGCATATACATGCATGTCATAACTTTATTCATTCTGCACTGCTGTGGTCCTAGTAAAAAGCAGACACTGAAAGTGACAGATTTCAGCCCTCACAGGAGACAGATTAGACATATAACCGCACCTGGATTGTTTGGATTTGTTGCCTTCTTTTGAGCATTTTGCTTTGCTCAAGCTTCTCTCAAGTTACAATATGACACTACTTTATCTCTATCCTGTAAATATGCCAATCAATGTTATGTACAGATGTGGTGACACTTCTAATCTTGTTGTACTTGTTACAATGACAATAAAGATATTCTATTCTATTCTATTCTATTCTATTCTATTCTATTCTATTCTATTCTATTCTATTCTATTCTATTCTATTCTATTCCATTCTATTCTATTCTATTCTATTCTATTCTATTCTATTCAAACACTTTGCTCTAATATCTGATTGTATACAAATCAGCTTTATATATTAGTGGACATGAATGACTTTAATATTTTTGAAAATAATTTTCAAAAATCTTCAAAAAAATGTATATAATTTTTAAGGCGTGTGTGTGTGTGTGTGAGTGTGTGGTTGATTAGAAAACGTCAACATAACCATCCCATCCTAAAAGTTGATCAGCGCCAGCTGCATCTTTTTGTTGACTCGGATGGTTCCTGATTTATCCAGCAGAGGGCAGCATTGTTTTCTTGAATATTCTTGAGTGGCCGCAGAGGGGAAAAGCGTGGCATCACCCGTGAGTCACCTTTTCCCTGAGCTGTGGGGTGTGTCCCGTGAAAAAATCTGAACTGTCTCAAGTATGGAAATGTATCGACATCTTTACAAAACTCGAACCATGTATTCACAATAAACACTGAGGTAATGTAGTTTAAACGAAGCGTGTTTAGACGTAAATAAAGGGAAATAGCATATATCCGATCAGGTATCGTCTGAGCAAAAGTTTAGTCTCCAACACTCCCATACTTAGATCTTAACCGAATTCCTTTGGTTTTGCCACCTACTTCAGTCGCGCAACAAACCCAAAAGTTTTCTCAACCAGCGGGAGGAGCAACATACAATCATCATCATCCAAAAACAAAACCAGCTTTCCTCTCGGGTTTTCAAAAGCGGACTGAGGGCGCAAAGGGAAATTAGAGTTTATCTTTTCGGTTGTCAAAAATGCCACATAAGAGGAGAGGTCATGGACATCACAAGAACACAAAGGAGGTGGGTTTGACTTTCCTTCTTATGGCAATCACACGAGGACAACTGATAAAACGTTAAAACTGTACAGTTCAACAACAGAAGAGGCTCTGTCTTAAACAACTCCTTATTCTAAGACGAGGACGCAGTAATTTAACATGACTGGCTGCGTGGACGCGCTTTTGTTCTACATGTCGATGAATAATAATACATAAACATTACCAGAATATTTTAGAGCGCATGTGACACGTAGTCTGCATTTCCAAGTTGATATCCAAATATAAACTTCTGGTATGTGCGGTTTATACCCATCCGTCATATTGATTGTCTCTTTTTAACTAATATCTGCAATGTCGATCAATAAGTTTTCGGTGATTAGTGGCTGAAAAGTTGCATTGTGCTGCTCTTTTGCTGCAGATTGGACTTTTTTGGTTAAACCTCCAGCGGCCCACTAAATAAATAAATAAAAAACTTAAAAACGTGCGTGGATACCACGGTCGTGAGCAAGAGGTTTTCGGAAATGTGCGACATTTTTGCAGCTTGTATGAGTCAAAGGAAGACGGGTCTACACAGCAGTTTATGTGACGACGACCTGATTAGTGCGGGGAGTGGCACACCGTTAAGACATAAGTCAAAGAGGCTCCTGGTCGGGAGGACACAGAAAGCTGCGCAGGGTTGAGCCTACTCCTGGTCCCAAATGGCGTACGCAGCGTACTGGATGAGTTTTGTGAGTACATCTGCTACTTTTTTTTTTCATTTTTTTACCACACCTCTTTAGTCTAAGCCTCTGGCAACACGTTTTCTAGAAAGGAAAAATTTTGAGTAGACGTGTAGTTGCTGTGTGTGCGTGTGTGCGTGTGTGTGTTCTTTTATAGCAGAAAACCAGCACGACTAGTCTGAAGCGGCCCGAGTTCTGCTCAGGGCGCTTTAAAACTTGACAAAGGATGCATGACATAGTCTTAAAGATGAAATAAAAGTATTATAAATGCTATCATCATCGCCAACACTATTGCCACAGGAGGGTGTGTGAGTGTGTAGAGTGAGACAGACTTCAACTCTCATACTTGAGCTTTGAACTGGTCCCATAGCGTCCTGTATTGTGGTAATCTTATTTACATCTCATAAATAATCGAATCGCTTTTGATGCGTTACTGATAACCAAATGTTCACAAAACACTTTATTAAATATTGCAGGAAATGAACATTGGTGTTGCTAATGTGGCAGGATACAGTGTGACAAAAACAAGAATCAGAAACAAGAAGTGTGACTGCTTTCTCCAGAATATCGTGAATAACGCGCCTGCACAATAGACTGAAACTTCTGCATCCTGCTCAGCGCCTCTCTTCAACTCAACCCTGAAATCCAATCAGAATTCAAGGATTTCCAGTAAAGTGCTGACAAAGAGTCTGGCTGTATGGATTTATTTTGTGTTTCAATGCTGGAAAATAAAAACTGAATATCCCCTGAAATAATTGTAAGTAGGACAAAACAATCTCTTATGCACTTTATCAGCTTTTAGGTATAAAATAGGATAATAATATTTAAAAAAATCTTGAGATTGAGAAGTTTTCCAGTTTTGATATCAAAAATGGGGTTACATAAAGACTGATAGAATAGATAAGTGGGTGGCTGCAGGAGAGCGGGTGTGTGTTTGTCTCCCTCTGCTGAGTATCTCCTCAATCAGACCCACCAGGCTGATCTCTTTGATAACAGGGGTACTTATCTAAACCTGTCATCTGTTATCACATCTAAAGACTCTTGTTTTAAGTTTGAAATGACTCCGAGGCTCAGTTTCACTACTAAAATCAATTCTACACTGACTTTTAAAGTTCACTTTCTTTGTAAAACATGTATATTCTCATGTTTAATCTGCAGCGTTCTGTAGATTTGTTCATCTTTACCCAGCTCACCGAGGACAGACAGACACTAACATATGGAAGTCCTGACTGATGATGGACTGAGTTTGCAAACATATGAACCACAGTGGTGGAGACAGTGACGAATGAAGTTCTGTGTAGAGGAAAGCCCACGTTAGCAGGAGGAGTCCAGTTACATGCACTGCTTATTGTCTTTTCCCCCAAATGGTAACATGCTGATGACAACTTTTAGTTCCTTTCCCAATCTCTGATAACACCAGACTAAATGTCTTCATGTTTGAGAAGACTAAACCATATTCAGTTGACTATGTAACACAAGTGAGTCCAGTTCAGAGTCTTTGGGAGGTGCATTTCCTTTCCCATGGCACAGCAGCTAGTCTTACAGGCTTTATGAGCCAGAACTTTGTCTTGCCAAAGGTGTGTTCGTCTCCTTTGGAAAAGCTTTTGTTGCATGTGTGGAAACATGTGTAAGCATGATTTTTTTGGACAAACATTTTCACGAGGATTGTACATAACTATGCTTTAGATAGTTTGTCTTTTTCAAGCTGACAAATGATAAATAAATAGTTGTTTTTTTTTAAATAAAAGCAGACCTGCAATTTCATGAAAGTGCAACAAAGACGGAGTAGTAGAGGTATTCTGAGAATTCAAGTATTTTTTCTGAATAATTAACATCCCATAATTTGCATTTTTCATGAAGGTAAGTGAAGTTATAGGTGACTATACTTGTTAGTTACTAAAATGCACCAGTGTGTGAGGGTTGGTGGTATGTAAGTAGGAGGGAGGAATACTAAACTCACCACTAACTTTAGAGAAAACAAACAGGAAATCCGGCTTATTTAGCCAATGTCAGTGAGTGACTTGGAGGGTAAAAAATTCATTTTTGCTTCTTTTTCATTGTCCCTTTCTGCCCATTCTTCCATTTTATGGCTCATATCTATGGCTCATCGAGGATCCTTCCAGAGACCCAGTACATAACCTTCAAGCAATTATTACATAAACAACGGCATGTAAAAACTCCCCTAGTGGGAGAAAAACCTTGATCCAAACAGTGGCAGGAAAAACTCCCCTTGAAGAGGGAAGAAACCTGGATCAAGACCTGGATCATAAGGGGGGACCATCCTGCTGAAGGCCAGCCGGGTAAAACAGGAAAAGGGAGATCACAAAGAGAATATGAAGAACAGAGAGGAGAGACACAGACACACGTTACATGTACAAAAGACAAGATTCATTAGTATAACTAACCGTCAGCAGCAGAACTAAGACTTCCATGTATATATGACTGATACATGGTTAGTTGGTGATCCACAGAGACGACTATATAAACGTTGTAGACAGCAGACACTGGGGTGGTCAGAGGGTGGGACTGCAGGTCAGGATGTCAGCAGATATCCAACAGAGACATCTATACAGACAGGTGGAGGTAAACACTGGGGTGGTCAGAGGGTGGGACTGCATGCTGCAGGTCAGCATGCATCTCCAGAGAATCTGGTCTGCAAACATGTATGGACATCTTTTTTTCATTTCTTTTTATAGTCATCATAAGTATAAAAATGTTTTTGTTATGTTGCGTCTTTAATTATCATTGGATGTTGTCTATATGATGTAAAGGGGCGTTTCACCTTCGTTTTCACCCTCTTTCTTTAGTCACCCAGTGAGAAACAGGAGTTTCATGTCAGGCTGGTTGAAACATGGTTCCAGTAAAGTCACTTACTTCCACTTAATGCTAAGGTGTCCTTCTACAAGAGAAAAACAAGTGACAGCTCCGATTTTTTTTTCTTTTTACTTACTGACTGATGCTATCACAGTGACTCACGTATTGTCTGCTCACCCCACCCACCAACCACCCAGAGACAAGCTGTCAAGGAAGCATGGTCTCAGAGATGTCATTAAGATTGCACTTCAGTGCTTATGCATGATACCGTTTCGTATCAGAGGGTGCTACGGAAACGCACGTCTATGCAAACGTTTCTTCACACTGTTGTGCTAAATCAAGTATGTTTGAATAACGTTCAAAGCAAAACATCTGTTTTATGTGCATTTACTGTTAACTTGTGCAGGTGAAGGTTCAGAAAGCCAACACCCATGCCTGGAGCGTCATCAAATCTGTTAGTCATGCATTCATAGAAACACACCCTGCATTCCTGTTTGCTAAAAACATTGTCCTTGCATTGCATGGGCTGTGCTGGTGCACACAATCCTGATGAAATCCCCTAATCAGTTGTTGATGTTACTGAATAGAGAGCAAGCTTGAAGGCTGCAGCTCCGCTGGGTCTCAGTTGGGTTACACTCAAAGGTAAATAGGCAGACGGGGAAGTTGTGCGAGTCTTTTATTGCCGTAAATACATAAGAAATGTGTACGAATGAGCCTGATCATGATAAAGAACAGGTTCTTTAATACCCACATATTTAGGCGTGCTCTTGTTGGTAAAGAAAGAACAAAATGCAACTCAGATAACTCTGAGGTTGTGCAGGTGTGATGTGTGCACGTCTTTGTGCGTGCCCTCCTGTGGGTCAAAGCCATATTTGTTTCCATGGGAAGCCACTAAGATGTGGCCCCACATAGGTGGGTGTAAGTACACAGTGAGCTCACGTCCCTTTATAGCCTGGATAGTTACAGCCTGGGTTCCTGTGACTTCCACATCTGATCCGTCTCTGCTCTCTGGCCACACCCCCCCCTCCCCTCTACATTCCCTCTGCCCTTCCTCTTTTTTCTTTCCCTGCCTACTGGAAACATGCTGCGAACCCAAAGATAAGGCAGAGGCTGACAGAGGCATACACACACACATACACACACCAGCACACTCGAAGGCAGATCAGAATAACATGGGCCAGTTACTGAGCTGGATCCGAGGCCCACGGGACAACCCGGCCCAGCAGGATGTGGCTGTGGAGGACCAGGTCTGTGCGAAAAGTGTCTGCATTCTTGTGTTTGTGCCTTGCAATATGTTGAATAAGTAATTCTAAAGTACCCACGTGTGTTTTGTTTTGCTCATGTAAGTCAGTCTCCCTAGTATTAAAGCGCATAGTTGTTTTGTTGGTCTTCCTGTCTGGTTTGTACTGCATGTTCAACAAAGGACTTGCAGAGGAAAACACAGACTGAAGTCAGACCTCTGTGACACTCTCTCTCACCACTGGAATGTGCAAGTCTCAGTCAGACTCCGAGAGTTCGGAGAGTGCGCTGTTTGGAGTGAGATGTTAAATCGAGACGGGCTCGAGGCCTGCAGTGTTTTCTGCAGGCTACAAGGATCAAACCATAGTCAAAAATTGATAGAAGCTGTCTGGTATTAACGATTTTGATCCATACTGGTGTGTATTTGTTTTACAGAAATGTCTCGATATACTCCTAATTCAGAAAGAACTTTTGGTTCTATTTGAGATTTTACATTCACGTGTTTGTTTTTTGTTTCCCCTCCCACTCTAAATAGCATTCCCATGTGATAATCTGCTGCAACAGATGAAGCAATCTGACAGGGTGTGTAGCTCACATAAGCTTACGTATTGATCTGACAATTACATTACAAGCTCGGCGTCGCCATCTCCTCTTATGTTCCTAGATGTCACACAGTGAACGTGATTAAACAATACGCAAAATGTGCCAGGCCTGCACTGCCTGTCTTCATTTCGCTGCGTCTCTTATCAGGAGTTGTCACTTTGATCAGAGTGTTAAAGGTTAAAGACAAATGCATCCCGGGAGGAGGGCTGCAAACAGAGAGGATTCAGAGTTGCTGTGGAATATTTTTTTTGTGTTTTTCAGCTGACATTTCCCTTCTACGAGCTGCAGAACTGCCTTCCCCACATTCTGGGGCTGTCATCTCGCTGCTGAAAGCAAAATGCGTAACACCTACAGCAAAGGGTAAAAATGGCTAAATGGCCTAAAATAAACAAATATTTATGAAGCATACTGTCAAATGGATGCATCCATGGATGTTGTTTGTAATATTCTTCAAAGAGACACTTTTGTTTGGTTTCTGGTTTCAAATTTATGAGTCCATTTTTCAGATAAAGGAGAAAGAAGGAGTGTTGTGATTCAGTCCCACACCTCTCATTAACCCCATCAGACACACACGGCCATCCATTAATCTGACTTCTGATCTTCTTATCAGAGAAAATTCAATAGGTCTCCTAATGCAAATACTAGATATCAGTGGAGGCCAAATTCTCTCACTGTTGCATTTCTCTGCCCTTATTTCACACAGCTCAAAAGGACTTTATTCAAAAATATGAGACAAATGGTTGGGAAAAACAACCACATTGTAGGACAGTCTACAATCCTAAAATAATCTAATCTGGTGAAGTGAAAAGATGACATCTGCTAACAAGTACACTGGTTACTATAGTGCAATAAAACCTTTGTAAGTTAGACGTACGTTCAACAATCTTAACCATGAAGAGTGCATGGGATGCTACCACAAATTTGTGATTTGGCTCATACCTAAATGATCACCATCCTGCTGCAGGTTGACAAGTTAACGGTATGTTGGTGAGCAATAAAGCTTTTCAGCAGTTAAAAAGCTACACATTTCCTTTGACAGAAAACAAAAAAGAACCTAAACAGAACACATCCTGTCAGTAAAGACCATTATTCATCAGAATGCACTCTTCTTCTGAATTCCTTACTATGTGTTGTGTTGTATTGGATTGATTTGTAATCCATCGCTATTCCTGTGATGGAGTTTAACAAAGGAAATCTGGAAACTTTCATAGAATAATCATCCTCTAAGGCTTCATGGGAATCTCATTCTCGGGACCTTTGTTGTTGTGAAATGGTTTATATCCTGATCTAAGCCATATTTGGCTGTTGCAGCTGGTTAAGGTGGAATTATTGATAATTGCTTTATGTACAGTTCGTTGATGCATTTTTCAGTTCAGATGTATATAAAACAAAATATTCCTCGATGAAACACCTGTATCGTAGCAGGAAGCAGAAATACTCGAGTAAAGCATGTTGAATTTCTGCATGAGCACAGTGCAAGGTGACAATGTGTGTTTCTGTTGTGGAGGACTGAGACACAATGTGGGACTAAGGTACAAAATAATATGCAGCCTTCACTAAGCGGGATTTTCTTGATTTATTTGCCCAAACTAGAGTCAGATGATGACATACACTTACACTTACCGATACCTTTATTAAGTACACCTGGTATACGTAATAAAATGGCCAGTGATTGCATGCTCCTTCCTCCTCAGGCATGAAATGAAAACTGGCATCGTTGCAGCCGTGCTGGGCTGGCAGATGTACGGAGGGTCATGTGCAGTTTGCTGACATCATATCATGTAGCCTCTGGATACCTGAGTCCAAACGCCATTAAAAAAGCCTTTTGAACCATTCATGGACAAAGATTCTGATTTTGAACTCATTAAATCTGTAAATGAAATGTCTCTAACAGACTGAAGGCAGGAGAGAATTTGATGACACTTGAGGCTGGGCAGCGCAACACTAAGCTTCAGGCTGTGACTGTTTAATACTGGACACTAGACACTAAATATTGTTTTTCCATTTTGTCTTCAGCGTGTTGGCATTTGTTGATGCTTGTCCTGTTGTGTGGCTGTTACTTTTCTCACGACACTCTTAGTTTGGATTGAGCTCATCTGTCGACTTAGATTATGTCAGCTGAGTAAAAGCAGCTCTGGGACAGCTTCCAGGTTTAGGGGCATACCTGAGAAAATGTGCCATGCTCCTGTCTGTTTACATCTGCCATGCTTGAGCAGAAGCTTACACTCGGAGGCGCATGATGTTTGTCCTGAGGAAAAGGGGTGAGTAATGAACACCCTGTGGTGTAGACTAACTGGAAATTGTAATGTGATGCAGTGTTTGAGCTTCTTCGTAACCCATATCACCATGTGATTGTTGTTCGTTTAAAGCTGCTGGTAAATCCCAGCTACTACATTTGATTTGATTGTAGTTTGTTCACTGTTTTCAGTCATGTAACCGTTTGCTCTGTTGCACAAATGCATGGCAGTCATGTGCAGTCGGCACACAGTACAATGACAGGAGAGGGAGGACACATTTTGATGTGTTTTCTGGGTTGGAGTGAATGAGGGTTCAACAAACCAGAGGAAAGCGTGTCGGCAACGCTAAATTTAGAGACCGTACGTGGACATGCAGGAAAACGAAGGACATCCACAGCTGAGTGTGAAAGTTTAGGTGGGGGTGGGGCGTCGGGGATGCACATGATGGAACCAGAGGAGAGGAGTTGCACAATGCCACTATTTATACCTGTGAAGCAATATGATGCAGGGTTTTTTTTTACCAGTCTGTTTAGTTGACTTTCATATTGTCACACTGAGGTCGGTGCTCTACAGGTATATGTCATTTGGGTTCAGCTGCATTCACATTTGCATTTTGTTGGGACTAAAACATAGCTCAAAGTTATAAAATGCAGAAAAGAAAGCGAACTTTAAGGTGCGGCATAAGGAATTGCAAAATGAAATATTACAACTGTTAAAATCTTTAGCCCAATGCACAGGTGAGCTTATAAAAAGAAAAACAGCTGAGGATGACCAACAATTAGGCTTTTACATTTCAGGTATAAATTGACCTTATTGACCTGTCCTAAATGTATTTGTTTTGTTTTTTTTTGTTTTTATTGATTTATTCCAGACATGTCAAAACCGTTGTGTAAAGTATAACGTTAACACTACATACATATAGAAATATGTATACATATAAAGTAATACAGAAATTAATCAAATATTATTTTAATGCTAAATTTTAGCATTGTAAATTCACATCCAGATAGACACTGATACTCACATGTACATTCACACTATATACTACATATACTACACTATATACTACATATACTACACTATATACTACATATACTACACTATATACTACATATACTACACTATATATATGACATATACTACACTATATATGACATATACTACACTATATATATGACATATACTACACTATATACTACATATACTACACTATATACTACATATACTACACTATATATGACATATACTACACTATATATATGACATATACTACACTATATACTACATATACTACACTATATACTACATATACTACACTATATACTACATATACTACACTATATACTACATATACTACAGAGACGACTATATAAACAGGTGTAGACAGTAGGGCAGAGGGTGGGACTGCAGGTCAGGATGAAGCTCTGGAAGCTCTGGCCTGCAAACATGTACAGAAGAGAAAAAGAGGAGGCAGACCAGCACAACAAACTACAAGAACAATGGAGAACAATTATACGTATGAGATACTTCTAATTATTAATTGAGTATTGAGCTGAAGAAGGGAAAGAGAAACAGAGGAGCTGAGGGGCACCGGTCAGTGGATCATGTTGGGGTCCCCCTGCAGCAGGTCTACAGTAGCAGATCTAGGATGAAGGTGTGTTGAAGACCAGCTGCTCCAGTCTGGTCCTGCAGCTGCAGCTGTGTGACTACTGGTCCTAACACGCTAACGTACAAATTATATGCTTTATTAAACAGAAATGTTTTAAGTTTGGTTTTAAAGGTGGAGGTGGTGTCAACCTCCTTCACCCAAATTAAAAGTTGCTTCCATAGTGATGGTTCCTGATAACAGAAATCCCATCCTCTAAATCTACATCTGGATCCTCTAGGAACTACGAGTAAACCTGCACTCTGAGAACGGAGACCTCTATTAGGAACATGTGGTTCTTGCAAATATCGCGGCGCTATGCAAGTAACAAATTTTGAATTGGATTCTGAGTTTTACGGGGAAGCTAAGTGGAGAGACGTGCTCTCTCCTGTTGATTCCTGTCAGGACTCACGCTGCTGCATTTCGGATCAGCTGGAGGATATTCAGAGAATTATTTGGACATCCAGCCAAGAACACATTACAAATGCGTGAATTAGTTTTTCAGCATCACTTTGGGAGAGGATGCTCCTGATCTTTGCGATATTACAGAGATGGAAAAGCACAGTCTTACAAACCTGAATAATATTCTGTTTAAATGACAAATCCTGATCAGAAATAACACCAGGGTTTCACACAGTTGTACTGGAGGCCACCGCAACACCATCTAATCCCTTCTTAAGATGTTTGGGACCACAAACAACAACCTCTGTTTTATCAGAATTTAGGAGCAAAACATTAGTGGACAACCTTGATGTCCATAAGACACACCTGAAGTTTGGATAACGGTTCTGATTTATCTGGCTTCATAGACAAACACAGCTGCATATCATCAGCATAGCAATGAAAAAATGAGCGGTGATGGCGGTGACGTCTCTATATGAGACAACCCCAGTCACATATTCAACAACAACAATGGAGTGTGTTTGCTGGCCATTTTTCATCGCACCACAGTTAGTTGTAAACTTTCTGGTTGCTGTTCAATGTGGCAAGTGTGAAGTGACAACCGCATTGTTTAAAAAGACATTCAAAATGATGTGCAAAGGAGCAGGAACGCAGGTTGAAATGACCATTGTCAGTTTTGCAGTAAAAAACTTGTTGAGTCAAGGAGTTATTAGCCATTCTGCAGCCATCCTGTTTATTTTGAGTAAAGGCTCCTGGATGCTCCTGTATGAGTCATCACATAAAGCCGACCTCTGCTCCTTTGCAATTGGTTTGGTATGTTTTGTACCGGTGGAAGTGCCAATAACTGGAAGGGGGACCAGTCCTATTTCACAAAATAATTCTTTTCTCTAAATGCATTGGCTGGAGCTGGCCAGGAATTTTACCTGCAATTTGGTAACTTTGTGTGCTTGTAAAGGTCCCACCACAAATGCTGCCTAATGACACTTCTGCAGAACTGTTACGTCTGATAAATCTTGTAGGTTCAGCACCACAAGTTACCAAGAAATACATAATCTCCCTAAAATTCCTCCCAATGCTGTCTTTAATTTGGTTCATTATATAATGTTCATACATTCATTGTGGAAGCCAAATTTCCACACTGAACATGAGTCGGTCTGTTTTAAAAGATAAGTTTACTGACACCATAATGGTCCCACGCAGTCTCAAACAGAGTTTATGAGGGAATTCCAGGAAACAAGACCACATTTTCAGCTTAGTTCCGGCCTTATGTTTCTGATTGGTCAAACGTTTTGAAGGGGCGGACCTGCTGTAGCTCATTTGTTGTCAACAAAGATAAGTGTTACCAGGGGTTACTAACTTAGGCATGTGGGAGAAACGCACTGTTCACATTCACACATGAAACTCACAAAGTTAAAGACACAGAAACAGAGCGCGGGAGTCAACTGGTTCACAGCTATTAGAAGTGATTTATTTTGAAAGGTCCAAAAAGAGACACAAATATTTCCGTATTCTCACATGGCAACAACATCAGACTGCTTCTGTTTGTCATTTAAATATATATATTTTTAAATAAATGGGGTCAGGGCAGGACAGACATGAGTATTATCCTGGTCCCACAGCTCTTTTTATTTTTGTTGAAGGAGATAATCCTCTACCTCAATCATCAGCTTGCTTTGGCCAGTGTGTAAGCATTTATATAGTTCATGTCAGAGATGCTTCCAAGAAAAACAAAATACAGCTTAAAAAGTAACATGAATGTCTTTCAGGGTGCTGTAAAAGGGAAAGTATATCTGTCCGCACATTTTAAGATTCATCGTATTTCTTTTGTCAAGACTAAGTCAAAGCTGACAGACACAAAAAAACTAACACGTCCTCTTTCCATTGTCGTCTAAATGCAATAAGGACTTTTTGCCACAAGGGGGTGCTGTTCAAAGGATCTCCCGTTCTTACCTAGTTTGATGTGTTTTGCAGCCTGGATTAACTCAGAATTATCACTGAACTATCAGCTACTCAAAGCTGTGAAAGCTGGCTTTGTCTACGTGAAAAGAGGGAAAGGGTTGCATGTTTTCTAAAAATCTTACATAACCTTTGGCTGCTGCCCAGCGCTGTTTCCTGTCAACCCCTTAGTCATAGATTTAATTGTATACTTTTGAAGACATGAAAAAACATGTCAGTTTATGAGCCAGCTGAGTGCCTGAGACAGATGTTTGCTTATTTGTCTTAAATACAGAGTTTCTTATTTTCTCTGCTCTGGATGCTCTGGATGTCATGTGATGTGATCCCCCCTCCCTCTCTCTTTTTTTCCTGCACTCACATGCACACTGTTGTTGAAGGGGCTGTGCAGCATGGATTCCTGAGTCATGACTCTCTCTGACTCGCCCAGACGCTACCAAGAAGGACAGCTCTGGCAAATCCACATCTGCGTCGGTGCTGCTTTAAATTTAACAGCGATTCCTGCTCCATGTAGGCCACCATGCCTGTTATCAGCCCGCAGCAGCCTGTCCTGACCCAGCTCAGAGTTTCCCTCCAGCGGTCTTATTTAGTTTTCCTAGCAGGCAGCGAGCAGTGGGTGGGTCATTGTGTGTCCGTCTGTCCAATCTGACCAAGCCTGTTCTGCTGTCTCGTGGATGGGGAGGAGGAGCCTGTATTGATTTCCAGTGGGTGGAGCAGCAAGTTTTTCACCACTGGGCGTGTCTGTCTGTCTGTGTGTTTGTATGTATGTGTGTGCATGAAAACTTGCTTGATATAGTGCGATCTAAAACACTGCTAAAGCGGGGAGTCTAAAGTAAATCAGCCTTAGGACAACATCCTGGTAGAAACGTGTAAAGAGGATACCCACACTCCCAGGCAAACTTATGGTATGTATCTGAAAGGTATTTCCCTTCATGCCTGCTCTGCTGCGCTTGTCTGCGTGGAGAGGCTTCCTCTTTGACTGATACCTGTCAGATGACTGTTTTGTGGCAGACTAGTCGTTGGCAGCTTTCCATTCATGTAACAGCACTCAGCAGTGCTCCTACGTGTTGTATCGATCAGGTTTGCTGCTACCGTGCCACCAGTGCTTACTTTATAGCCCTTGAGGCTAGATGTTGCTACGGTTGCAACAAAAAGGAATCCAAATAAAAAGTAAAGACCTTATTGAAGGACACTGTGCCTCTGTTTTTTGCTATTTCTTACAAAGACTTAACACTAACATGATGTGCACCTCTGCTAGTCAACATTAACATGTAATTCTTTACAGTGTATGGACAAATTGGGTATAAAGATTTCAGAATACAGTTTTAATACTTGTCTTTCCTGTATGACTTGTGAGCATTCAATTTATTTGTTATGCATTCTGTTTATTTATGTTGTCCGGTTTAGTCAGATAGTCTCATTTCAAAGACATACGGTCCAAGTGATGTGAATTGATTAATGATCTAATATTGGCCTCTCCTGGCGTTCAGTAATGCGACGGTGACGTGAATTAACGGCTCCTTATCAGCACAGTTGGTTTATGCTGATACGGTCACTCTTACCTTAAGTCATGAACTCTTCCTGACAACAATAATATTCATCGTTCGTCCGGGTCTTTGCTAAAACCGGATCTTTCATATTTCTGTTGATGTTTCTTTGCTTGACACGCAGTCTGCAGCTTATGCCACCAGCTGAGGTGGTCTGCATCATCAATGAGCATTTACAAAGCTGCCAGAGCTATTTTAGCACTGAGGTAGCAGCGAGTTAAGGAATCTTTTCCAGCCATATGCCCGTTTGTGGTGTTGGGTGGGGCGCAGCATTAGTCATCAGTTTTCTTTAGAGGACCAACCTTCACTCGTTGTTGTCGGGTAAAGCTCCTAATGCTAAAACATTGTGCTGTCTATTCATTTCAGGCAGACAAATACATCAAACAGAACACGGTGCTAAGAAGTTAAGAATATTTGTGCAGTTACTGTGCGGACGCAGGGCAGGAACTTGAATGACAAGCCAGGAGTGCACAGTTTCCTGTGAATGTCAGAGTAAAAGACTAACAGGCCATAATGGTTTCAAATCACACCAGCTACCCTTATCCACATTAATCTGTGGCGCTGGCACTCTCATAGTCACGTGATGGGTCTTCTGGCCCTTCCAGAATAACCAGAACGTTTCTATGAGCGTCCTGTTGTAAGCGTCGTTCAGTGTTGTGACTGATCTGTATCCCTGTGTGAGTGGCTAGTGTGTCAGCATCTTTATGTGTTGTGTTGCTTAGAGTAGAAAATATGATGAGACAAACAACAAATGTTGGCTCAGATCATTGTTAATGTAATTTTGTTTGCAGAATTTGTTTTTGCCTGTCTTTGATTTTTACAAAACGGTAAACCTATAAACGTTGCCATACAGTTTACAAGTGGATTATATGAGATCCTAAATTATCTTTCTTAGTCTTGATGCGCCACATGATGTCATAATGGTAAATATGCGTGTACATCGCCGAGCTTGAAGAGAAGAATGTCTACTCATATTTTGGTGGACATCCTTTAACTTTTGATTACAGCAGTAATGTTGTTTTAATAAATATATGCAGCATTATAACATAAATTTCTACACAGATTTGCTTTTTTTTTTTTTTTAATCAAAGATCTTGTATTGATGATGAGAAAGTTGGATCACTGTGTAACACTTCTCCACTGGATATTAAAGACTATTAAAGGGGTTAGAGTTTGGAGTCTGTAGTGGCCAGTCCATGTGGGTAAATAATGTCTCATACTGCCTAAAAAACCTAAAAATACAACTGAATAAATCCTGGGATTTGTGGCATTTCACCACCCAAATCACAGCACTGCTCCCAAAAGTGGGCATGATGGGTGCTCGATTACATACCCGCTGCTCTTCTTTAACCGAAGCGGCCGTCACTCTGGAACAGGGTGGATCTGGACTCATGAGCAGCGTGGACATCTGTCCACTGCTGGTACTTGAGTGAGAAAAGTCACACATATTTAACTGAAGTCATAAGACAGTTGGGGTTAACTAGCATTCCCCAGCTTTGGCTCCACACTGTGAGTGAAAGTTAATATCTGAAAGGTTGTAGTTGTTATGTATGACCTTTCTCAGTATTTTACCATCCTAAATATTCTATACAGAGCAGAAGCCTCGTGTTGATGTTTATTTAAGTAAGACCATTTCTTCTCCTTATGTAAATCAACATTTTTTTAACCTCGCCATTTAAGGTTATATACGTTTCTTTTGTTATAGAAAAGCAGAGTTTTCACTTCACTTGATACTCCACACGCATTGAGGGACGTTTTGTTTTTCAACACACTCTTAGCAGCTGAATTTGTTTTGTTGTTTCAGCTAAATTTATTCTGCAAAACTATGTCATGGCACAGAGGTTAACTTGGTGGCAGGACACAACGAATCATTTAACTGAGAGATAGTGTTAGTATATATTTATGCAAACAAACTCAAATTAACACAAAGATGATACACTTAAAGGTGCTTCTGATGAAACATGTATGTATCATGTATGACTTGTGCTAAAAGCAGCTTGCACTGTGCATTTACTGTTTAATGTGGATTTGTTGATGGACAGCCTGTCATATGCCTGTGAAGCTGCTGCTGGGCAGAAATGAAGCAATGCAGCCAACAGAAAACTCACAAATGGTCTGGGTGGGTCTTAGATGAGCACAGAAACCTCAGGCCAGTGACAAAAACAAATAATAAAAAAAAACAAACAAAAAAAAACAAAGCAACTTCACCAAAACATCGATAATTCAGTGTTTTACTTTTGGTTTATGTTATTGTTTTTGGGGTCAAAAAAACCTTCCTTCCTCTTTTATCAATGGTTCACTTTTTTTTAAATCGAGACTTATTCATGCCTAAGTCAGGAATTTTACACAATGATATCAAATGTTACTTTTGGACTTAAGTGTGAATTTAAAGAAAGTTAAGTTTTGCATTAAAGTCTTGTCAACTCAGTCATAAATCACATCACCTTCTGCAACATGAGCGATGGTTCACAAGTGGATTGTTTAAGCTGTGTCTGGACATGTGCGCAGCCAGCATGTCGTGTACTTCTGCATTTTCAACCCAGATTTAGTGGTATCTTAGTGACCTTCTGTGTTGACTGTGACACCAGCAGCAACATGACTTCCTCCGTGATCGGGGATGCCCTGACTGCTTGTGACCTCACTTCCTCCCCTGTGCTACTTCCTCCTGTTTCTACTTTTTGTGCAACGTTGTCTTCCCTCTTCCAGCTGTCAGTCAGTTGATATTGGACATAAAAAGGTTGTGACACATATTCACCGGCCACTTTATTAGGTGCAGCTGGTATAGCTAATAAAAGTGGTGACTTGCATACGTTCAAGCCTCAAAGCTGCCCTTCATTTCAAACAAAAAAGGTACTAGTTGTAATTCACGTTTATGAGCGTGGTTGTGATTTCATTTGTGATAAATGTCACACCAGCCTGCGAGGTGATCACCAACGTGTTGAGGTGCAGCCCTTTCTAAATCGGGTCTACCAGATTGCCGATTGCAGATGGTTGAAAGTGCTGCAGGGCTGTGCTCTTTGTCTCTACAGGTCACTTTCCTTTTGTTGTTTCTCTCCTCTCAGATAATGAGTGACCTTTACTCCCCAACCTGCCGGTTAAGTTTAAACGTGATGCCCAGCTTGCTTGACAGGTTAACTCACTCTGGCTTACAGCTGCTAAGAGGTGAGATAATGGCATTTCATGGATGCACATGTACTCATTCTGTTAAAAGAATGACATCTCTAACAAATGTTAAAATGGGGCCTTAGTCTGAGCATCATATTCTCATTCTCTTCATGTGAATTGAGGTGAACTTATTGTCCTCTGTTGTGAACAAACAAACAGCACAATGATATAACTTCACACAGCGGCGTTGGGTTACATATGAAAGTACCAACAGTGGTCCCAGCCTGGCGTCGGCAGCGTGGAGGCTCCGCTCCTCACACGTGCCATCTGAAGGACCTGGCCTGGGCTTTGCAGAACACGCTGCTCCACCCAGAGACTGTGGTGTGTTTGTTTTTCCTCCAAGATACATAGGCCCATGCACTTTGTTTATTTTGTACTGTGTCAAAGTCGTTATGCAAAAGTTGAGATAAAATACTCAAAGCGCTTTGGACGGCAGAGCAAGTGTTGTTATCTTGGGCCTGAGTCAATGCTTTCTGTTCTTTACTGCCAAATATTGACATTTTTGCAAGTTATCTCAAATTGTGTGACACTTGTAGTTGAGGACTGATTGATCAAGGAAAACTTTAGAGTGAGTTACAATTTATAACTGCATGGTCAAAGTAATTAGTGCATTCTTGACGTTACACAGAAAGGTTGACCTGACATGACATTAGAGCGTTCAGGACTGGTATTTTATCTTCCGTCCTGGGGTATGCAGTAATGTGATATAGAGTTGCATTTCCTATTCCCCCTTTCCTGCTCTACCCGGCTGACCTTCAGCAGGAGGGTCCTCCCTGATGATCCAGGTCCTGCTCAAAGTTTTTCCCTCTTAAAGGGGAGTTTTTCTTTGACTTAAAGATCTTCTCCTGCTAAGTGTTTTCCTTTTTTGCCTGCCATTGTTCCTTTAATATTTTCTTGGAGGTCATTTTCTGGGTCTCTGGAAACCACCAAGACACAACTTGCGTTGTTAAAGAGGCTATATAAATAAAACTGAACTGAACTGAATGAGGCAAAAAAGCCGTTCACATTGTCCATTTCTGAATGTGGTCTGATCACATTCCTATCCCAAAGCACTCTGCCTCCAGTTGCAATTTAACTGGTTTGTATTTTTTATAAATACAAATCACATGTTGATGCAAAAGTTAATACTGATGGTATTGCTTCCAGTTCATTTTAAATGTTTTAATAGTAAGGTCACGTGTATAGATAACATCTCCAGTCACAGAGCAACATTATGTTACAGATCTAGAATAAAACTTTGCGATATTGTGGATGAACCTCAGCAGTAAACTTGTTGATCTGTTGCCCTGTTAACTAAGATAAGGCACAAAGTCAGCTTGTTTCTTTTACTGTTGTTAAAAGTAATAAAAAGCCAGACACATATTTAAATGTCTGTTTTGTCTTGTGCAGCTGTTTTACTGCTTGTTTTTGGGTATAAAACAAAAAATCAACGGAAGTCAAAGATCACAACACCAGTCACACTGTTTGAAGGACTTTTTTTGTGTGAGGAAATGTAGTGAGGTACAGATACCCCTGCCATGCACGTGTGAGCGTGAAGCAGCTGCATCAAAGCCCTCAGTCCTGCAGGTTGAAGACCAACAACTCTGCTTTGGCTTGAAGGCAGATGTGAACTTCGTTGACATTTCCTTTTCACTGGGGGATCTCAGCTGGAGATGGGATAACCGACTGTTTTCACAGGGAGCAGTCGTTCTGGTTTGTACTTGTAATACAGCAAGACATGGCACATCTTTCACGCTGTCTTTGAAAAGTCAAGCAGTTGGGTTAAATATTTCAGCACACCTCCCTCTCCATCCAGAAAAGAGCCTCATGGAATGTATTGCTTCCACAAGTGTTTCTCTTGTGAAATTGAGCTGTTGGTCCGTTTGGACATTTATGTAATTATGTTGTTTTCTTGTGTTAACTGCACATGTGTGACTTCTCTTTCTTCTCTCTGCAGTCGCAGCCGAGCCAGGCAACACCCAAACCGGCAGCTCAGGTCTCTGCTGTGAAGCCTGCACAGTTTGAGGTATCAAACATTCCTTTGTAACACTGTTTGACCTCGCCTCTGCCTCCACCTCTTTCTCCAAAGAAACTCATTTGTTGACTTCCTTTGTCTTGGCTGACCTTTGACTTCTCATTATGTGTGCTTCTTTTTTTTTTTTTTCCTTTTCTGTGTTGCAAATAAGAGCTAACTCGACTTGAAGTATAGGGCTGGAATAGAGACTGGTGTGTCAGAAATATACGCATTAAGAAATTTCCCTCTTCCTTCCATTCAAACACATGCATGGTAACACCCAGTTTTATATATGAAAGCTTCTCTGACACAATCGACCGTTGGAATATCTTGATTAACAGACTGGACCCATATCGTTACACCTAAGGTATTTTGATATAAGCGTTTTTTTATTTAGTAAGCATTTGTCCATCGTGCGTGAAGGCGCTACAGTTTTGTAATAATTTTATTTTTTGCAGACACTTGGTTGTCATGCTGTGTCACACAGCATGATTTTTTTTTTCACAGGAGTGTGTTTAACTTAGTTGTAGACAGTGTTTTAACAAGGTTGCTTTGCCAGCCTTAAGTGTTTTTCTTTGCCCTCCAACAGCAAGACTTGAACATTTTTTGGTGTGAACATTTTGGTCTTTGAACGTGGCTCTCTGCAGAAGATATATGAAGCATTATTTTACATTGTAATGGCAGATGTGAGATCTTTCCATGATATGTTTTCTTTTTTTATTCAACAAAAACAGCTTGAAGTTAATTATAGACTCAACTCGCGTTATTCAGTCTTGAATGCTCAGCTAAAATTAACCCCGGGTTTCGTCTGTTGTCGACCCTCGTTGGCCTCTTTGCTGACTTTGATGTAGTGCGTTTTGAATTGGTCAAGTTTCATCGGCACTATGTATGAAAGTGGGCAACGTGATATATTTAGCCGTGAAACAGTGTCACAGAAACCGCTGGGACATAAAGAATGTAAACAAAATCAGAATCCAATCATTTTCAAAGTGATTGAACTCTTCAATTGATTGCAATTAACATAAAGTCTAGATTTGAAGTTAAAATGGAAACTTTTGGAAAATATGTAATTATTTTCAATGAGATGTTAGCAACTTGTTGGACAGGAGGGACAAAAGGAGAGCATTCATACCTGATTAAGGCTGAGGCTACCACACTAGAATGTTGACTTTTGAAACCATCAAACTTGTGTTATATATCTGGGCCTGACAATAATCTAGCCTTTTTGACCCTAAAAACCAGGTTATGTACTCCCCGTAATGCTGATGAACAGCATCTGAACTATTTGGAAATGAAAACATACCGTTGTTGCACAGAGATCTTCTTCTGGGTTGCTATGCATTAGTAGACTCAGGCAATTCAAGCAACCAAATAGCTCTAACGCTGCTGCTGGTGATAAACATTTGCACACCTGGTGTGTTGCAGAAGGCATCATCAAAGTCCACAATGGCTACGAAGCCTGAGGTGGTTGCTACAGGAACAGGCGGAGCCACAAGGAGTGGCATGACAGCAGGAGGGACTGCTGCAGTGGGAACAGGGAAAGAGGCCTCTGAAGCCAAGCCTGAGGTAGATGGACTCTGGGTGTGGAAGGCGCATTTGGCTGCTTGTTGTAACACGAATCACATCTTCCTTCTTTGATCTGAAAAGCTGAGCATGTGCTCATCATGAAGAAGCTCCCTTGTTGTTTTTTTTGTTTTTTACTGGCTCCGTTTGTGGTTTTCATCCTGCAAAACATCTTTATTCCTGTATGGATAATATCTCTCGTTCACACATCTTAACCTTTCTGTATCTTAATTCTTGCTGTATCATGTTGATGGGGTCTCATGTTGCTTGGGATAAACATTCTTCACATACTGCCGTGCTGACCACATGAATGACTTTCTTGTGGATGTCTTTAAACATCTGCTTCTTGGGGCGACATGGTGGGTTAGTGATTAACACTGTTGCCTCACAGCAAGAAGGTTCAACTCCTGGTGGGAGTCTTTCTGTGTGTTTGCATGTTCTCCCCGTGCTCGCGTGGGTTCCCTGCAGGTACTCCGGCTTCCTCCCACAGTCCAAACACATGCATGCTAGGCTGGTGCCTGGTTGTTTGTCTCTAAATGTGGTCCGGTGATAGACTGGCGACCTGTCCAGGGTGTATCCTTGCCTCTCGCTTCAGTGGGTGCTACTGTTACTGACCTGCTGTTGGGGGGGACTAGTCAGATCCTGAGAGGATCTCATAGATAATGTTGTTATTATGATTGAATGTGATGGTGCTTTAAACCTGAATTTCATTGTTAATTCTCTGATTTTATGTCTTTGCCACCACAGCTCTGTCAGTCATATATATTTAGTAGCCTGAAGCACGAAAAGCACCAGCATTTCAACATACATCGACAGGTGGTCGAATCTCTGTCCAGAGTTCCAATAGCAATGAGAATAACATAACTTCCACTCGTTCATTTTCCTCTCCTCTGTTCACACCAACACCAACACCTCCACCGTGTTAACGCTTGTCTTTTTATTGCATCTGCTTGCTTTAGAGTTCCTGCATCGAATGATTGTGAGTAATTATTTGGCTACTTGACTGTAGATTGCACCTGTCTCCCAGGTCAAAGCCGCAGCTGCAGCTCCTTCTCATGCTGGAACAGCTGCTGCTGCTGCTGCTGCTGGTGCAGCAGAAACTGCTGCTGTGACCAAACCTAAAGAGTCACCCAAACACAAGTCCAAGGTAGACTAAACATCTACGTGAGGTGTATCTTTCATAGCTGCCTTGCCTTTGTCTTTCTTCCTCTTCTTTTTTTAGTTGCAGCGTTTTATCAGATTTCGTTCCTGTCCTTACCTGAAACCACTCAGGTACCTTCTTTGGACATTTCTCTCGGAGTTTCTTTTAAAAAGCAGTCTCTGCTTTGGCATGCCCCTTTTCTACTTGAACCATGAACGTTCGGGATGACTGAGGATCTTTATTCCTGACTCTGCAGCTATCCACCCGGCATGCTTCTGCTTGTTGTACGACACTAAAACACATTACAGTGTAAACATGAGTCAGGAAGAGGCAACAAATCAAAACGCCTGCAGTTTCTTCAGTTGTCCTCTCAATTTTGTTTCCATTATACAGCACCTATTTATTGATGTAATGTTTGAGGAGTTTTTCAGTTAACGTTCGTCCTGTTTATTATGTTTATGCCTAAATTCTGCAATTTTCTGAAAATAGTTTTTGCCATTAATGGTTCACTATACTGTCTTGTGGAAAAAAATGTCCACCCCCTTTCAATCCTAAAGTTTTATATATAGGAAAATAATAATTATTTGGTCCTACCCTAGATTTAAAATGAACTAAATACAACATCAGATGAGAAATAAAACCACTCACACGTGAGTTTTTGCACTGTGCCACCGTTTATGTAACAAAAAGTAAACTTAAATACAAGAACATTGTTTCTGCATTTTGATTAAGTCTGTAAAAGCATAAGATTTGTCAGTTTGCTGGTCTGGAGCAGTCAGGTGTGCGTTAACACAATGCCAAGTAAGAAAGCTATGACCTTATAGAAACTATTGTTGCTGTGCGTCAATGTAGGAGGAATGTAAGGAAATTTTCAAACGACTTAGATGACATCATTAAACAATGAAGAAATATCACAGAAGTGAAAATATTGAAGACAGTGGGCAGATGTCTTGGAAGTGGATGTCTCAACTAGTTCACCTCTAGGTCAGACTGTGCAATGCTCAGAGAAATGGAAAAAAAAGACCAAAAAACTTTATCTTCAACTGCATTTTTTCAACTGCAAGTTTTTTAGTGTACTAAAGGGTCTTTGTTGAATGCTTTGTTGTCTTTTTGTCATTTTTTTTATTCTATTTTAGTATATCCTATACCTCACTTAGGAAAGACTTAACAACTAGTCCTTTTTAAAAAAAGAACACGGGAGTATGACTCAGGTTTGATGCGAAGTTGCATCACAGCAAACCCTGAGATTTCAGTTGCAGTGACCTTTGGTCAAACCAGACGAAAGTGGAGATGTTTAGCAATAATGCACAACATCATCTTTTGTGAAAAGCAAAACTAAAATCAGACCAGCACATGAACCTCAATATTAGGCACTGCAGTGGAGAACAGGTGCGGTTCTTTGGTACTATAATACTTTATTTCATAGTTTTCAAGTACCAAATGTGATCATGCAACAGGATAACACCAGTAAGTCTCTAATAGTATGTCTGCAAAAGAAAATAACTGATAGTCCAGTCAAAATCCAGATGTTGACCTAAATCAAATGCTTTGTCTGGACCTTAAGAGAGTAGTTCATACATTAAATAATCACAATATATCATAAAGTATCACTCATAGACATGTCTTCTTGATCACCTGAGGTTGTATTTACCTAATTTTACGGCCAGATTTTTATATCCGTATATGTGAAACTTGACAGAATTGACAGAGGGTTTACTTTCTTTTTCACACAACTGTATAGACTGCAACTCCTACGACAACAGTCAAAGCTGATGTCCCTAAAGATGATCCTGCTAAAACATCAAAGCCAGCTGCAGCTTCTTCAACTGTGGTTGGAAATGTGTCTGTGCAGGGGAAGAGAGAGGAATCTAAACCGGCACAGCCAAAGGTAGATGGTGGTAGAGGCTGGGTGAAATATCTCCTCTGTATCTTTGATCAAATGTTGTTCTCAGCAGGTACCTGGAGATGTTTTCATTTGTTCATTAATCAACTGTTGTCTGACTATAAGGAACCATCTCAAGGAGGAACATTGGCCTGATATCATTCTTGAAATTACCAGCAGTCAGTCCAACAAACACACAACTAAGTGTTTGTTAAAGTAATTCTGCAGTGGTTGACTATTTTTAATGTTAAAATGTTTGGTTGTTTTTTTTTCTTAATACCTTTACACCACTAATTCTGGATCTGTGTTGCAGGTTCAGGTGGAGGTTCCATCCTCAGCAGCAGCAGCCAAAGAGGTAAAGGCTCACTGAAACCTGCTGGGTTTGCTTTGAAAAGCATGTTGCTTGCTCCAGTGTGCATGAGTTGTGTTGCCTGTGCAGGCACCTGCAGCGGATCCATTTGATGCCCTGGCAAGCATACTACCATCAACTGATCCAGTCGCACCATCAGGGCCTGTTTACTCTGGGCCAGAGGTCACAGAGGTACGGTGTAGCCAATGCCTGAATGCATTTGCATCTCTGAATGTAGAAAGCTTAACTGTGATCTGACTGGATCGGTGTGTGTAATGCATGATGCATGTGTGTCGTGTCACAGCATGGCATCGCATCTGAGATGAGCGAGAAGTGTGGGGAAAGAGATGACACGCTGCCTCCAGGCTACAGATTTAAAAATGTGGTCAGTCTATCCCCAACCCTGCTTTCTTCTGCTTTGGTTTACATCATTGCATGTGTCATGCACTGACCTCGCTATAAGCTGGTGTCACGGGGTCATTTTTACAAGAAGTAGTTTTTTGTTCACACTCAATGTTTTTGAGCAATAAGTGTGTAATGAAAATTGTAACTTAAATATGTTTAGCACCAATTGTTGTAATCAATTTTTAATCAGGTATGTAGATGTTTAAGTCTAAATATTTAATTATTATTTTGCTTTGGCATAGTTGTTCCAGGTCATTTCTAATTTTGTCTATAGTTTCAAGCATGTCTACTGTCTGGAAAAACCCTGCAAACCAAGTTTGGACTCCTGTCTCTTGTGACAAGATACCTTTAAGAGATATCTCAAAGTCTCAGCAGAAAAAAAAGAGCTACTTAATATAGCACTGTCATAGCTTTTTTTTTTTTTTTTTTGGTCTCCCTTTTCCATTTGGAAGCCTTCATGCTGTCCATTGACATCTTAGACTATGTCACCTTTCAGTTTTTCATTTCTAAACTACTTTGTATTATTTTTGTCTAGGCTCCAGTTCCTGCAGATGTTAAACCCAAAGATGTTCCTGTAAGTAAATTGCTCGTTTTGGTCCAGATGACTTGCTCCGTTTAAATAAACAGACCCACACACTCACACAATGTAGGAAGTTCTGCTTCCACAGTGTGACTGCTAGTTCCTCTAGAGTCGGGAATGTTGCATTGCACTGGTGGGTGTTGACTCCGCGAGCAGCTCCGTGACCAGACCCACCTCTTCTGTTAGATCTCAACTCACGTTGAACAAGACCTGAACAGTCACATAAGTGTGCGCGCGTGCACACACGCACACACACGCACACACACTCACACTCAAGATGATGCAACTGTAGCTTCTTGTTCACTTTCCTTTAACACACCCACATTTGCATCACAGCCTACTCCCACTTCGTCATGCCATCTTTTGCACATTTGCTTCTGTGAATTAAGATATCTTCCCCTCAAAATACTTTAACTCTTTTCCTGTGCGAATTTTGAAATTGTCACAGTTTAAAAACACATCTGGTTTGTTTTTATGGCAAATGTGTTTTGTAAGAGTGTTTATCTGCAATCTTTTCATTTCTGTGGAATGTGAGGAAGGGTGTGTCCGTACTTCTTCCTCACTGCTGGTACATGCAGTCTGATTTGCATTATTTTGCCCTTTTGTTTGCTTTGTAACATAGTTAAACATGCCCTCTAGTGGAGGATCATGTGGCTGGCAAGGGGCACGGTTTGAAGTCTACCTTAAAGAATCTGAGATGTGGAAAATTTGAAGATGATTTTTGCTGTGTTATTATTTTTTAATCTCAGAAACCACTGAGCACAGATGAGGCCCTGGATTCCCTTTCAGCTGGTTTCATGACATCCACTGTTCCACCTGGACCCCAAAAGAAAGAGGTCAGTCTTCAAGCATTTAACACCAACACACTGTGAACTACTAGTTCACACTCAACCTTTACATTCACTCTTGAAAAGACCCTTTACATCCTCTTGTCCTTTCCCCCCCCAATCTCCATCATACATAGAGTGAGGAATTACAAAAAAATTCTCCATTTTGGCAGCACTTGACTAAAGAAGCCCTGACTTTTATTCACTAACATCTCTTTTGTAGAAAATTGTTGCTCCTTCATCAGTTCCTCCTGTGGCTGTGTGTCCTGCTCCTCCTGCTGATAAAAAAGACAAAGAGCCGAAAGTCTCAGTGGAGGCTGGACGTCCTTCTCCTCACACCAAGGTATTATCTCGAGAGCATGTCTCTGCTGCTCAGAGCTCTATCCTACAATTAAAATGAATCACCGGGATTTTATTTGGCTGCATCCAGAAAATAATTAAGTCGAATTTAACTTTGGTCAATCTGTATTAAATCAGCTAGATGTCAGTTCATGTAATGAAATATTTTGGAAAAAATGATCTGGAAATGTTGACATGCTCAGAGGGCTTTACAAAATCGGTTCTGGTCGTGTTTTTTTAAAGCGTGGCCTCCGGTGAAGAAGTCGTAGGTTTGTGTTTTCTTTGTGCACTTGTTTCTCACATGTGAAAGTCTGCTTTGTATCGTCGTCTCTGTTGTAGAAGGCGGTTCCTCCTGTTGCTGTGACTCCTGCTCCTCCAGCTGACAACAAGAAGTCTGAGAACATTTTGGATAAAGCTGGACCTCCCTGTATTCCCTCCAAGGTGATTTTCTGCAAGAATGTTTTGGGGGGGCTTGTTAGATAGTTTTCTTAAAAGTAGTTATTTTCAGATAAGAAAGGGTTGGTTAAATGTTGTAACATTTAAGTGCTTAAAATGAAATTTTGTTATTATTTGGAGACAGGTTATTTTAAAGTGTTTTTTTCTTTCTTTCATGCAGACATCACCTGTTGCTGTTCCTCCTGCTGACAAGAAAGCAAAAATGGATAAAACCTCTGCTGCTTTCTCGCTTGAAGCTGGGTTGGATACCACAATGGACATCAAACCCAAGTCCGACGAGGTGAGGTGGAGATTAGTAACTCGGCTTTCTCCCAGCTAAATAAAAGCACACAATGTAAAGATGATGGTCCACTTCGGTTTGACCAAAATGCTAAATGTCTGTCCAACTCAAAAACACTTTTAAAATGTAAGATTCGAGTAAAATCAAAACTCAATACCTCAAAAATCAGAGCCGGCCAGCCGTCGTCCTTGAGAGCCCCTATCCAGCCTGTTTTAGATGTGTCCCTGCTTCCACACACCCTGATGATGACCATTAATCAGAACCATGTGTGCCTAAGCTGGGAAACTTCTAAAACTTGTTGGACGGGGGCTCGCGAGGACCAGGAATTGCCACCCCTGCTCTGTATGAATTTACAAAGCTCTGAATTGACAGTATTCAAATTTTTATACTTGAATAAATGAGTCAAAAATGTATGTTGGTTTTTGCAGGGGATTACATTTCTTTCTCTTTGTGCCTTAATTGGCAAAAGCTTCTAAAGTTCCACTTATATGCATTTTAATGTTGTAGCAGTTAGTTTTTGCGTGTCCTTCTCCAGCCCACTTCTACAGTCTGATCTAACATATTCAGTTAACAGATTAAACCCTAATTCTGTCAGAGAGGCATAATATCACCTATGTGAAAAATGAAAGGACAGGACAGGGAAAGATCACTTTTCCATACACCAGCCTGTAATGTATCAGATCTATCACTACCACTAACACAGTTTCTACCAGTAGGATTCTTCTTATCCCCCCACAGTAAACATCATGTTTTCTCCTCAGGGTGACCCCATGTCTCTAGATGCTCTCAGTGCTCTTGGTGACACTTTGGCAGCAGATGAACCAAAACCTGAAGCACCTGAACTCAGACCTGAAGACATTGTTGCGGTAAGAGCACAAAAAGAAAAAAAAAATTCCTTGAACTAATTCTGTCATGAAAATGCGGTCAACGCACAAAACAAACAGTAAGAAAGAATAAATGTAGCACTGGTTTTAATTAAAGCTCATTTCCAGCAGTTCTTCTTAACTTCTTTGGTTTATCTGGCTCATCCTTTTGGCTAACTTTGCATCTCCACCCAAATGCAACTACCAAGATATTTACCACCAAAAGAATTTCTATTTTTCTCCTCTTTATATTTTAACAGGAGGGCAAACTCAAGAAGGAGAAGGGCGTGCTTGTGGGCGAGAGGGAGGACACGCTTCCTCCAGATTACAGGTTTAAAAAGGAGGATCTCAAAAAACTACCTCCTCCCAAACCTGAGGTGAGACAGACACGGTTAACATAAAGAACAGCTTCTCATTGATGTGATCAATTACTGTACAAAGCTTTGTCCCCCTCCTCTGGCAGCCTACTGTGGAGACAGGTGAAGCTCTGGACATTTTGTCTGGAGAGTTCATGACCTCTTCGGTAGCTCCTGCTGTCCAGGCTGCCTCAGCTGCTCCCGCACAGGTACCCAGTGAATCTGATGAAAATCAGCAGGCTTATAATGTATAAACCTGTTTGAAATTGAGTTTTCATTGTTGTAGAAAGCTGCTGCTCCTCCTGCTGGTAAGAAGAAGGAGAAAGTTCCTGATGATTTCTCTCTGGAGGCTGGCCTGTCTGCTTCTAGTGCTCAGGTACAATACCCCAGAAGCACCTGCTTCTTCTTGAAGAAAAAACTATCAGTCTGAACTTCATGATTGGCAGTGCAGAGATGGAGCAAAGTGTGTGGCCCCTCCCTCGATACACATTTACTGAAAAAGAAAATGCATATGTTTAAAATACAGATGTGTCACGTATTTTAAAAAATATCTTTCGCTGAAGCCTGACATCTAGTGGACAGTGAGGAGAAACTTGCTGAATTCAGATCCATCAGGAAATAAACTGCTTACACTGTGATATTTAAAGGTGTAAATAGAAAAGGGTTATATTATAAGCTTTTTGAAAGTTGAGTAGTTATATGACAATAAATGTAAATGTTGTGTGTTGTAGAAAGTGAAATCCTCTGCAGGTCCCCCTGTAGCTGTGTGTCCTGCTGCTCCTGCAGATAAGAAAAAGGCTGCTGTGGTCAAACCCAAGACCGATCAGGTGTGGTACACGATACTTGTTGATTTGAGTTACTCTGGATTTATCCCAAAAGGAAGTTATATTGTTGCAGTATAAATTGCAAATAAATAATTAGAAAAAAATTAACATTAGTCTCTTGGAAAATTGGAATTGTAGCAGAGATGCCTCATCTGCGATGGACTGATGATCTACCTAGGGTGTACCCCTGCGTTTACAACTACAAACGTGACGGATCGAGACAGAACAATCTTCTGCTCCCTCTCTCCCCTCAGGGTGACCCCATGTCCCTGGATGCTCTCAGTGCTCTTGGTGACACACTGGCTGCAGACGAACCAAAACCTGAACCACCGAAACTCAGACCTAAAGACATTGTTGCGGTAGGAGCAGATCCTCGCACCGGCATGAAGCTCCCACGTTTTGGTTGCACAGAGCCTCTCAGCGTGCTCTCTCAGAAATCAGTGACTTAATTTGTCCTTATTTTTCTTTTTATTTGCAGGAGGGCAAACTCAAGAAGGAGAAGGGCGTGCGTGTGGGCGAGAGGGAGGACACGCTTCCTCCAGATTACAGGTTTAAAAAGGAGGATCTCAAAAAACCACCTCCTCCTGAACCTGAGGTGAGACAGATACAAATTCAGTCCAAGGCTCTTAAAAATGTGCTTCCGTATGCGGAGCATGTGCATCACTTGTTCATTTATCCCTAGTATTTTTTTAAGAGCTTTCTTTCTGTGTCCTGCAGTCCCCCTTGGAGACAGGTGAAGCTCTGGACATTTTGTCTGGAGACTTCCTGACCTCGTCATCAGCTCCTGCTGTCCAGGCTCCTGTGGTCTCCTCAGCTCCTCCTGCACGGGTGCATTTTAGATCTGTTATTCATTTCCACAGTGATGGACACCCTAACACGTGGTTTTACAAAGTTATGCCTGTCTTTGACTAACCAGTGATACTATTTATAAGCATATTATCGCTCATCTTAGCTGCCAATTTGTTATCTAACTCTTGACAAGAAACCAGATGGACTGAATCCCCAGAAGATCATTTTTCAAAGTGTTTTCTTATCATTATTTTTAATTCCTTCGCAATAATTTAAATGCTGGGCTAAATTATGCCGTCTTTGTTTTCAAGACAAAAGTCAAGGACTCGTCAGCCCGAGACGTGCTCTCTGAAGGGTTTGCGGCTTCATCTACAGCTTCTAAAGTTCAGGCTCCCATCCCTCCTCCTACCAAGAAAGCATCAGAGGTAAAAGCTTTCATACATGTCTCCCTCCAGTTATGTGTCAGTTCTTGCATCCTCTTGAGTCAAGTCTGTCTTTTAATATTTTTCACGTCTTCATTGTTCACAGTGTTGATGTGTTCTGAGATTATCTAACTGATTGACTAAGACGTCCTCTCCTGTGGTCTCCCTCCTCAGAGTGACTCCATGTCTCTGGATGCTCTCAGTGCTCTTGGCGACACGTTGGCAGCAGACGAACCAAAGCCTGAATCCCCGAAGCTCAGTCCCAAAGACATTGTCACAGTAAGGGGCATACAAACACAGCTTTTTGAATCAAGTCAAATCTTTATGTAACATGTCTCTGCTCCAAACCACTAGTGAGAGCTACACAAACGCAATGATGCTTCTTCATTTTTTTTTAAACTTTTTTTTTTTTTTCACGTACTAGTTTATATGGGGCTTGTGTGTGCTTACAATAGGATGCTGGATTAAGGACAGCATGTGTGTGCATATGATTTTCTTTAAATATTTGTCTTTGCGTTTTAAAGGAGGACAAACTGAAAAAGGAGAAAGGCGTGCGTGTAGGTGAGAGAGACGACACACTTCCTCCAGACTACAGGTTTAATGAAGAGGACCTCAAAAACCTGCCTGCCCCAGAACCTGTGGTGAGACAGCAGCAAATTCACTTCTAACCCGTCAGAAGATGAATTCTGTACATTTTTGTTCTTGCTGTAATCCCAAACAAAAATCATCTGCCAGTGCAATTAATGACATTAATACTAGCTGATATCATGGTATTTATAATCATCCCAATATTTGCTTGTGGTCTCTTTCTCCAGCCCAACATAGAAACATGTGAGGCTCTGGATATTTTGTCGGGAGACTTCATGACTTCCTCGGCTGCTCCTGCAGTTCAAGCCTCTGTTCCTCCCCCATCAGTTCCTCCTGCACAGGTGCAGATCAGTGGAAGTAATGAGAATAACATACAACTCACGGTCACACATTTATTACCCTGGTTTCGATTCTGTCACCTCCTCAGCTTTCAGATGCAGCACTGGATGCCATGGCAGGAGATTTTGTTGCCTCAGCTGCTGCTCCAGCTGTGAAGTCGTCCCCTTGCATTCCCATGGAAACAGGCCTACAGGTGAAGATGCAAGTGCAGCTCAAGATGTTTTTTTAAGCCTTCCTTTTCTCTGCAGTGGCAAGCAAATCTTCTTTTTCTGTGTTTGTGGAAACAGCTGCCAGGAGAGGCAGACAATGCCCTCGATGCTCTGTCAGACACATTGATGGATATCACACCTGCCCCTCAGCATGCCCCACTTCCTACCAAAGAAATTAAGGTAGCCCACATGCTTCGAATGCATGAAATAGAAAGAAGAAAGAAGGCAGCTTCAACACGCTTACTAACAAAGTCTGCATGTCACTTCCACTCCTTTGACACGTTGTTGATCGCTGTAGGAGAAACAGATTGTTGAAGCGAGGCTGATAAAGATGGGAGAGAGAGACGACACACTGCCACCAGAGTACCAACCCACTGAAGAAGAGCTAAAGGTAAACAGGAGACCGATGGAAAATGAGTGTGTATTTGATTAAAAATAAGTAAATGTACGCAAAATGTACGAAGGTTTTTGTACGCAGGCAAAATATCGCCGTGCAATGATGGACCATCCTCACAAGGGATGATAACTATGATAATAAGTGAAAAGAAGACTGGATGACTAAGTCTGTCATCTACAACAAAAAGCTCCAGATCCAGCCAAGTCCCTTTAATCCGTCTTACTTGAACTTTTACATTCACAATTATCTCTTATATGTGTGTAGTTAAAAAAAAAAAGAAAGATATTAAATATAAATTATTATGACTAACATCGCTTGCATATAAAAGTTGTAAATATTATTCCAGTTCAATCAGCGGTGGAGTTCACACCACAAGTAGAAGATGAGTGACAGCTGAGGACACGTTTGGTGACATTCAGTCAAGTCAAAGCTGAGATGAACAACCTTACATTGTGTTTTTGACCATTTTCTTATTACAAATCAAATGCGCTGTTAATGTTGTGGTTTTTGGTCTGAAATTGAAATTACCTAAAAAATAAAACAAGAACAAAAAAAGCCTGTTACACACTGCCAAGGGTCATCGCTGCTGAGGTGGTTTTACAAATACGTTAGATCTAATGACCGTCAGCACATCAAATTGATCCAGAGGTATACAAAAGCAGGAATGTTGTTAAGAGAAGACCCGCTATCTTCTTTCTTTCTGTTTTTCCCCACCTTCTGTGGAATGATGTACAGCAACAGGTAGGGAAGTCCACCAGTGGGATGTGGGTACAAGTTGAGCAATAATAATGAATATATATTAACATATGAAATCATAATGAATATATATGAACAGTTCATGTAGATTATTCAAACATAGATATACTGTCATCCTTTCTAAAAATGTTGATTTAATCTCGATTGGGGTGTGTTTATTTACTTTGTGTAGTTCGTGTTCATGTTTCCACGTCTGTCTTAAATACACCTGTTTGATTTTTCCAAGCAAAAGGGACAACAAAAGGAAAAAGCACCTGCAACACCCAAGAAGGTGGGGTCCTGCTATTGAATGATTATGATTGAATACAAATAAATAATAAAACAGATCAAACTCAGACATGCAAAAGTATTCAAACATTTTCCTTCTATGACCAGTCGAACAGTCTTGACAAAACAGCTCTGGAGCTGTTGTCCAGTGATTTCTCCGCCGCTCCGCAGCCTCCGGCACCGGCCGCCTCATGCATGACAAAGCTGGAACCTCCTGTGCTGGACTCCGACCCCCTGAAGGTAGCAGAGGAAATGCAGTTCGCTTCCTGATACTGCACAAACAATTCAGAACACCTAAAAATGTCTTTTAACATGTAGTATATTTTATGTTTTTCCTAGCCAATGCCTGGACCTGTCCTTGACTCCTTGTCTGGAACGCTGCTCCCAAACGCTCCAGAGTTCAAACCTAAAGCAGACAAGCCCAAGGTAAACATATTGATCGTTGTATAGTTGGAATATTAGAGCGCTCCATGACATTACTCAAAATTAGATGAATCCAGAATCACATGGAAATAATTTTATAGAACATGGGATCTAACAGGTGAATTCTGAAGCTGACCATTTTCAGGACAACCTGTAACGTCGAGTTTTTTTTAAACATGGCACCCCCTACAGACAGTTAACGAGCAATTATTTTATCAGTGACAAACTGATTGGCATGACCAATCTCTCCACTTCATTTCAGGGAAAGAGAAAGTCAAAATCTAAAGTAAGGAATATGCTTGGTGCATGAAAACCTGCATAAAGCTCATAATGCACGAGTGTGACTTTTATCAAATATGTTTGCTTATATTCAAAATGTTCTTTTTACTATAGACTAAACCTGCACACAATTAAATGCAAAGCACTCTTGAGTCCCTGTTTGTCTTGCATATTCCATGTGTATAAATGTTGCATGCACAATTCTTCCGTTTCTTTATACGTTCCCATAATCTCTGCACTTTAGACACAACATGCAGCAGAGCCATCTGCCTCTGACCTGTTATCAGCTCAGCTAAGCTCAGATGTGGCGACATCTACAGCGCGGGGAGGCAAGAGCTAGTTCACTTGGTAAGGTGTGCTTCTCATCTTCGTCTCTCCGAATAAAACGTGTCACACGCTGAACATCACAGGGACCGGCTCCTAAAAGTTGTTTGTGTTGCAGGTCGGCTCAGTGCGTCCTCCAGACCACGGGGGTCGTGTCGGTGGGGGAGCTGCCTGGTGGATTATTATTCTATTTTTCTAAATCAACAAGAATGTATATGGGATGACCCACAGACCCAGACCGTCAACCAAAACACATTTGACATGTCCGCCAGCACCACTTTTTTTTTCCTGTTTTCTTTTGCTTGGTTTGACATTCGAATATCACAAGATTTTTATTTTTGTCTTTGGATAAAATGAACAGAAAGACGTTTCACAACACGATGTGTGCAAAGGAGAAGTAAGTGATAAAGAAAAGAAAAACACAGAAGGGAAACAGTGGGGGGAAATAGAAGAGAAAAAATGATGTCGCTGAAAGTCTTGCATCCGCATCTCACCTGCAATCTCCAGTGACATACTAATATCACAAGGCTCTGGTTATGCAAGCCTGGTGGCGTTGTGATGTTGGTTGGAGCACTGGCAGCTGTGAGCTTGTGTGGGAGCAGAGCTGAGTTGGTGTATAGTCGGGATGTTTGTGCAATCTTCTTGTACACAGAAACGCAAAGTTTTCTGTCATATTGTGATCAGATGCCGTCAAGACACTAGTGTACAGCTCAGTAACGATGCACAGTTTACATTATGAATGAATGCGTAGGATTTCCAGGATATGTTCTGCTTATTTCTGTATCAAATGACTTTTTTGGCAAAAGCTTCTTTTTTTCTTGGGCACGGTCTCCTGTATGTATTTGGCCTTCATCTGAACAAAAACAAGAATACCCCATCATTTACAAGTGCACTTAGCAAACGGAGGTGTTTACAGGCTTTGTAAACTGCCATTGTTCTCATACTGTAAAGAAGATTTTTGCTCTATAGAAGAAAACATTGTATAATTTACAAAATGCCTTCATCTGTGGTCAAAAGTCACTTAAAAATTCCCCGTGTGTGAGGTTTTGAGAGGGAAATACTTTAGATGTGGGACTGCAAAACGTAATAAAGAAAATGTAAAAAGTAGAAGCATTAAGTCTGGTTCTGTCATTTGTAAACAAAAGACAAACGAAAGCCTGCCTACTGAATGTTGCAAGATAAATCAACAAATCTAATCTTTGTAAAGGTGCGAGGGGCATGTATGCGCTAAAGTGAGAAGGAACAAAATCTCCTTTTAAAAAAAAAAAAAAATTCTTTCCGTACTGCTGACTGCTGTGTGGTTTGTTTTACGCTGTCTTCAGTTCAAGCAGACCACTTCCTTTTCACTCTGGGGGGCTTAAAACAAACATCTTTCACCCAAATGTTGTTTATTTCTTTTTGTGCTAAGTCCCTGAACAATTAATGGTAAATGGGTATGCATGTGTGTGAGCTTTAGGTGTGATGACAAGAATGAAATGTCTAAAAATAAAAATATACAGAGAATTACAATTAATTTTAGGAAAAGAGAGTCCTTGGTTGGACTAAAATTTTATTTTATACACACACACACACACACACACACACACACACACACACACACACACACACACACACACACACACACACACACACACACACACATAACAACTGAACATATAAAATATTCACTTGTCTAGAAATAAAAGAAAAAAATTGCTTTCATTTTGTGTCTGACAGTGTAAATTCCCTGCTTTTAGAAAGCTAAACCTTTGTTAAATGTCTTAAGAGAAATAATTATGTAAAAGTTTTGAAAAGTACAGTTTTCAACATTTTAAAAGCATCAAAAGAGAAACCATGCTGTTCACTGCTTAAAAGAAATATAACACCAAAAGTAAAGGAAGCGTGATTGTAAAAGTATTCATCTAATTTAAATGAAATTGAAGCTGGAATCCTAAAGAACAGATTGTTACTGTAACAAACCAAACAGATATATACATATATACAGCTCCTACATAAGTTTCACTCAGAAAATTGGTAGAAACAATATTGCAGATTATTCTCAGGATTGTCTTCTTTTATGTTCAAAGTTGACAGAGAAATTCAATTAGTTATATAATATCATATCTCATTAAAAGCAAAAAAATGTAATAAAATGCTGATAAAAATTCGCATCAAACGTCTGTAAAAACTGCATGTTGACAATGAAATACTTACAGCATGTTGACAATCAAACAAGCACCTTTTCTGTTATCTGTCGTGTGCAATGAAAATGGTCAAAACTGGCAGATTAGGAGATTATTCAATTACATATCTAAATTTTAAAATAATTAAGAAAAATTAATAATGGCGACTACTGTTAGAAGAAGTGAAATTGCAACCATTTGGCTCAGACGTATCTATTGGTCATCATCTGCTTTTCAGGAGGGACCATCCGCTGCCTACGTGACAAAGAAATTTAAACAATTAACAGATAGTTTTTGACATTGAATTAAAGAGGAAACCGGGCCATAGCTAATATAAAAAGAAACAAAATTAACACATAATTATCTTTTTTTTAAAGAGCCATTTTAGGGCTTTTTGTTTACTTAATATTTTTCAAAAGCATTGTCATTCTACTTAAAAAAAAAACAAACAAAAAAAAAACAACATAAAAACTGACTGCTCCAATTTTCTTTCAGAAATATTCCAAATATTTAAAAGAGGAGGATGAAAGTGCCATGGTGGTAGAATAATAATTCCTAATGACTTCCTAAGAAAAGTAAATTGTTTTAAATTATAAAGTAAATTTCTTTTTTGTTTTTTAGACAACGGTTTTTGTTTCCAATAGAAACAATATTGAAATTATGATTTTGGAGAAAAAAAGTTAAACAATCACTGACATATTAACAGAAAGTATAAAAACATAAGCTTTGGTTTTGGTGTGCAGGATGCAGGACTAAAATACTTTTGGTATATAATTTCAAAAAAGGAAATTACTTACTTCCTCTTGTAATGATGTGGGCACCTACGTGTCCTTATTCCTACAACACAGATGTATTTCGACTCATCAGATGATTGCATCTAATTTACAGAAACTTAAAATCACATTTCAGGCTTTAAAAAATAAATATCTCAGATTTTCACAGACAGTATTTTAAACATAATTCAGTGACGGATTAATTATAGGTGTAGGCTGTTGTTTTAGGAGTAATATATGAGAAGGACTCACGATTGCAGTATATTATGGTGATGAAGAGGAGCAGAAATAGGAGGCCGCAGCCGCCCGCCAGTGGACCCAGTATAATTGGAGCACAGAACATGGAAGAACGTCGGTCCCCTGTCAAATACGAGCCTGCTCACCACTTGTTTCTCCTCACAACATTGCAAACGTGCAGTTGAAGCTGCTTGGTTATGTTTGCGACATTTACCTGGTTTGTTCTGGCCGCCTTCACAAGCGCATTTCGGCGCGGCGGTGGTGGTGGTGGACGGAGCTCGTGTGGCGGCGCGCGTCGGTGGCGCTCTCATTTCAGTTTGTTCTTCTAAAAAGAGGATACAAATGAGGGAAGTGAGATTTCACTTCAAGTGTCCCTCACATTAAGGATCAGACTGCATATAAAAACTCACCTCCACGCAGTCTGGTGACTGCTCCAAATTTGAGTTCAATCCCTTTGTAAAGAGAAGCGCAGCTGTACAGGCCACTGTCCCTGTCTTTGCTGAAAGCCTTCAGTTTTAGGTGAAAAATCTTACTAATAACTCTGTCAGTGTAAATGCTACTGTAGTTGGGTTGTATTGACTTTTGATGGCCAAAGTTACTAAATGATCCGATGAACTCCATGCCAGATTTGTCCGATACTCGAAACCAAATTACCATGGTCCCCTCCGCTTCAGGTTTACACTTTATTTCATATTCACTCCCTTCTTTTACTGTTACTGTAATCGGTTCTGGCTCATTGGTTCCTGAGGCGAATTCTAAATGATGTTAAAGAGAAGAAGAGCGACAGTTATTTGTTTTAGTTTTGTTTTGTAGAATAATAAAAAAAAGGTTAGTTAAAAAAAAAGGCTTAACTTACGCTGATAGGACACCAAAATCACCAGAACCTTTATCCATGTTTGGTCCATTTTTATTCTTGCAGACAACAATAAAAGCTGCTTAACCCGCGGCTGTGAGGTCTATTGGAGCCTGTGAGGAGATAACTGAGATATGAAACCACGCCTCAGCTGTCACGTTCTTCTCTTCAGCATTGTGTCAAATAGGATCATTGCAAACCGGAGCATTTGCAGAGCCCCGCTGCAGCACGGTCGTGGTCTGCGCAACGTTTTGAAGTGGAGCCCACCAGACCTGCACTGCACTCCGTTGGCTCTGTTTTGAAGCGTTGAACAGCATGACTTGATCCACAAACTATTGGCGCAGAAACACGGCGTTGCACAGAACTGGGGGTGTGGTGGGGTTAAGGGGGCTGAGCAGGATGGGATAGAAAAAGCATCAACTGCACGTGTTGAAAAAGCTGTTACGTTTTTGCAAACAGCCCACTTTCCAGAAGTTCACATTGTTTCTGCAAAATTCAGCTGCTGATGCTGCTTTCCTATAATCTGTCTTGAGGAAGTTTCCAGACTCCCGTCTGGGACTAAACTCGTGATGTGCCTGCTAATATTTGTCACAATGTTTTGGGATTTTCATATCACAATGGTTTAATTTAGGACATGAAATAATGCCCCTAAACTAAGTTAAAAGATAAAATAAAAAAGAATAAGAAAAAAACAAGCCTCTGTGGTTTCTGGCTTCACACAACTTAATCAAATATTTTCTGAAATACAGAAATAATGTCTTGAATCTATATTTGAAATAAAATAAACAACAAAAAATATACAGACATACTTCAAAGAAAAATAATACATAAACAATTAAATAATAATAATTATGGACAAAAGTGGATTCTTTCTGCAATAAATGTACATATGTGCTTTGTGACATTCCTCCATGCTGCCTGCTGCTGTTTTGCCAGTAAATGGTAAACGATTTTCCTCTAGGTTGTCTCCAACCACCTGGATCTGGGTTCAGGCTTTGTTTTTCATTCACAAGCCCTGGACTATTCCAAAATCCATTATTGGTATGAAAACATATTCATCTGATGTGTGACGCATCATCATCCTGAATTCATGTCTAAGTCATTTCAATTATTCAAAGACAGCTTTGTGAAAATGTCTTTTGTTGTAGTTTATATGTAATATTGGCTCAAAATGAGAAATAATGGAACCGCATGCAGTAACTAAACGTATTAACTTACATTGCGACATTTCAGTGTTGTGTACATCACTGCAGTTAGGTGACTTTAGACCGGTAGATGGCAGCCGAACAAGGATTCGCACCTGCGCTGCTGTTTGAAAAGTGAATCTCTAAATCATGAGTCACATGCTGCTGGTGTGTTGTGCTGAAAAATATTAAACGTCCAATGTGTTATTGAGCACACCACAATCAAACCACAAGAGGCGTATCTTCTTTGGAAAATAAGTGGCATAAACTTTATGAAAGAGTCCTGACATCAGTGGTTTGGGCTATAGTGACGTATCTGAACCAACGAAGACAAAACAGAAGCAGTTTATTCTCATAAACATCAACGTATAACATTTTAATTATAAAGTGATTAAAAAAGTGGGTTATTTACAATTTTATTTATAATTATATATATATATATATATATTAATTCTAATAATAATAAAACTCAGTAGCAGAAAAAGAACTTGTTCAAGATCTTTGAAAGTTAAAATGACACTGGAGACGGACAGAGATGATCACAAAGCTGAAAACCAGACCCAGAACAGATGAATATCAAGTGTCCCTTGCTTGAAAGCCATAGCAGCAGTGAGTGTCTGTGACTTTGTGTGAAAGCTGGTCTCACAGTCGTGGGGAAGTGAAACTCAGATTAACTGAGGAGAGCTACGGTTGCTATGGCGCAACTCAAAGCCTATCATGTTTCCTGTTCTATGATGGAAAATAAATACGCTGATTTGGTAATGGGCAACAAGTGCTGACATTTGACTCTCCTGTGGGTGATTTTTCTGTTCCATGGGTGGGAGGAGAAGGAGAGAAACACCAAACACAGGGTGGCAATTTAAAAAAAAAGAAAGAAAAAAAGATGAAGCAATTATTGTGCCATCCTAAACTGAGCAGTCAAGCTCCTACTGTGGTATCCTCATAACAACCAACATGGTTATTGAACATTAAGTCCCTATTATTTTCATTAATTACGCTGACCTTTATTTTGAATTAAACCTTGATAGAAACCGGGTGGGTTTCAGGTCTTCGGGGTGTTTTCAGTAAGCAGGGGATTCTGTTGATGCTTTTCTGTCAGAGGGAAGACCTAGTCAGAACACACTCAACTAGCCCACTTTACCTTTCCATATCTCTGTTTTGGGATGAGTCACCCGAACACACACCTGCATGGGCTTCCCTATCTTAGTCACATAGGGGGTCTCCAACCTGAAACCTGCATGTACGTGTGTGTTCATGTAGTGGGTGACCAGGAGCAGTCAGTGAGAAAAAGAGTAAGCCCGATACAGCAGTGCAGCCAGAAGACTCGTCTTTGCACGCTGAACATGGAACAATATGAGGTCTTTACCAGCTCAGCTCAGCTCGGTCTCTGCTCTGTGGCTCTGCTGCTGCTACCAAGTATTATGGAATGTGAAACGGTAATATGGGAACAGACAGCAACCAACAGTAAGTAGAAACGGAACACTGTACATGGCAGACACAGAACACATCATCCGTCATTTATATATATAGAGAGAGATATGAGAGATATAGAGATAGAGATATAGAGATAGAGAGAGATATATAGATATATATATATATATGTATATATATATATGTATATATATGTATATATATATATATATATATATATATATATATATATATATATATATATACACACATATATATACATATATATATATATACACATATATATACACATATATATATATACATATATATATATATATATATATATATATATACACACATTTTCTATACCCGCTTATTCTTTTGCAGGGTCACCGGAGGTTCTGACGTAGCCCATCCTGACTCATTACAGATGAGGGGCAGGGTCCCTGGACAGGTATATATATATATATATATATATATATATATATATATATATATATATATATATATCCATCCATTATCTATACCCGCTTAATCCGTCACCGGGTCACGGGGGTCTGTCGGAGCCTATCCTGTCACATAGTAAGTGAAAGGCAGGGGTACAACCTGGACATGTCGCCAGTCCATCACAGGGCCTATATATATGTATATATTTTTTTATTTCTTTTTTTTTTCACAACTAAAAGCTAAAAGTGCATATTTTAGTCTGTCATATAAAAAAAGATAGACCACTACGGTTTTGGGCATTCATATATACATATATAGTCTGAACATACGGCAGAAGGTGAATTGGATAAAAAGGTATTTGTAAATTCATCATGTGAAAAACAGTTTAAGCTTGTATTTTTGTTAGATTTCATAAACATTTGAGAAACACAAACATGGATATGTTGTAACTTTTCTTCATAAGTCATTTTCTTGTCAAGTTTCTCAGTGTATTCACTTAAATGTCACAATACTGTATTGTCTTAATTATAAATTCTTAGACTTGGTAATGTTGAGGGAAAAAAAGCAGAGAAAATTGATTCAGTTTTCCATTTTGAAGTGATCTGAGTTTTTCTGGCCCTTCAGTGTTAATATGAGAAACATGTTTTCTCATTAGATAAAAGTTTTGATGAAAATATATAAATTAAAATAAAATAGTTAAAAACAACAACCTCAACAACTCAACATCTGCCACCTGCTTTCATCCATTTCCTGGAACTGATGAAAGAAAATCATTTACTTCCTCAAAACTAACGCTGTTAGATAAAATCATCCCATAACTACTTTTACAGATTACAGGAATTCATTGATCCCAGATGGGGAAATTTGTGCGTTATCACAGCTCAAGTACAAAAAAACAGAAGAGTAAGCAAAAAATAAAATAATATAATATAAGATAAAAATACAACACTGTATACAACGAGCATACACAGTATGCATTATGGATGCAGGGTTGTAATAATATATAAATATAAATAGGACGTGCATATGTACAAACACACACACACACGCACACAGGCACGCACGCACGCACGCACACACACACACACACACACGTTTGCACACAGTGAAGACAATGAAGGTAAAGTGTCCAAGCGACCTCTGCCATTAAGATGTGTTATAGTCTGATTGCTGCTGACAGGAATGACTTGCGACAGCGCTCCTTCCTGCAGCAGGGGTGTTTCAGTCGCTGACTGAAGGAGCTGCTCGGTGCATCCACAGTCGCATGCAGTGGGTGATGTGGGTTGTTCAAGATGGATCTGAGCTTCACTATAATCCTCCTCTCGCCCACCACCACCACAGACTCCAGCGGACATCCCAGCACAGACCTAGACCTCCATACCCGTCCTGCCCCTGTTGGTGCATCCGACAAATGTTGCGAAGGTTATATTTGGGTTTCTTGAAACTACCTGGGGTGTTGACTCAACACAGACATTTTGGAGGCTCTTTTTAGATGCTGCTGAGCTGAATCATCTTATACTGTAAGATTGTTTTGTAATTTTGTACACCCACTAAATTAAGCTGGAAGTGATGTCTGTCTGTTTCCTTTGTTGAACTGTATCTATCACAGCACTTACTTACAATATTGGTCCAGCAGTCAGTACTACTTGATTTCTACTGATACTTTATGGATTCAGTTCTTACATTTAACTTAACAGCTTTGTTTGGTGACACTTCAAACTCACCTCAATCATCTGAACTAAATCATAAAACTAAGCAGTAAACTAATTGGATTGAATCTGGAATTTCTGAGCTGCGTCTAAGCGGAGGGATTAAGAAATGCCTTGACTCCACACACACACACACACACACACACACACACACACACACACATACACACACACACACACATATTTGTTATAATCCTGCAATTCAATAAAAAATAAAATAAAAAAACTTTACGTCTGCATGAATTGTGTTTCTTAACTCATCCCTGAAGACATACGCATCTCAAAAATATGTTTAAATGTGCTTGGACATAGAGTTACATGACTTTAAATAAAATAAAACACAATACAACCTGAATCTGTTTTATTGATACTTTTTCTATCCTTTTGTAAAACTCTTGTTTTTAAATGTTATTTGTGCCTCTCACTTATGTATCTCTGGAGTGCTTGCGGTTCACTGTGTGGTATTTTTTGCGGTCGTTTTGTTTCAGAGACGAGATGAGGAGCTCAAAGCTGAGTGTAGAGATAACATCTCAGGGAACATGTGTCTCTCTTCTCCCTCCAGAGAGCAGGAAAAGGTTTTGCGCCTCGCCTGAGACCCGGACAACCACAAACTGAGCCGAGTCTTAGCCCTCCCCTGTCACACAGGTGTGAACGTGAACCGCTGTGTTTGTGCGTTTGAATGTGAGTGAGAGAGAGAGGCAAGACAATCACACGTGGAAGTAAAAAACTGTGGCAATCCTTAAATAAATAAAAAAATATATATATGGAATAAACGTTCTAAATGTTTCCCATATATTTTAAGGTTGAAGCTGTTAAGCTCGTTTACACGTTATGGAAGTAATTTCAACAGAAACTGAGTATGATGCAAGTTTACACATCAAAAGTAAAGAAAGAAACCAAACCTTGTCACTCACCTACTCAACTTCCGCTGCAGGCAGTATTGACAATGGAAGTACAACACCCACTTCCAAACCTCTCCATGTGAACACGACGATTAACTCATCACCATTTCTGAAGCCGAGCGCTTCTTAGAATTTCATTTACTGGTGTAGCTCTCGTCTCTGTCACTGGAAACAGGCTCGGCCCCCAGGTTGTACCTGCGCAGGATCCGCTGCTTCACATAAGGGCCCCTGAACACCATTTATGACAGAGCAAGGCTGTTTTTGGGGTGCAAGGAGCTTTGTAAACCCTCACCACACTGCTAGGCTTGGAAATAAACAACTTTATTGATTAATTACATTTACAGTCACAGAAAATCAACTTGACAGTATTTTCACTCCACGAAAGAGGTGCTGACATATCACATTTTGACTTTACAAAAACAAAAATAAATACAAAAGCGTGCAAATCAATCATTTCAGATCAGCTGCTTTGTTATGTTTTTGTGAGAACAAACTGATTTCGGTTACAAACCTTATTAAGACGTCCTGATTCATAAATTGATTCCATGCTTGTGTCGTAGGCAAAAAATGTCATGCAATTTGGTCACAATTCAACGATACTCTAAAAGACCAAGCACTGAATATGTGTACAATTTCAAATGCAATTTTATAAAGTATGAAAAGAAATGAATTATCATCTTAATCAGTGATTAAAATCATAAGTGAACAATCACTTCACAGGGCTTTACACCGAGCAGAGCTCCGCATTAAGAAATACAAGACAAACTTATCAAAATATCGCAAAATGTTAGACGGCTGCTGCTCTATTCAGTCTGAGTGCTCTTGTCAGTGTATATTTAATATGAAATGTTATTTTTAGCAGAGCAGATTCAGGTTTCTTCATGTCATTTGAACTCCAACAGTCCGATGAATCCAGTAAAGCACTTCAGCATCTGCAAATCACAAAAAAAAGTCAACGTCAAAGGTAATCTTTAATGATAATTAGACATCAAGTGGAACACGCAGAGTACTCACTTGTACTCTGATTAGAGATGCGGGCCTTTCCTTAATGGAAAAAACCAAATGATATCAAGTATGGTCAACACTTACTGTTTCACAGTCAAACAATTTGTGAAGAATCATGATTATTCCACTTAGGAACAATTATATTTAAGCAAAAAAAAAAAAAAAAATTCTGTACTGGACTTACTTTGCAAAGTGATGGTGACATTTTCTGGGCAGCCCTGTGAGCAAGAACATTTTTTTTCTGTTACAGTATTATTGTCTTTTCATTGTTAAAGGAGTGTGATGTCGATGAACACAAATCCCTGTCGGTAGCGTACTTATCCAGACCCATGTTCATATTGATCAGTGTAATAATCAGGGACGGTACTCACGGCTGAAGTAATACAGCGTGCAGAGGAGACCCAGAGCCAATCCCCCAATAATCCCCACCAGCGGCCACAGAACCTCGTTGCTGCAGCCATCTTCAGCAGACGCACAAGACACAGTATAATCGATAATTAGATGGGTACTTTACAACAATTATTTTACTATGCCTCTTGTAACTGCAGTCCATGAGTGTACAAGGTTTTTACCTGTCCGATGAATTCATGTCATAGTTTTACACAGTTTTAACACGCTTCAATATGTTAGGCTTTTGTTTAAGACGCTTAAGAAGACAGAGGCTGATTTTTTTAAATGACATACCCCGTGGAGGAGGCTTGTTGTTGCAGCGACAGACAGGAGGGTTGACTTTCTTCGTAATGACTGGGGGTAATGTTGGAGGGGTCTCTGCCACATAAAGAGGAAAGAGCCATGAACACAAAGTAACATAGCAGGAAAATGAGAACATAAACAATTTTTATAAGGATTAATTCAGCAAGTTTTAATAATTATGTGTGAATTAAATGTGACAGAAATGTTATGAACAGGTTTGTTCCAGACATGCATGCTTTACGCAACATGTGAATTTCTAGCTCATACGGCTTTTTATTCCAGTTTTCTCCTGCTTCTGCTCAAAGACATTCACACACCAATAAACAAACTATGTCCAGATGGGTTTGCCACTTTCACCAGTGGATCTGGCACTCTTCTGTTTCAGGTCATCACCACTGGCACTGTCAACACCCGCAACTCAAAAACAAGTGCTGAAATATAACTCAAAGTATCATTGAATCTGTGTGCCTCTCATGCATACCTCTGACATCAAACTCAATAAAATCAGCAAGAGCTGCCTCAGTTGAGTATGTGCAGTCCTGTTAAAATGTCCACAAACTCTCCGCGCCTGTGTTGGAGCTCTACAGCCAAACAGGCGCGACAAACTAACGGACGACTGACAGCGAAGACTTTGATCAGAGCTAAAAACTCTGAAAATAGAGTCTATTTCAGGCAGCCTAATTTTAAACATGCATTTTAGTTTTTCTTCGTCCCGTCATGCCATCTTTATTAGCAGCTAGATAATTAAATGAAGGCCAAAAACAAATATTCTACTACCTATTTTCTTTTCTTGGCTGTTAGTAACAACACAGAAGAAATAAAACAGCTGCTAAATAACAAACCACATTAAAAGCAAGCCAACAAAGAGATGAGAGGATACAAATAATCAAAAGTTCAGTTTCCAAACATACCCAATTTGTTTTTTATGCCCATATTAGGAGCCAAAAACAGCAGAATAAAGAAAAAAGAAAAAACAACTCAATGTAAAACCACATTCCTCAGAAGGAATCGTGTGGAGACGCCACGGCAAGCTCAGACTCGTCTGTCTAAATTAAATTCTATCCTGAGGGGTTTCATACATTTAATCCACCTTGCCTATGTATCAGTAAAGTCTTATAAAGTTAGGGTTTAAGAGATTTTTTTTCCCATGTTCTTATAAATTATATCTAACCATCCTTCGGCAGAAGACCCTTTAGGATTTAGCCACTTACGGTCTTTAATATATTGCAATTTTCTAAAGATTCGTAAACAGGGAGGCGCTACGCAGCAGGAAACATAAGAAAAGATGAGAACTGAAGTCAAAGTTTTTGGATGCACTTAAATTTGGTGCATTGCAGATGCATGATGCATGTGTCAAATCATCATTTCAACTCACATTCTTCATGGAGCGCCCATTTATTTAATTTAATTTCTGTCACTATAAGTTATAACACATTAAACTTAAATGCTACATCAACTCTCCTGCATATCACTTGAAATCAGAAACGTCACAACACTGCAATAAAATACGCAGCTCTCGGCCTGTGATCATACAAACCTCCTGGCCGAAGGAGAATTCCAGGGACAAACTTCTCTCGATTCGCTCTTGTGTCCTTCAGGATACAAGAATAAATTCCCGCGTCTGCTTCTGTCACCTGCATTATGCGCATCACAAAGGATGCAGAGCCCCTCTTGCTGAATTTAAACCTTGTATCGTTCACAGACCCAAGGGAAACACGGTCGGCGTTGTTGGACTTGGCGAGAAACTCTACTTTGCTGCTCTCAGGAATAATGCGGAACCAGTAGACGGTATCACAGTTGATGTCAACACAGTCACAGTCAAAAGACTCAGTGCTGGAGATCTTAGGATAAAGAGCCTTGGCTGGTTCTTGATTCAGGATCTGGCCTAAACCTGGTGAGGAGAAACAGAAGAACATTAGAGATCTTAATGAGCACAACGTGAAAAACTAGTCCAGTCAAGAATGGAAAATAAGGGCCCTTTCGTTTCACTGGAGCACTGAAGCCTAAACTTAAAGTACAATGTCTTAAAAAGAGTCTCTTAATAAGATTTAGAGACTCTTTTGTTATTTTCTAATTTTAATCCCCAAAGCTGGCATGTTCATCATTTGGCGTTTGTATAGCTTAGAGGAAAACCCCTCAGCGAAGTATGCTTTTTTCCTACGTAGCAATACCAAGACCAATTATAACGTAAAAGTCTTACTTTAACTAAAGAGGAAAAGAACTACAACATTGCATATATTTCAACATGTCATGAAAATAGGTGAAGTCTGTGTTGTTGGGGTTTTTTTTACCGTTGGTTTTATCCATCGATATGAACGTTTGTGCCTGAATCGTAGAGTTTAAATACACATGCAACTGGGAATATCGAAACAGTTTCTTCAAGAATGCCACAAAGCAAAAACAAAAATGAACTATGAAAAAATCTACATTATGCAATATTTAACAAAGGCCTTTTGTTGGAAAGTTATTTCATCCAATCATAGAACCAGCTACAAAGCATTTTTCACGAGTTTTTGAGCCATGTGTGTAGGCACATAGATACATACGTAAAAAACCACCTCTTGCAATCACTTGTGTTTTGAAACATCTAGACATAAGCGGCAGAGTTTTTGTGAAAGTCTGTACCTAGGTTTTTAACTGTTGGATCATTTTGCCACTTTTTCTAAGAATTGTGAAATTCAAAAACTGCTGGCATTTGAGAATGCACCAAACTGACTTGTTAAGATGTCAAATGTGTTAAAAAAAAAAACATAGTAAATATTCTTACAAAGATGCGAAACGATAACAGGCCAATCTGTAGACCTGCTGCAGAGCACAAATATGCCGAGCACGATTCCCTTAAGACGTTCACATCAAATCAGGAGTAAATTTTACACATAACGTGATGAATCTGCACACGAATACACAAAATGTTTTCAAGCATTCCTAACCCTAACCCGAAGCTGCTGCATTTAGTCTTGTTTTGATTTCAATAACATTGAAGTACCTGGCACAAAGAAGACACTTTATGTGGCGGTCAAAGACGTGAATGTAAGTAAAACTACAGAGCAGCATGAGTTTGAACCGAGAACAGCATCCAACGCTTCGCTCCTGACAGAAAAAAAAAACAAAAACCTACTGACAACACTGCAGGTTTACAAAATTAAAAATAAGCTTTAAGATCTTACCAAATGTCCATTTTGGGATCCCCATCAGAGTCGACACCAGCAGCAGTGGGATCATTTTGTCAGGGCGCCAGTGTGTTTAGGTGTGTTTGTAGACGCGAGTGGTGGCTAAAGGAAGGTGCCGACACTTTCTTTTCTTGCTGTCTGTCTGTCAGGGTTTATGGGAGGAACTGAGCTGACAAGGCCTCGGTCTTCATAGTAACACCCCGACGAGGCATGTACAGGGTTTATCTGATTGGCCTACACATCAGCCATGGTGCACAGGCCACACCACAGACTGCTGGCAAAAATCACATACGTTGAAAAGCATATAAAACAAATACTTGGCAGAAGCAAGCAGCATGAACGGAGATTCTCATCACTCCACCGTAACATTCTTGACTGTTTACAGTGTAGCCACCAAACAAGCGCTTTCACCTCAGAGATCTGCACCGTCAAAAGGTTCGGGTCCACGTACACAGCATGAGTGTCTCGTGTGGATCCCGACAAACTAATATGACTTTATTTCATTTGGTATTTTAGGAGACACTATACAACTTAAAATTAAAAAAAGAAAGAAAAAAAAAAGCAGCGGTTTGCAGAGCTGTGGTCTCTGCCCAGGTGTGTGACCTAGAGTCAGCGGAGCCCTACATGCAACATCACATCTCACTGCAGAGCAAAGAGAGGGAATACCAGTACACAAAGCATAAACACCAAGACATTAGTCATACAAAGTCCCATCCACCACGCTGTACTTAGTAATTATTTACTGGTTTATGCAGCCACTTGAGTTCTGTCAAAACCTCCTAAGAGTGTTTGTTTAGATGCACACTAAAGAGGCTTTTAGACAAAAGTCAGTAAGGTTTTTGCATTAGTGCAATTTAGCAAAAATAAAATCATGTTTCTATTCAGTCATGAAATGATTATAATTCAGTTAATAGTAAAATCATCATGAATATATTGCCTTGTGGTGCACAGAACTGAAAAATCAAGTGAAAAGTTTTCCTTCCAAACATCCTGAGGACACTAAAAATCCTTTGAGTTCAACTATTGCAACAAACCGTAAAATGTCTTTGTAATAGGAAAATATAATGTTTGAGGTGCACTCAAATGACTTTAGAGTCTGAGAGAGGTGAGTTTCTTAAAATTCCCGTGTAACGTGTAAGAAGAAAGCACAGCGTGGACTTTCAGACCGCTTGCACGCAGGAGCAGACTTCCACGGTCAGTTTTACAGCCTTCTCTTCCTTGTTAATACAAATATATACTTTACTGCTTTTTAAAACATGCATAGTGTGACTATGTAGTCTTATAACATTTGGGCGCCCACCCGCCCACCCCCACATACACAAACACCACATTCCCCCCTACACATTGTTACTTTGAGTCTGCTTAACACTCGAATTTCCACAACTTTCTTCATGTTTGATGTGAAAACAAAGAGGCAACAGACTGAATGATCTTAAGTTTGACTTGATCTCAAAGTTTAGACAGATTGTATGTGAAAAGTCAACAGAAGTCCACAATTTGGAATGACTCTGTTAGATTACAGACATTTCAGTTTAGTAACTTTAATACAGTTTAATCTATTTTTTTTTTAATTTACATCTACATGTCATGAGTTAATGAGTAGCACAGATGCCGTTGTTTTGTTTTTCTGCCATTGACTGGCAGCAGCGGACACGCTCGACATACTGCTGTGCCACTAAAATGTTGACCATATTTTAATATTTCTTCTTCTTCAGCTGCGTGTTTGAGCGTGAATTCTGTACAGTTACTTCATGCAGACCTTCTCTCGTTCCCTGACTGTTCTGCTGACTGACTGGCCTCATGGCTCCACAGTTCGTTTTTCTATTCTACGCCTTTAACAGCCTTGTCTTCACTGTTTTGTGTTTTTTTTTACACCCCAGTGCTTTTGAAGACATGCATGGCGTGACCATGTTCTTGTATAACCTTTGTACAGATGAACTGCATCCCCCTCTTCCTTGTTCTCTGTTAGACTCGGGCTCAAACGATTCTTAAGGTTACTGATCAAACTCGGCACTGGCGTGAATCACTCTCTTTGTGCACAAGTACAACGTTACTTTGTTGTTCTTTAAAGCTTCTCAATGTGAGTCTGCTTGTTAACGCTAATTTCCACTACACTCTTCAGGATGTCTGGTGTGAAAATAAAGAGGCACCAGAATTAGTTGATCCCGAAGTTTAGACAGATTGTTTACAAAAAAGACAACAGAAGCCACAAATTGTAATTTCCATACCTTATACGCCCTTAAATCAGCAAATAATTACCTAAATGTGTGTTTTAGGGGGGAGTGATGGGTTTGTGGTTACAGAGGTGGGCTTGGGCCTGAAGGACCCAGGTTCAAGTCCCTGGGCTGGCAACAACGGTGAATCACGGTGGGCCCCTGAGCAAGGCCCGTAACTCCCTGGGCAATTCTCTCAAATTGTCCAACCAGCTGGTTCATATTTTTGGGATGCCACTCAGGAAAAAAAGAGGACCGTTGTTCAAACTTTATATTATCCAAGAAGTCCTGGATAAAACTGGAGTGCTTTTAAAACAAATATGTTTCTGGACTATTTTGTGTTTTTTTTTTTAAGTGGGGTACAGTCTTAAAGTGAGAGGATGTGGGCAGCCTACAGCTTTACGGGGGTCGAAGATCCGAGTGAGACGGAGCGAGACCACAGGATTCTTTGAAAACAGGAGATCTCAGGGGGCTTCAGAGGTGCTCTCTACACATCGCACATGTATGAACCCTTTGTTGGTCTCTGCTTCAATGCTTTCTGTCAAAGGCTGAGAGGCTGTTTGCCTCTCGTGTCAGTTCTCTGCTCAAAACTGTAGAGAAGTCTGACACTTTTTCTATATCACAGATGTAGGACTTCATTTTATTCCCATCGAGGCGCTAAAGTCCTAAATATCTTTCATTTAAAGCAACCAAATGTTTTTATTCTCTTGCATTTTTCAATTCAATTCAATTCAATTTTATTTATATAGCGTCTATTACAACACAAGTAGTCTCTAGGCGCTTTCCAGAGACCCAGAACACGACCTCCGGGCAATTATTACTTAAACAACGGCAGGTAAAAACTTCCCTAGTGGAAGAAAAACCTTAAGCCAAACAGTGGCAGGAAAAACTCCCCTTTAAGAGGGAAGAAACCTTTCAGAATATTGTCATCATCTTCGAGCACTACCACCAATCACATTTTTATTTCAGTAAAAGAAATAAAGCCGAGCTGCACGATGTTCCTTCTCAATGCTTCTTGTGCTTACAAAACATTTTGATGAATTAATTTTATCCCTGCTCTGTCTAGGTTTCACATTGCGGATGTTACACCTGTAAGATTTTGGAAGACTGAAGAATTTAGAAAAGATTTTCTTAAGTATGTGTTGCCACTCACTAATATGATTTCATTTTATTGGGTGTTTATATAAATACAAGGACGTTTGCAGTGCTGTGGACTGTGTCCAGGCATGTGACCTCAATAAGGTGTACCCTGAAGATGAAACAAGTCATTGGCCCACACAAGTGTGCGAAGTGTTGTTCATCTCATCACGTGTCGTTTTGTAAAGTTTTGTAAAGAGCTGTCCTCATTCGAACCGTTGCACCTGTATGACCCCAAACATTTAGTGTGTCGTTTTCATGTGCAGAAACATCCATAACACATGAACACTGTGCAGATAAAGGAAATGCCTCAGGTGCTCTCGATCTTTTTTTCTTTTATATTTCTGATGTGCTGCAGTTTGTGCAACAGGCTCAGAACGAGTCATTTAGTATTTAAATGACTACACTCAAACTGTTTGTGTCTGATCGACTTCTTTCTGCCTCTGCAGCTGTGAGTGTCAGGTTGAATTAAATAACTCGGCTTCTCTTTTTTTTGTTTCCTTCACTGACGCTCTGAATTAAGCTCAACAACGCCATCCACAGGCTCATGTGGGTTTTACAGTTTATTAAATTCTTTAGGGAAGAAAACATCCACAATCACAGCACAGCACAGCACTGCACCGTAGTGAGATGATTAAAAGATTTGAAGGACTGACGAGAACATGAAAGGCTTTAACCTCACAGCCAACAATGTACAATTTACAAATAAAGCTGAACTGAACTGAACAACCGAAAGACAGTAACGTTATAGTAAAAAGAAGAGTGACAGCTGATTTTCTTAAGCAGCTACCATTATATGAATAAAGTTAAAATGCACAGACTGATATTCTCAATTTTGTGTTTCCCAAAACGCCAAGAGTTCAGAGGACAACGTTCCGACGGTCTAACAACCCAGGATGGAGTCGTCCCACAGCTTCTCCTCCTCCGTCCTGGTGTCGGCTTTCCCTTTCATTTTCTTCTTCTCTTTCCTATTTTTGGGTTGAGCTGCCTTACCCTGTGCACTCTCGATCTGCTCAGTTTCAGCTGGTAAATGCGCTTCAGTCTCTTTCTCAGCCTCCATTGTGTCCTGTTTCTTTATCGAGTCCATCTGCTTTTCTTCTTTGTCCGACTCTTTTTGCCTCTTTGTGCTGTGACATTTGAGCTTTTTTCTCCTCCTCTCGTCCTCAGATTCTTCGGACTCAGGCTCCCTTTTCTGACGCGTCCTCCCTTTTTCTTCCTTGTCTGACTCCTCATTTCCTCTCTTCCTGCCTCCATCTTTTCCAGATCTACCAATCCTCCTCTTTTCTTCGTGGCTACATTCACTATCGTCGCTGTCACTGGTGTAAGTGCTGTAGGAGGAATACGAAGTTGATGAGGTGGTAGAATATGTGGAGGAACTCGAAAGTCTCCTGTACCGCCCGCTCTTCATGGGCCAGCTGCTGAACTGTGGGGAACCTGAGCTTGGCTGGAATGGAGGTGGGTTGCCGTTGTCCCAGATGTGGGGCGGCCAGGCTGGATGGAGATAGGATGGATGCCATGATCCAGGGATGGCGGTGCGAGGGAGGTTTATCTTAGCTGAATTTTCTTCTGTCACATCCCACATGTCTAATCTTTCGTGCTTCTCTTCTTCGTCATCCTCATCCTTCCTTTGCATTCTATCGTGAGGAAGACCATGACTGGTCTTGGGGGTGATTCCACGAGCTTTCTGAACCTGAATGTAATCTGCCAGTTCATCTGCAAATGTGCTGTAGACTTTTGGCTGGGATTTGAAAAGGTCACTAATCTTCTTCTCCCTGGTCAATAACAGAGATACAGGCCAGAATGAATGAGAGATTTTAAAAATAAAAAGTAACTGACAGACATGATGTTTAGTAATAACATACGGTGTCTTTCCCGTCTTGCACATCCAGCAGACAAAGAGCTGGATGTGCAAATACTGACCTCTTGCACATCTGTTGGAAATCTACACCAGAGGTTACAGCAGCCTAAAGGTGGAGTAAGTGATGAAGAACGAGATGAATTTTGAAGGTACAGATCCAAAATGCTTGGTGTCTGCTCCTCCAGAACGCATGAGAGAGGGGGAGATGGGGTTACCTAAAGGGCACGAGTGAACAGAGCTTTCCTCGTGTTTGGTCTGGGAATTAAAACCACCCGAACCAGATGTAAAATGTGAAAAAGTACAACAGAATGACATCCACCATGGAGGTGGGCTACTGTCGTCCCAGATCTGGGATGGTCACTCTTCCATCCCTCCTCCTCACAATGGATTTTGGTTCTGTCTCGTTCACTCGGCCAATGCAGCGTGCTGACAGCTAAAGGCAGCTCCACCTCCACCCGTTTCCTTAAATGATCACCTACTCGACCTTCAACACGCTGTAGACCTACACAGGTTAAAAGGAATGCTGATCCTACTCAGTGTTTTATATATGGATTGACATATAAATATTTATAAAAATGGAAAAGAGCTGATGCTATGCCACTAATCCTGAAGTGTCTCGTGCGGTGGTCAGCCACTGATTAAAGCCTAAAAGCTGCTGGTACTCTTTGAAAACTATTTTTACAGAGCAGATGCTTCTTGACGTTATTGGCAACGCGTGGGTGATGATCACACTGTCATACCATTCTTACAGGTGTTCTGTAACTTTGTTGACCACGAAGAGAAAGAAAATGTGGTTTCTTTAAATCAACATGAAAACATACTGGTCTTATCTACTGATTGGTTGCTTCAATTTAAATCTTAAAATGATGTAATGTTATATATATATGCTTTCTAATGCAGAAAAGACTCATGTTTGATGCAGCTTTACCAAAACTAAGCTGCCATTGGATCAGAAAAAGGAAAAACTGCCATGACATGACATGACACCGTCTCAGCTCCTTTTTCACTGCTGGAGTCACTTGTTACAAAAGAGTTGCTGCAGCTGGTTGAATTTATGTGAAGCAAAGATTAAAAACTGCAGCAACGTAAACATAAAGCATGATCAGAGCAGACGTGGTGTGTTTGATCTTACCTGATCTGGTGCTTGCTTCCCTGCATGTGAGTGTTGTACATCTCCACAGAGTTTGTTTGCACACCACACACATGACACAACAGGGTGTTGGCTGGAGACAGAAACGAGTGGAAACCATGAAGAATGGCATAAACATGGAGAAATGGCTCGTAAAAATTCAGACATTGAAGTGTCTACTTGTGTATTTTGCGTTTTTTTCAAACTCATTTCCACTTTCCAAGTCTTCTCCGCTCAGTGGGTTGAGCGGCCGCATATTACAGAGGTTACTGCCTTTGTGCAGACAGCGCAGGTTCAAATCCAGGCCTGTCATGCTTTCCTGCGTGCCCCCCCCCCCCCCCCCACATACTTTGAATAAAAGCCACTAGTGCCAAAATATCTTATAAGAAAAAGATCCCATCTTACCTTCTGGTACTTTTTCTCCAAGCTGTCTGAGCAGATCCTGTTTGGCATGATTCCTCTGGTGTTTGCGTCCTTGGTAATGCTGCACGGCCATCTGGGGGTTGTTGAAGAGGGCAGAACAAAGGGAGCAGAACTTGTTTGGATCCTTCAGATTGACCTCACTGCTAGGAAAAGCTGGGCTGGCCACTGGATCCAGACGCAGCTCCACGTTCCAGGCTGGGGATGGTTTCCGGTCAGAGTCAGCAGGATACTGAGTGAAGCTTGGTGTGAGATGAACCTCTTCGTTTCTGTCTGTAGGTTCAATAAGAAGCGTTTATCCATGGGATACTCAACAGAACCAACAGATACTGGAATCAACAAGCAACACAGTAATCCTCGGTCATAAAACACTTGCCTGGTGACTGAAAACTTTGTTTACGAACGTTTTTTGCATGAACTTTGCCTTCGTAGTGTGACTTTGCCACCACGTCGGAACTAAACACCATGTTGCACAGCTCACAGAAACGGTTTTTATCATTAGGCATGGCCTGCTGCAAAAAACAGACATGAAACAGGCAAAAAAAAAAATAAATAAAGTCAAAAGACAGAAATATGATTTCTGACAGAGTAAGTAAACTATATATGATTAAAAAGAAAAATGTAGATTCCTAACTAAATCAAATTTAACCTCACTGCGTCTTATAAATGTGATTTATATATTTTGAAAGAGAGAGATTGTTATAGATCTAATACGATGCCTTTCGCCTTTTATAGTCGACCATTGGGCCGAAGCTCATTTTTCATCTTTTCAGTAACGTTTCAGTTCCAAAAGCAGCAAAACCCCTGACTGAGCACTAACCTGACAGCCTTTGGTCTTCTCTTCTCTGAAGGCTTTAATGTATGTCCTCACTTTGGTAGCGTGCTTCTTCCCCTGTAAGTCGGACAATACGGGAGGTATTTTTACAAGGTGCCATGTCAACAGCACAGGTCTGAAACTAGGAGCTGGAACGCTCTGCATCATACCTCATAGTGGGACGACCTGTGAGATTCGCTCACCAGCTTAGAGCAGCACAAGTAGCAGTAACTGGCTGTGAGAAGACCGTCGAGCAGCTCTATGTCACTCTTGTTTCCTGTGTGACAGCAAACACAACAAAAGGTTAAACCTAAAAGTTTACACTGTTGAGCTGTTTTTTTTTTTTTTTTTTTTTTTAAAGCGAAAACACAAGCAGCAAAATTAAATATCAACTGGCACAATTTTCTGATTGTGGGATCTCTTTTCCCACAGTCAAAACATTTTTAAATGTTAGTCTGGAACTCTGAAAGCAACACATAGGAGCAGCGCAACAGCTTCTTCAATATCAGCTCTCAACGCAGCCAACTGTGCTCCTAAAAGCAGTGCTTAAACACGGTCTACAACTTATATGTCAATTATTTAAATAATTAATTAGCACAATGGCAAAATCGGGTGTACTTTACATTTTCAGACCTTGTATGGTGTCCAAATTTTGCATGAATTGTGATTTGGAATATGGCCTCTAACACCAGGTTACTAAACGGGTTATGACGGTCACTACTTGATCAAAACTAAATGCTGCATTTGCAATATTGTGATTTAAGATTTCACGCTTTAAATTTAATGCCTACTTGCTCAACCGTATCTCCTCATGCCAATCCATCCACCAACCGTTGGTAACAAATGCTGCTTCAAATGCTCATTTAAAGAGATTATTTGCTTTTCACTTCTTTCGCTTTGAACAAATTCCTTGGCCATGTTTAATGTTTAATTACCATGACTGCTCAGTCTGGCAAATACAGCATCTAGTAGCTTTCTAAACAAAATATTATCCTATAACCTCTAAAGAGATGACTAATTAGTGCTAATACACATGTAATTTTACGTGGTATCACCGTAAATGTGTGTTGTAACAGAAATGACCCAACAGTTTAACTACTAGGAAAATGCATGAGTATGAGTATGAAGATGAAACTGTTGATGAAAGCTGAATGTAATGTATAAATCAATTGGTAAATTACTGCTTCTAAAAAAGGAAAACTGTCTCCAGATGAAAAAATGATGATATAATATGGCTCTATATTCTCTATTGAGCAACCAGCCAGTAATATCGTGTTATTTAGATAGTTGCTGAACATCTGTAACTAGATATGTCATGGTCAATATATTATTCCTTTATTTTTTAATTTAAACAAATTTTCTTATATAAATATCTGTGGTCAAAAATCGATCTGACCATCTCAAATAATAAAAATGACAGATAAGACCAACCAAGAGAAAGAATATAAAAGATTACGTGACTTTTAACTGCTTTAAGTTCCAACATGTACTGTGCTATAGTGTCCTTGGAAAATGTCAGTACAATTATTTACTGCAACCTAATGAAACCATGTGTATTCCTCAAAAATAAGTTTCAATGCTGCCTGTGGTATATATACTTAGGTATTTAAAAGACTGTACTTACCAAATGACAGTCACAGTAGCAGTTCACAACTGAACACATTACTTGTATCATTGTAAATAGTTTTATAATGAGAAGACTTTAAGCATGTCTTTATTCTACAGGTCATCGACAGCATCCACTGGGAAGTGTGACGCGCAGGTGCGTGACCGCGCACACTCACAGCCAACTTCACATTCTTCATCCCTTCACCCACAAGCCGGACTGAAGCAACACGCAACCTCGACCACGAGCTTGTGCGTTGCTTCAGTGCGCAGCTTGGAGCAGAAGGCCGTGCACCACTTGTATTTGTGACATTTGTGCTGCTGGAAGCTCTGGGGTCGCGCAGCCAGGTTCCGCTCGCGTCCGTCAGTGTTTTCGATGGTTGGGCCGTTTTGGTGGACCATCGCTCAAACAGCTCAACCATGCAGACAACGCGGACGCGAGATGTGACTACGCCATCAGGACCGTCTCACATAGAGGTACGGCTTGCATGGGTAAGCCTGGACCGCGCACGCGCATCAGCCTGGATCACGCAGCAGCGGGCGCGCGCGTATTTAGCTGAAAGGCTAACGCTGGTTTGGCAGCAAGGGCACACAAAGGCCTAGTTTTTCACGTTCTAAACAGAACTCACCTTCAACCTGGGTACTATCAAGTTTAATGTTTATTACTTTGTCACGATCTGTGACGGATGTCGCGTTGGGGAAACTGCTAATGTTATTTTGATCGTCTGATTCCGCAGTTTGCGGAGTCCAGACACGGGAGTCCTCCATCTTTTGCCCAAGCTGTCTGGTGCATGCGCAGTAAGGTCAGGGCGGCTCGCAACGCCCACCGTAAGGTACGCCCACCAGAAGGCACGCCTACTGGTAGATCGACTGCGCGACACCGCTCAAACGTTTCTTTTGTTTGTTTGTTTTAAATAGGATAGTTAGATTTAAAACAACTCCTGAATTTGTTGAAAAATGTCCTCTGGTGTATCCTGGATAACGTTTGTTGTGTCGGCCAAAGTACAACATATTATTGCCAATCTTCCTCCTTTTAGAAATATTTTTTTCATACAAATAATGAGATAGATCGATGGATAGAAGAGACACAAACACACACACATTTATATGAATGGTCTTCAAATTAATTATCTTTATTAGTTTATTTATTAAGTGAATTATCATTTATGTATTAAATGTCAGCAGTTTGGAACTGACTTTTTCATATATCAGGATATTGTAACTATTAGTTTAATATTAATGCCAAGGAGACTAACTTCAGCCATTTAAGGAGGAAGAAGTATTTACAAACACTGGTATATAGCAGGGGATGCTGGTTAGGAGCCAACAATGAGGCAGCACTGCAGCAGGTGTAAGATGAGAGCTGGGGTGTGACTGGGAAGCTGTCAAAGACAGCAAGGCCCTTTATTTTCCAAGGTAAAGGTCACTCATTGCCAAGAGACACACTGACCAATCAAAAGCACCCTAACCCTAGCCCACCAGTGTAATGGTGTTTTGATGCAAGACAAACATTTGAACAAGGTTACTTGAAGACTTTTTGTTTTTCAGCAGTTTTCCACTATTTTTTTCAGTTTTAATTCCAATGTCCAACCAATTTCATGACAGTGACTACAAAAAGTATAGCTGTGTGAACTTGTGTGTGTGTCTGTGTGTGTGTGTGTGTGTGTGTGTGTGTGTGTTTAAATAAGTTAATTTTACTTTATCTACATAGCACCAGTATACAATGCCCACAATGCACTGCAACTTATTTTCTTGCATCTCATTTGTTTTATTTATTTATTTTTATTTATGTCTTATGTGTTAATTTTTCTTTTAAACTCCTTTTTAAAAAGGAGTTTTTCATTTATAAAAATGTTTTTATGTAAAGCACTTTGACTTGCCTCGTGCATGAAATGTGATATTAAAAATAAACTTGCCTTGTCTTGCCATAGAGACAGCAGTAATATTTTACTTTAAATTTCATGTAACTTTTATTGAATGATGAACGTGTTTAACACGAGCCGAAGCTCACAGCACTCCATTCAAAATGATTACACAGCCATCAATGTACAATGAAGATACATCTATACACAAAATAAAAGCGTTCAATAAACAAGTAAACACACACATACATTGCAGAAATGATACTTGTGAATGTCAAAAAGTAAAATCATAAAAATGAAATCACAAGATCCACCATCAAAACAAGAACAAAACAAAGACACGGTAACCAACGGTAACCAGCAGCCAGATGTGCCGCTCTCATTTAACATTTTCTTGAATTGAAACATTTTAATTCTATTTGACTAAAAAAAAAAAAAAAAATTCTCATAATTTACTACATTATTCAAACCCATCATATATGTTATCTACTTATTTATTTAACTTTCAACATGTAAGAGTATGTTTTTTTTCTTTCACTCTACACATACTTTATACATTTGCATCTGATAATCTTAAAAGTTAACGATAAAAAATAAAACAACTGAAAAATGCAACAAAAAAGATCACAAAATGACTCCAAGATGAAGAAATTAAAAAAGAGAGTCATTGTCGGTAGAAATGAGTTGGAAGGTGGAAAGCTGTCATTTCCTCTTCTGGAGCTCTCTGGCCAAAGCATCCAACTGTGAAAAGTTTTACAGCATTAAACTCAGTCACACTTCAGCTATTTCATTTATTTTATTATCTCCTGCCTGTTAAAATTGAACAATGCAAAGTTTATAGATGTACATAAAGAACAACAAATTATCTTGTTGGCTTAATAATACCACCATAGACTACAGGGAAACACTGATACACCGAGTCTTATGTAGCATCAGAAGGACTAGTGTTCATCTTATCTCTTACAACAATGTTTCTCAGGATGTTCCTCCTCTGGGGTCTCAGGTAGCTGCATTCCCCTGCCTCACACAGCTCAATCTCCTCTGAAACCTGAAGAAAGAAGGTTTGGACTATGAAAAAAGGCTAAATAGTCAAAACATATATTTAGTCCTAAAAGTAAAACTGCCTAATGAAAGATAAAATGATGGCCACTGCCACACGCATGCTTATCCCAACCTCTGATGTGCCAAAAGAGTCCAACTCCCTCTTGCCTCCAGGGTACCAACCATGGGACCAGTGCTGGGCGGAAGACAGCTGAGCTCCCGCGTATACAAGAAGCCCCAGCAGCAAGACCAGCCGCGACATGGTTTTATCTCCTAAACGTGAACATGGACGGAGGCGATTATCCAGAGTTTGGCCTATCTTTGAAAAGACATCCATGAATGTGGTTTTCCTCTAAAATCACATTTTAGAACATTTTACCACAATATAATACTGTAATTTAATACACAGATAATTAAACTGTTAACTGTAAATTTGTTAAATCAATTCCCATTTTTAAAAAATAATTGTACTATGAGTCAAAATGAATAAACTCGCATGTCATCAACCAGTCAAAGAGAAAGTTACCGCATTTGGAAATAGACTGTTTTCTCAGTATCCTGCTCTAACAGTAAAAGTTAAGAGATATTCAGACTGAATCAAAACTACTGGGAAGTAAAAGGCTTGAAAATTTTTATTTTCATTTGGATTTTACGTGACAGACTGATTAGTTAGTCTCAAGTACATGTTTGTGGAAATGTTCTTACCTTAGTCTCAGTTCTCACAACTTTCTAAATGTTGCTGCAGAAGCTCCGTTTGTTTTCCGGTTGATCAGGTGTTGGATTTGTCAGTACCTCACACTTTAACAACTATTTTACTGTAGCGATTCTCCACATCCTCATTCACTCTCTTAATATTTCTACCAATCTTCAAGCCCCTCCTCCCAGCTCACATGCCCCACCCATGCGTTTGTGTGCCCTCAGGGGTGAAATTAATGGCCATTGGGGAAAAGAGGTGCAGAGGACACGGCGACTTCCAATTATCTCCTTCAAACACTGACAACATCCATGATATCCCTGGGCTGACCATCCTGTGGCATGACTCATCCAAGTATTTGAAGAAGACGTAACATAATGCGGGATGTATTTGACATACGAATTTCTGAGACATCAAATAAAAAAAAGTATTATACATTAGAAAAAAGAAACACACACACACACACTTAAAATGATTTGACACAATGACACAAAAAATATTATTTAGAATCTGTTATAGACACATTTGGAGGTTGTTTTTTAATTTCAATGTGCAATAAACCTTCAAATAAATGAATACAATATTCTGAGCATTACTTTTTTATGTCAGGTATTTAAGGATTAAACATAGTCCATGTATATCCAAGTGTATGCAGTGTTTTCCAGATAAAACTACTCCACATGTATAATCATATGTTACTGACTTTACGTCCCATTTTCATTCTTTCTTTCTATTTTTGGAGCACAATCATTAATCACACATCATTCCTTCATGACCCTGATGACATCTCAGTGATGGGAAATTCAGGGGCATCTGATGACAAGGGGAACAAACACAGAGCTTTCCTGAACAGGTCAGAGATGACAAAATTCTCATTTGGAGGATCAGGAATATTTGCTTTTCACAGCTTTTGGACACATAATATATGTATATACATGTACAGTACATTTATGTATGTGTAGATAGATAGATAGATAGATAGATAGATAGATAGATAGATAGATAGATAGATAGATAGATAGATAGATAGATAGATAGATAGATAGATAGATAGATAGATAGATAGATAGATAGATAGATAGATAGATAGATATGTAACTAACTGAGCTGAACTTCTTTTAGTTGGGTTTGTATCAACCGTTTTCCTCTGAAATACCTGAGATGAAATTTGTTCTTCATTTGTTCACTAATTACAAAAATGAGCTGCTCTTCTCATTAGTTTCTTTCCTGGTGTATGGTTGCTTCAATATTGTGTCGGACTCCAGTCCTTGAGGGCCGCTCTCTTGGATGTTTTAGATGTTTCCCTGTTTTAACACACCTGACTCAAGTTTTTGGTCGTCATCAGCTTGTCACAAAGGTCTCTGATAATAACACAGTCGTTTGTATCAGGGTGTGCGGCAGCAGGGCCACATCTAAAACATGCAGGACACCGGCCCACGAGGAATCAAGTTTGATACCATTGCTTTCCATGGAAAATGAATGAGATCAGAGTAGAAACCCTTATCTTTTTCTGTTGCAAAACTCTGTTTTTGGATTTAGTGTTAGAATTTTTTGTCAGTAAATACCAAATTGATTTTTTAGTCAAAATATTTTTGTATGTTGTGTTTATTACAAGATGAAAACGCTGCATATTCTCACATCTTGGTAAGGTAAAATAACCTAAAAACCTTTTGAAATGGATGGTTTTAAAAGCGTGAATGGGAATGTGTCTCAAGTCCTGCACAGGTTTATGAGTATGAACATGCTTTGTGCATGTGTTTGTGTAATAAAAACAAGGTTACTATTGTTTTGTAACAGTAATCTGTAACTGCCTCTAATGTAGCCTCTAGGAGCATTTAAAAGCTGCTCACTCCTGACATCTTCTGGCTGAGTTTTGTACGTAATTGAGATTAAAACCTAAAAATACTGCAGTGGTGTATGAATGCGTGAGTGATTGAATAGGTAGACAAGTACATTTTCTTTTGCTGGGTTTCATCAATTTGTTGAGGTTTGTAAAAACATATGGACTTTGATTCCTTTCCATTTGAGCCCTTCTGGTGTGGAGTTGGTGGTGTGCTTTGGACCCAAACCGACCAAGCTTTAGCTCAGGGGTGTCAAACGTTGGTCCTTGAGGGCCGGTGTCCTGCAGGTTTTAAAGGTTTCCCTCCTTCAACACTCCCTGACACTAGTGGCCGTGTCGTCAACAGACACGTGCAGACGACCGTTAATTACAATCTGGTGTGTTGATGCAGGAAACATCTCAAACACGCAGGACAGCGGTCCTCGAGGACTGACTTTGAACACCCCTGCTGATACATGTGGTCTGATACAGTAGTTGTAGAATACTTTGGTACAATAATGCATAGTTGACTCAACACTCCAGTACTCCACTTTGGCCTGATCTTTTCTAAAGGACAGTGTTGTGAAAAGCTTTTGATTTGTTTTTCCAAAAAAAAAAAAAAAAAAAACATAAAAACTGCAACTGATTTGTTTTCAACTCATGACCAACGTTTGTCTGTAGACTGTAGAACGATGGATTCCAGATAAATAAGGATGCATTTACAACCACTTTACTGATATCATGGCTGATGTTTTACCTGTTTAACAAACCTAAACGCTCCAGACCAACATGCAGCCAATTCTTCTGCTTTTAGACGCTGCAAACCCTCCTCTGAACAGCAAAAGGTGTCACGTAATGTTGTTCAGAGACTCTATGCATTTACTTCATTTTAAGCAAGGACGAGATCATTTGTTTTAGCGTGTTGAGAAAAATTCAAACCTTGTAATTGAAAGTTTTGTTTGATTTTAGGTTTCATGACCGTATACATACAATTTTACTGTTTGATATTTGAGTATCTGACTGTATTCAAATGGGGAAGGCATTGAAGGATATTTCTCATTCAGTACCAATATTTGTCACTGATATTTGAGTTATTTTCTTTGTTTCATTTATATCAAAGAATGACTATTACTTTGCACATAACTAATGCAAGTTCATACACAGACATTTAAAGACAATAAAAACTAAACAAAAATTAAAATCTTAAGCACTTTATTAGGTTTTGACAGTATCTTGCTTAGAAAGGCCATTTGGCATTATATAATTATATATAATTTCATCATATATATAATTATATATACATATATTCAAATGTTGAATAACAAAAAACACACAAAAACCTGCAGGAAAAAAAAAAAAGATTAAGACAATTATAGCAAATTAAAATGGGCAAAAAAACCAACCATGTAATACATTTGAAAATGGTCCCCAATACAGTTCAATATACATCTTAACAAAAAAAAACAAAAAAAAAAACGGGAGTGAGGGAGGAAGGGAGGGCATTTAAACAAGCGAGGCAGCGGGCAGGAATGAAATATAAATAACCTTACACTATGTACAAAAGGGGAGAAGAGGTGGACTAAGAAAAATGGTCCAAAGTGAAATGAAAGAAAGTCAAAAGTGGACAGCATTGAACAGAGTTTAACAGGAGACATACAGGACGTACAAAAGCTGCAAGAAGATAGACATTGACATTTGTTTTTCCTACAGCCTGCCTTCCTAGACATGGACTTGTCTGATTTTACTGGGGCTTTTCAAAATGCCCCGTTGGGACAAAACTCCCAGGACAAAAAGGGGACAAATGGGGGCAACATTGTTTTCATGGTCACAAACCATGTCCATATATCTGTCAAGGGAAATATATGTACTTTTTCTTCCCTTAAAAGCTTAGGACCACACAACTGATTGTCATGGATCCACATTCAAGTGATAAGGAATTAAATGAAGCCACTACATTAAAATTTAATGAATACCAAAGAGGCCTCAATGTTAATTTGATCTGCACAATCCAGAAATCCCCATACATGGAAAGAAAGGGAATGTGAAGGAAAGAACAACTGACCCAGTGTTTGTTTATGCCTCCTTGATTTGCCTCACGCAAAAGGACTTTTGATTGGTCTGCAAATGATAGCTGCAGAAAGTTCAGAGTTAAGAAAATGCGAAGGATAACAATGGTTCCACCACACTCAGGGTAAATCTGGGAGAATTACTTTCTTTGAAAACCTTCCAGGGAGGCACTTCTTAGTCTGAATAACGTCTCATGAGCTGGCACAAGGTCACATCTAGCTGTCCAACTGCACCGTGACGTTGCAACCACAGGATACCAACACAGGCAGCAAAGCCATGTGATTAAAGCCCCCACAGAGCAGCTACCAGCTTCTCCTCTACCAACTAAAGACCCAGTAAGTGGCAATGCAAATGAAGGAAGAGCATGATGGCACTTAACTATGAGTGCGGGCACTTGTGGGGCTTTGGAAAGAAAGAAAGACCTGACATGAAGAGGAGGATGCACAAGCAGCCAACTGTTTTAGTGACTGGTCACATAAATTATCTGCTACTTCGAGCCCGTACCAGGGCATTTCAGAGCGCTTCGGTTGGGGCTTTGAGGAAACAAACAAGCTTCAAATACAGTTCCCATAATCTAAACTGAGGATCCTATAATTTTGTCCTAATCTCTCGTCTTATTCTGTTTTGTAAGGGCTTTGCTTCTGGTGCAAATAGTGCATGAGTGTTCAAGAGAAAAAACAAGAAAAACATTGATAAAAATCACCCCTCTCTCATAATTCAGCATGTTCTCTTTAATGTTAGCCACTGCCAATACATTAAATATGATTGTGCTCATTCCTGCAATAAATATGGAGTGTTAGTGAAATGTAGATTGTGCATAAGTGTAGGGGGCTTTGCCATTTAAATCTACAAAAGGGAAAGCTGAAAGTTCCTCAAATTATTTTCAATACAATGAACTCTATTCAAAACCAAGTTATGGATTACATTTTAATACCTTTACTTTGGTGGAAGCCATTACCACTCATGGAGATAAACTCGAGGTGAAATAAAAAAAAAAAAAAAAGGAATTTAAACATTGTTAACATCAGTCATTTTCTGAGCTGAAATTAGGGCTGACCCTGCTGTTGACTGACATCATTCATCTTTCATTACAATCGCAAAAGACATGGCCTCAATAGTGGCCTCGGCTGAAATAAACACACTGTGGTTCCCACAGACATCCGTGTATATAAAGCAACGGCTGCATGACAGGCCTCTAGCTTTAAAGAAACAAAACATCCATTTGGACAAATATTAACAGCATAAAAAAAAAATCTTCTGCATCAATGTGGAGGGAAAAAAAAAAAAAAAAAAAAAGGTAATGTCATCTAAAGGAGAGAAAGGCTTAACGATGTGATGCCGATATATTTGAAAAAGAAAAAAAAATGAACAGGTTTCAGAAATCCCAGCAAACTCAAAGAAAACCCATAAAAAGAATAAACGCTCCACACAGTTTGAAAGAAAACTGCTGTGTGTCTGTAAACAAACATGCTGGGTGTTTGGGATTTGCTCATTTCAGCGATATATTTCTGAATTAGGTCCAACTGTGTTTGTGGTCCGTCGACACGATCAACACAGCTGGTCAATACTGTAACTGACTTAAAAAAAAAAAAAAAAAAATTCTCCTTAGGGAGCGCAAAAATCAAGAATTTATTTTAAACTTTACCAAATTCTTGTGGTATTCCAGAAATGTGGAGAGTTAAATATTGTTTTGAAATGTCAAAACACAGTAGCTTTTTTCTCCAGACTTTAGAGCTACACAAGCTAAATGAATGAAGGGCTTTGGCACATGGTGGGCAGGAGACGGTGATGGAGAAACAGTCTCCTCTGCCAGATTACGGTTCAGATCACCCACACACAAACACAGACTCTCTAAACAGCTAATGGCTCTTGATATCCAGTATATAGATTCGTGTCTGAGTGAAAGCCTGAGACTGTGAGGCATGTTACAGAGATTCTGATCTGAACAAGTTGATGGAAGCGAGTTTGTGTACAGAAAATGGCTTTGACTGTGTTTAAATGTGATTGAACGTCTAGAGGAGGTAAATAGTCCAGGATTAATGGAGAAACTGCTACCACACGTGTCGCTACAGCGAGGCTCAGGCAAAATCAATCGTTTTTTAAATCCCCGTCCCTAGTAAGCCCCCCACCCCACCCACCCCCCCAAAAAATCCAAAACATCATTATCTTGACCTGATGTTGCACCTTAGCCACCAAGATATTTGATATATATATATATATATATATATATATATATATATATATATATATATATATATATATATATATATATATATATATATATATATATATATATATATATATATATATATATTTATATATATATCTATCTCCTCTATATACCAATAAAATACATTACAGGTGCCACTCGAAAATGCAGCCAAACTCAAAACTGTGTCTAAAACCAAAGTAATAAAATGCAACACAGTAAGTGTGTATATATATATATATATATATATATATATATATATATATATATATATATATATATATATATATATATATATATATATATATATATATATATATATATATATACATACACACACACACACACACATATTTAGGGTGAAAATGTAAAGAAAATAAGGGTGGCAGGCTGCACTATCATCATTACAAAATATTCAAGAAGGCATCTCAGTTATTTTCCGTGTTCAACTGCACTGTCCTGTCCTCTGGGCGCAGACCTGTGTTCCCTTTTCCTGTGGGCGGTTCATCCCATCCACAGATCAAGTAGAGACGAGCGTTTCTGAACAATCCAACAGATGGGGAATAAGCAGCTTTCTGCTTGTTAATGTTGGCATGTTTTCTGGTACACACGAATGCTTGTGTAAATGTATGTGAATATCCGACCATCCGTGACAGGGTCCTACTTAAAATTGGCGTAATCGGAAAAAGCATCGATATACTCCTGGACCACTTTGTAGCAGAACTCGTACTGTTCCTGAGGAGGGGATGAGGGGAGGAGAGAGAGGAAAAAAAAGAAAAAGCAGCCACATCAGCTGGAACCATCAATCTGAGTCGGTGAGTAGTGAAAGTCACTGATCTGTGCATAATACAAACAGCAGCACCATCAAGAAGCTATGTTATCAACTGTATCGTATTATACACTGTGTAATAAATTGCGTTTTATAACATAGTTTCATTGTATTGAAACGGCTTTTGTATCTACAGTGTAAATGTAATGCAATGTCTTATGCAAGATCTTTTGTAAATGCACTTTTCCAGGTGCGTGTTAGATTGGACAAGTGTAAATGAGACTAAAGCAAATGTCTCACTTTTTGTCCATGTCAAAAATCAACTTGTTGCTTGTTAGGCTTTATGGAAAAAAACAAAACAAAAAAAAAAAAGAAGCACAAATTCAGGTTGGATGAGGCCTTACCAGTGTCTGCACCATGTGGGGCCTCTGCAGCCTGAGGCTCTTGACCGTCTGGAAAACATCCAGGATGCCTTCTGCCTTCACCCTCTCCAGAACTGTACTCAGTGCACAGAAAGTCCCTGTCCGACCAGCTCCGGCACTGGAAACATTCACAGACACAAACACAAGTCAGTGAAGTGACTGACAGCTGTGAGCACACACAAATACCTTACAAATCAGAGGCCTTGTTGTAACGGTTCATGTTCTGGGAGCACGGCAGAAGGGATTTTATTTTCTCTCTCACACACGCACGTCTTACCTGCAGTGCACAGTGATGGGGTGGTTACCGGACTGCTGCTGCTGTTTCTGCACTGCAGCTATTATGTTGATCATTCCTTTACCGTCTGTAGGGATGCCCACCTCTGGCCAGCCATGAAAATGGAACTGGCGCACAGCTCGAGCCTTGTTTTCCTGGACAGACATGACAAAATGTCAAGTTTGACAAGTAAATCCAGTAACAAGTATTCTATTTGGACTATAAAAGGATAAAAATGAATTAACATTGATGTGATCTGTTAAATGGAGAATACTGTTCACATAAACAGTTTTTGTGATTGAGGTGTATATTTGGGTGCTGAGATAGCAACAAACTCATAAAATCTAAAGACAAAAAAAAACAACAACAAAAAAAACAACAAAAACTTCACTTCACTCCACCAATTTTGTTTTGGATTCTTACGTCTGAAAACGTTCACAATGGGTCTACTGTTATCTGTGGTTTGTTTGAAGCTGAAGCCCACATTTCGAAAACCGTGAGGTGCATCTTATAGAAGAAGGCATGTTTGAACGGGACATTTTAGTTACAGTGCAGCGGCAGAATTAAGAAAAGTTAGACTTAAGCTAGAGTTAGTTTAGCACTGAAATTAACATTGTTTAAATCTAAATTCAGAAGGGTTTCAATAATTCAGTCAAAGGCAGCTGTAAACAAATGAGTTTTTAACCTTGATTTAAAGGAACTGAGTGTCAGCATTCCTGCAGGTTTCTGGAGGTTTGACCCAGATCTGTGGAGCATAAAAGAAGAATGCTGCTTCTCCATGTTTGGGTCTGATTCTGGGGACAGAGCAGACCTGAACCAGAAGACCTGAGAGGTCTGGATGATCTATTTTGGTCCTAAACCATTTAGTGATTTAACTAGCAGAAGTATTTTAGAGTCTGTTCTCTGAGGTACAGGGAGCCGGTGAAAGGACCTCAGAACTGGACTGATGTGGTCCACTTTCCTAGTTCTACTGAGAACTTGGGCAGCAGATCTGGATAAGCTGTAGCTGTCTGACTTTTTAGGCAGACCTGTGAAGACACTGTTGCAGCAATCAATTTGACTGAAGATAAATGTACGAATAATTTCAAGATCCTCCTGAGACATTAGTCCTTTAATCCTGGAAATGTCTTAAAGTGATAGAAGGTCAACTTTGTAATTGTCTAAATGTGTCTCTGAAGGTTCAGCTCTAAATACATGACCACATCCAGATTTGGGACCTTATCAGTGGTTTACCGCTATAATAACTGAAGCTGTGTGCTGACTCTTATTTGCTCTTCTTTTGGTGTAAAAATAACTGTTTTTAATAATTGTTTTTGTTCAACTGAAAAGAATCATTGCACATCCACTCCATGATTTGTTCTTTGCATCAACCCATCAACGCTTGTGTAGCCTCATTGTCACCTGGTGACATTGTAATGTAAAGTTGTGCGTCATTTGTGCAGTTATGGTAACTTATCTTGTTGTCTATTATTATCATCATCTGAACAAGTGGAAGCATGTAGATGTTAAATAGGGGGGGGGGGGGGTCCTAGGATAGAACCTTGGGGAACTCCACATGTAATTTTTGTCAATGACTTTGCAGTTGCCTATTGACCAGAAGAAGTCCCTGTTCTTTACATAAGAACACTTACACCTAAACCAGTCAAGTATTGTGCCACAAAGTCCAATTCGATACTGTGCCACTGCCACCTGCTGTCTTCCCTGCATCAGCCAACTTTTCTGATGTTGGCGAAGCCAGCGAGGCTAGTCAAACAGACAGCAGGCTGGCCTATTACGTAGTACCACATGATTACGCCTCCCGAGTCGTCTTCCCTCCCATCTACTTGGCTCTAGGCACCGGGAAGACAACAACAGGCCCTGCATTTATGTTGCTCAGCACACATTAAAAAGGTATTCATCATCCAGGGATAATAACGGGGTCTAATGTAAAAACGCCATTTAAAAAAAACTGAAGTTGGGAGGTGTCTATTCCATCAAAACAGGTGTGTCGATCATGTCTGAGCTGAGCACAGCAGCAGCCACAGACTCCCCAGAGTGTTGGTGTAGGAGAGCCTGTGCTGGAAAACCCCCTGGTGCTGCCGTTGGTCCTTTGATTCCACAACTCATTAGTCAAAAACTTTCTTACCCTGTTGTTTGTGACCAGGAGATCACGGACTGTATAGCTCTCACTCTCCTCCTCCCTTTTAATCTCAATGGAAATGTCACCATAGACTACTGCTCCATCACTGGGCCAGTACTGGGCACACTTCTCCTAATGGACAGAAGAGGGCAACAATCACATGACAATGAAGAACTGCAACTCAGAAGACTGACTGAAGTGAAACCTAGTTTTAGAATACTTTTAATTTGTGTGTATGCTGGTCAGTTACCTTAATAAGTAAATAAAAATGGTTACTACAGAAAGGAACATCAGTGGTTAATTATTCATTAGTTATTATTTACATAAGCAAAACAAATGCACCAAATCCAACATGTTTGATGGAATAAAGTCCCATGAACTTCACTGAAGATGAACGTCGGATTACTGATGGACAACTAGAACAAACTGACTTCATTTGGATGTCGATTGCTTTTTTTTTTTTTTTTTTATTGTCAATTGATCCAGATCAGTGATAAGGCATTGATCTCCTAGTTTGGTCATTTATTGATTGGTTGTCTAATATCGGTAAAATCAGTATTTATATTTACAGATGCACACACACCTGCCCTCTCTCCTCGAGCTCAGTAAGCATGACTATGGAGCAGCTTCTCCACTCCCAGATCATCCTCCAGAAGTCCTCTATGGTGTGCTGCAGTGGCCCCTGACTTGCCATGTATGCATCTTTCTGACGGTAGCCCTGCGATCCGATTGAGGAGACGACAGGAAGCGATGGCCAGAGGAGACAAATATACAGGGAGGAAGTTAGAAAGGAGCACTTAAAAAAAAAAAAAAAAAAAAAAAAAAAAAAATCAATTTGCTCAACAATGAAATGATCTCTCTTAATCAACTCACGTCAATGAAGGAGGCATTGACATAATCTGTGTTTTCTTCTCCCCGTTTGACTGGAATGATCACTCTGTTGAACTCATCTGTGAGAAGTACAGAAAAGTATTTGCCTGAACCAATGTGCATTTTGTCACTGAATACGTCATACAAACAAAATTATATTCAGTCCAGCAGCATCACACATTGGAAAACTACAAAACTCACATGGAATAATCTGCAGGACTCTATTTTTCTTCATGTTGACAGGTAAGTTGCCCGTTCTCATCTTGTCATTCTGAATCTTGATGGATGTTAGTTTCTAGAAATCATGAGTTAATTCGTGGTTAGAACTTACAGCACAAACTTCCAACAGCATATTTAATAACAAAGTTAAGATCCTCAAGTAAGAAAACTTATGAGGATCACAGAGGATAATCTCTTTGGAAAAATACTGCACATGAACAGACCTTGAATTCAGCCTCCAGGCCGCTGCCGCCAGCCCCCGGAGACGGGGCATAGAGCTTGGCCAAGTGAGACTCCAGCGAGGTCACCTCTAGCTCTGTGTCTCCGTACAAATAGTGTTCTAACAAAGCCTGAAAGATGAAAACGTACTGCATCTGTGGGAGACAAAACATTCATCACTGTCAGATATGATTTCTGGATAATTCACATGGTACAGTTGCAGTATGGCATTTCGAGATTTTCATCGGGCCGGACTCACATCAGTTTGGACCATCTGACAGCGTTGGGCTCTTATCCTGGTGACAAAGCCAAACACATCCACCTTCCTCTCATTGTTCATCATGTCTAGCATGGCATCGATCACTATAAAGGTGCCCGTCCTCCCCACGCCAGCACTGTCGGGGAGAAATATAATCTTGTCACATGTGCGGGACACACAAACACTCATGCGCAACAGCCACACACTTACCTGCAATGAACAACAATGGGGCCGGCATAAAAGGGGTTAAAGGCTTTGACTTTCTTAAGGAACTTGAGCATGCCAATGGGAGTGAAGGGAACCCCAAAGTCTGGCCAACTGGTGAAGTGAAACTGGGTGATCAGCCTTTGAGGTTTCTTTCCAGAGACATCTCCCACCTGAGACACAAACGATGAAAAACAGAACAGGTTTCCAACTATGTACCTTAACTAATTTTCTGACATAGGATATACAATAAACGGTTTAACCACTGCAACACATACAGACACACAAAGCTTTTATCTTTAATTAGATTCTGTAACATTGTAACAGTGAGTTAAAACAGCTTACAGGTGTTTTAATAAGGTGTTTGTTAGAACCTCTAATAAGATATTTATGGTACCTGCTGGATGCAGAACTTGCGGATGGTGTAGTCCACTAGAACCACTGTGTCCTCTACAGACACTCGAATGTTTCCGTATGTCCAACAGCCCTGGTCCGGCCAGTACTGTGCACACTTGCACTAAGAAACAAAGCAGGTTTGGAAACTAAGCACCTGAATGAAGCTGCAACAGACGTTTACCGGTTTCAACACATGAAAAATATTACAATAACATGCTGCATCTTTAACAACATGTCTGCAGTGCAAAACTTAAGAGTGAAGTAATAACTGTTCCCCCTGCCTTTGATGCTCGTTTGTACATGGAGATTCAAAAAGTAAGCTTTTAACTGGGTGATGTATATTTAATGCAAGTGCTTGCACTGAAGAACCCTAAAATGGCATCATCACTCCTCCCCTTGGCTAGTCCTACCTCTTTTCTCTCCTTCAAATTGGTCACCATTACAATGGTGACTGTATTCTGCTCCCAGATCATCCGCCAGAAGTCGTTCACCGTCTCCTCCTTTGGTCCTGAGGCATCCAGACAGACAAAGCGGTCATGGGGATTAATAATCAGGTTATTTTTGAAAAACAGACAGGTTATTGCTCCAACTCAAGCACCCATCTCACCTTGAGCTGCAATAAACTTATTCTTATCTTGGTACCCCTGAAACAAGAAAAACAACATTTCACTGACACTGAAAAAAGAGTCATTGAACTCTTATGGGAGAAATAAAATTGTATGGATACAAACATTTATAAAGGAGGCATTGATGAAATCAGAGTCGGGGACTCCTTCCAGAGATAACAGATGAACCCTGGAATGATCATCTGGGAGAAGAGGGAGAGAAGGAGAGAGAGTCATAACAGCAAGAGCTCAAACCCCTCTACAGCTACACTACCACCAACACATACGGCCCTGATGTGTTTTTCTTTCCCAGGTAAGTTGCAAATTAGTTTAAGTGAAACACAATTGTTAACAGGTATGTCTAAAGGTGTTAAGTACTGAATAACGACTGCTCTGCTTTATGGCATCGGACTTCAATCATCACTTACATGGCAGGATGTTGACATATCTGTTCTTTTCTTTATTCTCTTCCTTGGAAGCGGCGTCACATGATGCTTGGATGGGGCAGACCGGCAGGGCCTAAGCAAAAAGACAAAAAAAACAAAACAAAAAAAAAAAAACATTGTGATAAAAAGACCGGAGGAAAACTGACCTATTGCATATATCTGAGAGTGCCATGCACTCCTGCTGGCACCACCTCTTTGTCAGCAGTGTTTCAACAAATCCCAACAAAGCTGTTTGCAAAAACGTGCTGCAGTAGTAATATAAATAAAGAGATTTCAACTCGGTGGCCTCTAAGACATGACTGATAAACTCAAGAAGTTCAATTAGGTTTCATTCTTCTGTACTCCCCACTGGCGCAGCCAAATGTTTTTAAACTGTTTGTCGTACCCCACCATCATCGTGGTATTACCTTCAAGTCCCTGAATCATCATATTTTAAATGTGGGCACTTTAAATTTACAATTTTTAAACATTTTTAAAAACCTGAGTAGTTACTGAATCATTTCCTCACTAAGATTCAATAAGAAATTGGCTTTGCATTGATTTGCAACCCTTATTGATAGTCATTTTCCTCCTGCATTAAAGTACATTGATATCGTTGGTTTCTTAATGAAATTAGAACCTGTTTTCTGTCTCTAAACATTAGGTTCAACATCCCTTGGGAATAAGTATCTGCATGTGTCCCCAATTCTAAAAAACTAAATGAAGCCAGAGAGCTGCACCGTCTCATCAGTGGATGTTGGTGTGTCGTACATTGAACTCCTCTCTGAAGAGCTTGTTGTCATCAGCCATGCGACGGTTCATTTCTTCCTCAAGTTTGTCGACTGGAAGGGGTGGGTACTTCCTGTTTGTGCTGGGTGAACGAGCCAGTAGCGGCACAGTCTGGAATTCTGTGCCAACAAGCAGGAAGGGAGGCGGCAAGAGTGAGGAATAGGGGGTTGGGGTGGGGGTGTAGGAGGGGCCAGACAGGTGGAGATAAAGGTTAAAAACACAAGCCGAGCTGTCTTAGAGGATATTACTGTGACCTCGTCATTTACTGACTGTTCATAAAATGTCCAGCAGAGGGTGATACGAGTCAACGATGTAAGACAAGGGCGCCAAAGGCATCTCTGTTGATTAGGTAATCAAAGAAACAAAAGGAATGCTCTACAAATAATCAGACACCGAGATCTGAAATGCTGTAAGTAGGGGAGGTATGATGATTAGTTGAGGCTTATTGGGAAAAAAAAAAAAGTCTAGTTCAACAGGTATGGCAAAGTAAAGATTTGCCAATATGACCTGAAACAAGTGAATTGAGCGTTGCTGCATATGCAGTTAAATTCTACACATATGAACGCACATGTAACATCATCTCTCTGGGGGGGTTTACCTGAATCATCTGACCTGCCGTTAGTCAGTCTGAAGGAGTTCGCGTGGGTTCCCGCCTGCTTGTACTTCTTAAATCTGTCAAAAAAAATCAAAGTAGACATTAAACACACACACACACACACACGCACGCACGCACGCACGCACGCACGCACGCACGCACGCACGCACGCACGCACGCACGCACGCTGTGCTTTTGTCTCACAGCAGCATGCCAATCAGTCATTGCTATGGTAACAACAGCACGTAAGGCCTCAGCACAGGTGTCTGATGTCTGAAGGTCCGCAGCCACGGTTCACCAACCTGAGCATGTAGAGAACGATGATGATGAAGATGATAACCAGCAGCGAGGACAAGGCCACCATCACGGCTATGATTGGCATTTCATCAGAGTTGTCTACAGCAGAGAATCAAAATGTAGGCTTAATTTACATATGAAATTAAAAGATATATGAAATTAAAAGAACATTTTAAAATGGCAGAAGTAAGGATGGAAAATTAAAAGTCTTTTTTTGTTTTTTTAAATCAGGATTTAACTGTCAATTCCGTGCATTTGTCCCCCGAACACTGAAACGACAGTCATTCATACAGACAGGGGTCTGGTTTTGTTTACCTGCAGTAACTGTCCAGAGGATACGGTTACGAGAGGTTTATTTTCACAAAGCTGGTGTCTGTGCAGTGTTATGGAGGTTCAGCTCACCCCAGCACTGTATCTGGAAGCAGTTAGGCAGTCCATTTCATTTGGCTACCACCCACCTTACAGGCAAGTATGTTCCCACAAAAAAGTCATTTGTAAACATTAAACAGCCTTAATTAGTGAGGTGAACAGAGTTAACTTTTAACTCCAGATTGACTAAAGTTAACTTTCTAAAAAATTACTAGCTGCTCTGTGTCTTCTTCTAGACACAGTCTCCAGTCCAGTCTGCTGTCCAGGTGAACAACAGATGTTTATGGTCTTCTGCATCTACTCAGTCTCCTGTCAACCACTAACACATCCTGCAACTCCAGAGTTATCGGAATATTTCGGCAGATGACTGGGCTGACTTGTACTGGAAGTATGAGTCGTACAGAGTGAAGAGGAATGGTGGGAGCACAACCATCTGTGGCGCTCATGTGCTGGTGACCATGTCAGAAAAACATCCTGCCTTTAGTCTCGCAGGCTGTAATCTGTTTATCAGGTAGTCAGTAATCCAGGCGACTGTGGAGGCATCCACGCAGTGTTTTCCAATCCATCCAGACGGTGGTGGGTTCATTGAAGCAGTGCCTTCAACTCTAAACCCCATGGCAATGGATGAAACCGTCTCCCGGCGCAGGCGGAGGTTTAAGAGCTGAAGAATCCCACATAGCTGGTCTGCACAGGCCTCAAGGCCTCTGGACCTGCAGCCTCTTCACCCGTTTTTTTTGTTGCTTTTTTTTTTTTTTCCACCTAACTGCCGGAGAGAGATGGGCGTGAGATGGGGGCAGCCGAGGGGTTCAGAGAGTGGGCCCCCCATCTGAGTGAAACTTAAAAACAGACTTCTTAAGAGCTCTTCATTATGACAATGTTGCCAGCAATTTACTGAAACCACAAAGCTTTTGCACTCGCTCATGTACACTCACTTAAGCCTCTACTGCAGATTTAATCAACAGTCTTGAAAGCAATGCTTTGATTAGAATAAAAAAATTTTTTTCAGATGATTTGTCCGGCACCAAAAGAAATTTTTTTTGGGGGCGCTGTTCACTATTTATTAATATTAAAACTCTTCAGCCTCTTGCAACAGCAGCCTGTATCCTCCTGTTCCATAACTGGCACCAACTTTAATATTTTATAAAGCCACAACGAAAAACAGAAATGCGAGTCCAACGGGCTGTGACTGAGGGGAAGCAGGTAACTCATGTTTTAACTGAGTCAGACCTTTGCCTCAGTAGTTAGTTATGTCCAGGATGCCAGCAGTCGTGGGGAGGCGGTACGCCGTAAAACATTGAAACAGTTGAGACATTTTCTGCAAGTTTAAAATAAATGATTGAAACTGTAATACTATTTTTTTAATATGTCTAAAGCTAAAAAAACAGGGTTTCTGCTGATCCCTGGTGGGTAAAATATGATCACATAAGCCTTTTATTACTAAACAAGTTACCCATTTGTCATTATGCCTCGTGTACATTACAATGGATAACCAATTTGTATACGCTTCCATGACGTGCATGAGCCGCTGGTTATAGGCAACCCCGTGGTCTTCCTGGTGACCTTTCATTCAAACAGTTGGAACAAAAGACGTGAGATTTGCCAGAACAACAACGGGAGGTTGGTGTACAACAAACGGCTGCCGTTTGTGTGCTGATGAGTGTTCAGTAAGACACACAGGTACGCAACAAAAGAACAGATTTTTCTGGGAAACTGTTCACCAGAGCTGACAACAGAAAGACAAAGTCAGCTGTTCCATGCGTCCAATTCAAGAAACATCTTCACATTGCAAAAGTGCGCTGCAAAGAAAGCATCATCTGACTTCTGTGCTTTCTATGCACTTTCTGGGAGAAGTATTTTGGAATGCTGACCGGTCATGATTGCATTTTCATGCACAATTCCCAGGACTTGTCAGCGTTCTCACTGGGACAATGTGTACATAGAACAGAGCACAATCCCCTGAGAGTGTCATGTGGAACTGACACAGCCTTGACGGATCTAATGCCATTTAAAGCTGCTCCAAAACAGGAGAGATGTAGAGAGGGAGACAATGGAGCAGTTGCATAACACTTATAAATCAAAACTGGTTATAAGTTATACAATGACAACACTATATAATAAAGTGCAGCCAAAGACAGATGTTTCATTCACACGGTGGTGACAAGATGATGCTTGTAACGTCCTCAAACATTTCAGGTTCTTGCAAGACAATCAGAACGTACCATGTGTTTCATCCTAATGACATATGCTGGTGATTTGTGCATTTCTCTACAATAAAGTATCATGAATAATTAATGTCAAAGAAAAAGGGTAAGGAGGTCATGTTTCACTCAGAGGAAAATTAGAGTTTGCTGAAAAATAAAGCCTAATGCCCCTGGAGCCAGTTTGATGCTGGGAGAACAAGATGCATATTTAATAAAATTAAGCTGTTGTTTAAAAGTGTTAATGTTCCTTACAAGATGAGGCTTTTTCTCGGATATGCCTCTCCCTGCTCCACCTCACATCAGGCACACTACTGCAGAAGAAATCCAGTATGTTTTGAAGATATAAAAGCATGGGCAGAGAGGGTTTTAGTCTGGTTTGGCGATATTCTGGTATCCTTCTGGATGACTGGTCAAATGCAGGTATGTCACGTAGGGATATTTCCAGCACTGGTACAATGGAGAGTAAAAGCAGAAAAATGTTCAGCTATCTGAAATATTAAAAAGGTTGACTCCTGACCAGAGAGCCGGTCCATCTCACCCACTCGCTTTTTAGCTGTTGCTTGATCTTCGTCATGCGACAGAGACTGATTTGGAGCTCGGTGGGGGATGGCCGGTAAACCCGCAGATCATGATACAGTCCGATGTTTTATTTTTCTCCCCCCTATTCTCAGGTCAGCTTAATACAACATGAACATATACAATATTTTCAGCACCTAAGCTTTCACTGAGGTAGGAAGACCCAAAACAGCATTGTTTCTAAACACCTTGCAGATATTTTGAGGAGGCAGAGTAGGAGATTTCTTGTTCTGCACAGTGTGCGCCAGAGACTGGTGTGTAGTTTACTGCTCAGCAATAAATACAGAGGTTTCAGTTTTCCATAAACACCAGCCGCTGCCTCAACAACTCATTAAAATCCAACCGCGTACTTTATAAGACCCATCATGTTTTTATGGTTCAATAACTGCAACGAAGCTTCAATTTGACCTGAGTACAGTTACAATCGCGAGCATCATACTTGCTCCATAGCCCGAGTACATACGAGTACGTAAAACTGGAAAACTGAGTCCTGAAAGTAGTCTCTCACACTAATATATGCTTGCAAATAAAAACAAAACACACTGAGAATTATACTGACTGCACATACTGGAGGTGCTCATCAGATGGCTTTTACTGTAAACGCAGGGTGGCAGCAATGTGACAATTGTGCAGTGAAAATTGCATTTCCCGCTAATCTCACAGGAAATCACAAGGCTGCAGTCAATAAAACAGATTAATTAAACATCGCTTGTACGTACCTGGACCTTTTACAGTAAAACCTTCTTCGAGATCCACTGCAAACACTAAAACAGCTCATGTTGTGACTGTAATGCACTGTAATTGCCTAGGCCACACCCCAACAGTGTATCTGACATAAGTTTCCTTTATTAGTTGGGTTTTTCAGCAATTAAGGAAACTAGGTTTTAAAGATGAAATACAGATAAGAAATGTCAGCAAAGTAAAGTATGTAATGAGTTTATGTGATGTAATAGCAGCAATGGGAGCCTAAATCTTCTTCCTGTAACTGCTACTTTTAATACTAGTAGGAAGCTGAAGACAAAATTATTTTCATTTTAAAGCATAAATGTTTTCCTAAAGGTTTTTTTTTTAAGTTGAAAGTATGTGGATTTTTCACTTCCTCACATACTTTCTACTTATATGTGGATATAAATTGCACTTTTATATTTTAAGACCTGTTAATATATAATCTGGTGCACCAAGAGGGATATACGGTTATTCCTTCTCAGCTGGATTTTATTTATACAAAAAGGTTCTACGCAGTAACCTAGAGCACTTTAAAGCTGCACATGAAAAATGTCTACAAGTAAAGTGCAGAAGAAAAAAAAACTTACATAAGTAGATGTGGCTCTGCTAGAAAGCATTTCTCTAGTAGTTGAATAAATCCAGCAAGTCAGAAAAGAGGGTGCTGGATTTTTTAAATGCTGTGAGTCTCATCTACAGACACAAGTTGATTCATAAACTCAAAGTCACTGTGGGGGGAAAAAAAACAAAAAACAAAAACAAACTTCGAGGATGATCATCAAAGCTGAAGCAGCCGTGGGCGAGAGCTTCACACATGACAACAGTTGTCAGCGAGCCCGCAGCCGATGTGGGTGGAGCAGCCGACCCGTGGGTCGGGCACCGCGGGAGTGGGTCATTCAACACTGCAGACTCTTGCAGGTTGCTCCACCCGTTATTATCTGAGACATGCACTGAGTGGATTCTGTCCAAGCCTCTGGATTCAAAGCTGGAATAGCAGTGGCCAAGAGAGCTGGACATACAGATATGTGACGTTCGATACGGGCCTACAGGAAGCCAGGAAGTCCTGCAGTTGGACCGGTGGACACAACATCGGGAATAAAGAGACATGGGATACGAGCAGCCAGCAGGCGTCAAAACGCAGAAGAAACTTGAGGCCCTGAACTATCCTGTTTAGTACGAGTAGGTCTGAATGTCATAAAAACGGACCTTTACGTGCACCGGCACTCACCTTGTGGAGGGCTGTCTGAAGTAAACTTCTGCTTGGCCTCTGTGGTCGTCTCTGTAATCACACTGGTGGAATTCTGTGCAGGTGAAGTGTCTGGAGCAGAGGTTGTGGTTTCACCGTCTTCCGCCGCGGTGGTGGTAGAAGACGGAATCGTAGTGCCTGATGCTGCTACACTGGCATCAGCAGTTGTTGGGAGGGGTGTGAAAGAATCCGGCACCATTTGTCTGCTTTTGGGACCAGAGACTTGGGTGTCCCCATCACCAGCTGGGCTTGAGGTTGTTGTGGCGTTTGTTCTGACAGTTGTTGGCACGGCGACCGTAGGGGCAAGTGCCGCACGTGTGAAGGGTGGTGTACCTTTGACTGTAAAGTTAGGCAAGTATGTGGCAGGGGGGTCTGTGGGTTTGGTAGATCCATTTGAAGGACCTTGTAGAGAAGAAAACAATAGTTATTTGCCGAACTGTTCAAATTTTTAAAAGGATGATTGTGTGAAACGGTTCGTACTTGTGATGGAGACTCGATCCTGGGCGGAAGCTCCAAGGACAAAACCAAGCAGCAGGAGCAGGGGACACACACCCATTCTGCCCTACATGGCCCATGGATGACAAGAATCAAAACAGGGGCATTAGTCAAGAGCCTTTAGATAAAAAAAAAAAAAACAACAAAAAAACAAGACAATGAATTTAATAATGAAAGCCAACATTTTTAATCAAAGTATGAGATTTTGTGACAGTTTAACTTGTTGTAAAATTACATCAAACATTGTCAAATTGGTCTAAATCATTTCATGAAGCTACATACATGCATACATACACACACGTTGATCATTTAAATTATTCTACATGATAAGTTCTTTTACCTGAAGAAGAGAGGTTTGCATCAATTGCTCATTCGCACAACGTGGTCCTGCAAATGAAGAAAACAAATAAAACATATGTCGCTCAGTCCATGGCCAGTACGCTGTGCTTTTAATTAGACAGTTTTTAAAAACAAAATCTGATCCTTGCATCATGCTTCTCTAAAATGAAGTGTGCAACCTAATTACAACAGTTAACTGAACAATAACATCAAACTTCACTTCATACTCGTGCACAATAGAAGACAGTTCACTGCTTCACTGCTTGGAACATCAGCGTATCCAGATGTTGATTTCAGAGCACATCTACATATGCATGTGTGTGGCTATAAAATGTCTATTACCAAACCAATATTTTTCCCAAACACTCAGCAGGATCTAAACAAAACTCACACTGAAATTCCTGTTACAGTCAACGAGCAAATTCAGCCCTTTAATCACAGATGTATGGATGAGCCAGTGGACGACAGACAGGCTTGAGGAGAGCCTGGCGAAAGGCGCGTGCCCGTCCGTCCGTCTGTCTGTCAGAGGTATAATCCTAGAGGTTAAGTGAGCCGTGATAATCCGCAAACTTCATCCAACGGTCCTGACCCTGGTGTAATTCCATCAGTCCTCTGTTGCTTGCCATAATACTTCAACAATTTCAACACTGAACTGAACTGGGCCTAAAGCTGCAGCACTGCCACACGAAGACTGATGCACATCATGGATTACTGAAACTGCAAAGGATCGACGGGCTGCTAAAAGCTCTGCAAATCCACCGATGTTCTGAATTGGACTCACTCATGATGCTACTTACAAATCCAAATCAGAAAAGGTTGGGCCAAAATGGAACTAAATTAAGAGTAAATGAATATATCTGAAAATCTAACCATTTCTTTCATTGTAGACACTGTGAACCCAAAACATTTAATGTTTTTCTCATTTTATTTCTTAATACATATACTTATATATTATTCTTTTAGGCCTGAAATGAACTAGATACCAGAGATCTCCAATCCCTAAAAACAACAATACATCAAAAACCAACAGTAATAAATAGCTGATACAGCCACACATACAAAGAGGAAAGTCTACTGAGGCAGTAGGAGAGGATGGTCAACGGCGCAGAAAAGAAGTGTTACGGTGGCATCAACGCCTCTGGAACTGGAAGCACTTGAGATGGACTATCACACAGTTCAAATGCGTCTTATGATCAGATCAATTAGTGTTCAAGATGTTTTTTAGGGGGGTGAGTGTGTGTCTGTCTGTGTGGGCAAGAAAGTGAACTGAAGCTCAAAAGATCCATCCAGAATATTATCAGCAGCGAGCCCAACAGCCAGAGTCCGTGATGGAATGAGGTCTTCGTTCACTCCCATGAACGACACAGAGAAGAACAAAAAGAGTAAAGAAACATACGCTCCTTAAAGTAGAATCAGCGCTCGTCACAAAAGGGAGAGTTGGGTAAAGGAAGGTACTGGACTCTGGACTGGACCGGCCCCCGAATGCTCAGAGACATTTTAAGTGAAAAAATGTGACTATAAAGTTCCGAACTGCTGCACAACTTCCAATATTTTGCAGGAAGGTTGGGGCAATACCGCGCATTAAACTCTTCATGACTTTGTATCCTCAATGCTTACATACTTTTTCATTTCAAAAACAGATGTTTTTTTTTGTTTTTTGTTTTTTAAATCATGTGAAATGGAACTGACAACACACACATACATACACCCACACACACACCCACAAAACCCTTGAAAATGAGATATCCTTCAACTTGCCAGAAAATAAATGTCAAAGTATCACATTTTGGTTGGTACAAGTTGGGTTTTAGATTATAGCCTTGAGTGGGGCATGAAGAGCAATTTTATGTGGTCAATCAGAATGCTATTAACCTACTTTTCCAACTGCTGCTCTGCCCGTCTCTCCATTCACACCCATGCATCCAATTCACTAAACAATTGTGTGCTTCCAGAAAATCAATCCAATGCCACTTTTAAACCATCTTTCTTCTGTTAAAGGAGGATGAATGAATGATGTACATCATTCTTCCTGCATACATTTCTGGTTTTGAAAAAAAAGAAGCAACCTTGCATTGTAAATAAGTCAATATGATAATATATACCGAAGTTATTTAGCAGACACACTTGCCCAGTGAGGCTTCTAAAATAGATATAGAAAGTTTGCTCAAATTGAAATGGCAGAAAACCCTAAAAAAAAAAAAAATTCTGTTTCTTATTTGCTGCCAAATGTATCACAACTCAAACCTCTTCATGTCAAGTTATTGTGTATTTTTCCCCCATACAGCCGTTCTAAAAGATGAGTCTCTATGACAACATTAATCTGAAATATTTTATATGTAGGAAAAGCTAGTTGGATTCTACATATGATCAAATTTAGGACCGGCACCAAATTGTAAAGTGATCAGAAATGCGTTTCATTCTCAGTTCCATGCCGCTGTAATTTGCTTTCAATTAGATTCCACTGTCATCCAACCTTTTAGCCAATCACAAACAGGAACCCGGTAACTACAGCAGCACTTCCCTCAGATAGTTCATGCAACACATCTCGTCTGTTGGGCTGGGGTGCACCTCTCCTGAAATACCCCACAAACATTATGTTCCTCTCGCATCCTGTTCTACTAACTATCAGTGCGGGATGGGAGAACATGCCCCCCCCCTGCCAAAATCTGATTTTCTGAGGATGTTTCATTTTGAGAACATTCATGTTCCCAAGGGCCATGTCACAAATTTTGTCACTCAACTTAGAGCACTAGTTACTCAGTAAACCCTGTTGCCTCACGTAGCGAACAGGAGTAGCCACTACCTGCTCGGACCGACCGGCAGCTGCTGTGGCTGCAGACGCAAGCAGCCAAGACCAGCATTGTTGTGTGCACGCCCCGCAGAAGGTAGAAACGTACAGTTTTGAAAGTGTTTATTCACCACTGAGCTTCATTCAGCATAGACAGAATCAAACCATCAGTAACCAGAGACGTTGGGGACTCGTTTCTGGCCGATGGACTGTTTTGTCAAGGAAAAGGACCGCCTTGGAATTAGGGGAGGCAGTATAGTGCTTTTGTGGGATAACTATGAACGCACAGCTGGAGAGTGGAGGCGGAATAAAGAGGATCACCAGTACATTTTCATACTGCAACCTCTGTGCAAAAATGTTGCTCTAAAAGAAATAACCCAACATTCATTTCACAGATGCTGCCTGAGCTACAACTCTATAATACTAATAATAATCCTCCTCCTACTACTACTACTGCTAAATTGTCAGTAAGACAAACTCCAACATAATTTATCTAGTTCTGCTAATACTCTGTGTTCATCATATAATAATGCTGGGAAGATATTTTTTCATAATTTTCAATTTTTCAAATAGTTTCAAAGCAGCATGCACATTTGTGTAAGTGTGTGCACATGCATACAATCTTCTTTTTAGTTCAACTCTGTTAAGGTGGAAGATATTAATTTCATTTAATTTAGCATTAATTCATGACGCACCAGGCAAGAGCTTCTGTTTGTGCTGCTTTGATGTTTTTATGCAGTTGTTGCATTTGTGGAAATCAGCCTCATGAAGGACACGAGACATAGGAGACACAGTAACTATTAGTGTTCAATTAGTTAGGAGTGAACCGTCTTTAATAAGAAGGACAATATGTAATGTACTTGTTTGATCTTCTGACCCAACTCAAACACTGTTCTAATATTTACTGGTTAAATATTAGATTATTGTGGAAACAACGGACTAATGCAAATCACTTTGCATTAGTCCGTTGCACTGCATTTAAGACATATATTGTTTTCTGCCACCACGTCTATAACAGGACTACATTTTCCATATTTATCAAAGGTAGAATTATTGTGCAGTCTGATTTCACTGCACAAAAAAAAACCTACTAAATAGACAGTCAAAGACTATTTAAAACATTGTTCCACAGAAGTTAAACTGAAAAGGCCTGCACCAAAACTGCAACTACATTTAATTGTTTTTTTTTTTTATTTCCTTTAGAAAATAATGGTCAAAGGATGGTGAGAAATAATGACTGCCCCAAAAATGCTAAGTAATTGTCCTAATTAACCTTCAAGACAAACTTTTGCATCACTAAGTTGTCAGGTTACACACATTAATCCAAAACTAACAGATACATATTTTCAGTACTTTCTCCACAGCTGACCTGCTAGTGGGAGGTGATATCCTCCATGGAGGTGTGAGAACACCCATGAAGTTACATAATTTCCTACTGGTGATATCTGCGTATTACTGAATTTAATCAAACATAAGTGAACGCAGTAAAGGAATAAAAAAAGAATAAGGTCATGTTAGCCTTGAAATGCACGTATTAATGAAATGGTTGAAGAAATCAAACCGTTTTCAGCTCAATCAACTATGATCAGAGGTCAGACAGTTAAAAATAAATAAATAAAAACTAAGAAAAAAATTCATATAGTTGTTTTTTGTGGGATGGTCAGTAAATAGATCAGTGCAGCTTTTTTCCATCATGATGAGGATGAGGATGATGCATCAGCGCCGAGATGTCTTTGATGTGGACGTTTTTTCCAGTCTGAGCAAAGAATACCCAAAGCTTGTATGTAAAAATAACCCAGGAGGGAACAATGACTAAAATGTTTACAAAGGATTTTAAACTAACGATTAAAACATTAAAGAAATAAAATAAAATGCAAACAGCCTGCTGAGCACACCTAATATTATAATATTAGGTGTAATAAAGAAAAGTATGTAAAAGGACACAGACAACAGCCTTTATTATCTTTAACTGGTGTTACCAGGACGATACCAATGAAAGGCTGAGGCGTGTAAAAGGTCAGACTTTTAAAAAGGGCCAGCAGGCAGAATTGGCCAGAAAAATTGTAGTCAGCGAATCTTTGCGTTAGTGTATAAATGGAAATGGCGATGGTCTACAGTCTACTGTGATGACCGACTCCTGCTTCCACGTTCATGCACAACCTGTCAACCTTTACATTTCAAAGAACTAGACTCTGCAAAGAAAACATACGAAATTATTCAAAAGTATTATACTATTTCTACTTTAATTCAAAGTTTTGCTTTATGACTTCCTGACGTTCAACACAAGACTTCCACTGTGACTATAGATAATAATAATAATAATAATAAAAATAATAATAATTAGCCCTGTCAGTCAGTCATAGCTGGTTAAGCTGAAAATCCACCCGTCAGGCGACTAAGTATTAATTCTCCCCCCATCTGTGGACCTAGCATTTGCAGCGTCTGAGACCACCCCGCCCCCCCTCAAAAGCGCAGATTAAAGCTAAACCCCTGTTGTTGACAACAAACAGGTCTTCTTCTTCAACAAAGAACTCTCTCTGCCTCCCTCTCGCTCTCTACATGGTTTGATCTTGGGTTCTGCACATTTAAATTGATCAAGGGCCTCTCATTCTAAGTCTGTTCCCCTTTACTCCAGCCACCTGCTATGCATTTTGATGTAACACCATCTTAAAAGGGATTAAGTAACTCCATAAAGTTTCGTCATGTTACTCCCAGTGGAGGAAAAAATGTCCAAGCCCGCCTGATGGCAAAATACATGGACTCAAATGGTGGTCATCCAGTTCACTCTCTCCTGACTGGAAACTTGTGTTGAGCAGCTACCCAAATTGTTTTCAAGCAACTTTCTTACTAATACGATAAACAAAAACAAACATTAATGGTTTGAGGGGAAAACAACAAAAACAAACCCACACATCAGAGAGACAATGACATAGCTGGCTTCTTCTTTTGGATGGAAATAAAGACCTTTCTCAGGAGCACCGTCAGTGGTATTATACCTATCACAATATACTTGCAGCAGTGTAACCAAGACAACAAGGCACCTTCAAACAATTATCAGCAGATGGCTTTGATTATTCGGATGGAGTTGCTTGAATTGTTCTTTGGCGAAATATAAGACATTTTGTGGTCATTATTAACAACATGCAGATATGCAGCTTTTAAATCACCCCGTTCACATATATAGATTCTGTGCAATTAAATTTACACAAATAGGCAACAATGACTCATGCAATGCAGCTGCACACACACACACACCCACACAAGCTTAAGCTTATCTCTAGACGGTTGTGAGTGGAATGCACAGGTTCATCCTACCATACAAGATGTTATTTATGCAAAACAGCTCTGCAAGTTAACAACTTGCACTGCTTCCATTTTCATTTTAGATTTCAACTCATTTTCATCTGCCTGCATGCAGCCATGCCATTCAGCAAAAATGTCTTAACTGAATAACCAATCACTTTGAGGAATTTGGCTGCATGCAGATTTACAAAAAGAGGAGAGAGAAAAAAAAAGAAAAAAAAAAGAGTGGATATGCACAATCTAAAAACTGTTGGTTATTATCTGACTATCAGTATGGTTAGTGCTGGTCATTGTTGTTATAGGCTATGTCATAATTAGACAAAAACCCATGGGTTCCCAGACTGAAACCTCCTCTCTTAAAAAAGGGGAAAAAAGGAAACCTGGAGGACATCTTAAACTGTTAGAGACATAAAAAAAAGGAAATACAAAATTAGACAAGCAGCAACATGTGTAAACACACAATGTACTTTAGTACAAGGAGATATACTATATAAGTAATGTTTTGTTCGATATCAAAGGTCACACCGCTGTGGAGAATTGAGTGTTTAATGAGCTTCACTGACTAATGAAGATGTTCCTCCAGTCACACAGTTGTGTGGGTTGGGCTGCCCCCGGCTCATTTCACTGGTACACTGAAAGGAGCACTCAAAAGTAGAATATAAAGGAAGCCCAATTACATCTCCTTGACAACCAAAAGGCCATGGTATAAGATGGATGTAAGGTGGTCATTTAAAATTGTGCATTTCAGCGACGGTTTTTTATTCATCAGTGAACAAGAAGCCTTAGATGCAGCAGCGACAATCGTCTTTTGCAGGAATTCATTTATGGACAGCTTGGAGTGGATTTAAAAATTATCTTTAATCCCCGTCAAAGTACGAAAGCAATAAACAAGAAAACTTTGTGCCGGTCATGCCTGAGTTTGCTGTGTGTTCCTTACAATAGATTTGGCAGAATCCCAGTGAGAAAGAACTGCATCTATCCATTATTCCTATTCAGGGTCACGGGGATCTGCTGGAGCCTTTCCCAGCTCTCTTCTGGCAAAAGGAATGGATGCATCCTGGACAGGTTGCTACCCCGTGTCTCTCTCTCTCACACACACACACACACACACACACACACACACACACACACACACACACACACACACACACACACACACACACACACACACACACACACACACACACACACACACACACACACACACACACACACACACACACACACACACACACACACACACACCAGGGAATGCAAAGAATTAAGAAATAAATATTTAAACTGTACTTAACTGTATTTAAGCTGTAATTTAAAGTTCCACTTCGATAACACAAGCCAAGTAGAAGTGAAATAGTACTTGAACACAGAGTCAACAGGCCAGACTGATGTAACACCAGCAGCCGTGGTCAAAGGAACTGTACCACTCATGCAGAGAAATATTTTCCTCTCGCTATCTTACAAGGCACCCGACCTCACTAGCTGCTGCAGAGCTGGATAATGCTCGTCTGTCTGTCTCCATTCATGGCATATTAATACTGTTTCTATGTCTTCAGAGGGAGGGGGTCTGGAGCAACAGGAATACTGTGAATGCCTCTCTTCATGGGAGGCTAAAGTTGGCCTAAATCAGGACCGCTAGGGCTCTTGCTCCGAAACAGACCACAAATTATATGTCCCCAGTGCCACATACGGCAGCCACAATCCTCTGGACTTCCTTTTCTGAGGGATACTACTCCCCGCTGGTGTGGTTTGTGTTCCTGCTGGCTTCATTCATGAGCTGGTGAGATGATGAAAAGACGAAGAGAAGCATGGGATTACTGTTCTGGCTAATCACTAGGGCAGGAGTGACCGCTGTGTCTGTTATTAAGCCTGTAATGATGATTCGGGTCCATCAGGCTGGAAGGATTAAGAAAACTCACTTGTTTCAATGAGTGAAAGTGGTGAGCCGGGAACGCTCTGCTCTCTGTTTGCTCTGTTGTGGGGTTTCTCACAGACGATGCCAGGGGCCTCTCAAGCTTTCCCACATTGGAAACAGAGAGGATCTAGAGGCGCAAAGCATGGCCTCCCCACAAAAGCCACTGTGACCTTCAAAAGTGCTGTGGGGCCGAACAGGCCGCTCAAGGGCCACAATGAAACTTGATTCACTATCACTTCTGCTCTTTGAAATTCAAGCACCATAACTGATTTCACGATGCAGCTTACAGCTACGGCAGGACATCAGCTGCATCCGAAACCACTGAAACCTTGATTTCTTACCATTTCCTGCTGGTATTTCAAGTTTGAATTATAACTAACTAACTAAGACAGCAAGAAGAGAACTTGTGGGATCGTTTATAAACTATTCAGCAACGTATCGTATGAACTAACTACTTAACATAAAAACTAAGTGCTGCAGACTGCAACCATTTGATTGGATTTTGTGAGGCAGTGTGACTACCAGTATTAAGAGATATATTGACTTTTTTTTTTTTTAAATCCTTGTCATGTGCATTTTGAAACATTGCATGTGTGTATTGTTATGGGTATACGCCTTCCCCGTCTTTTCCTCTTGGTGTCCTCTCCGTTCTCAGAGTGCAGGTTTACTCGTACTTCCAGAGGATCCAGATGTAGATTTGGAGGACGGGATTTCTGTTATCAGGAACCATCACTATGGAACCAACTTCCAAATTGAATTTAGGAGGCTGACACCACCTCCACCTTTAAAACTAAACTTTAAAGTTTAGACTACCTACATGCTTTATTAAACAAACGTTTTATGTGTTAGGACCAGCAGTCACAGACTAGAGCAACTGGATCTGCTGCTGTAGACCTGCTGCAGTGGGACACCAACATGATCCACTTTTGCTCTTCCCTTCCTCTAATTCCCTTCTTCAGCTCAATACTCAATTAATAATTAGAAGTGTCTCATAAGTATAATTGTGCTCCATTGTTCTTGTAGTTTATTGTGCTGGTCTGTCCCCTCTTTTTCTCTTCTGTACATGTTTGCAGACCAGATCCTCAGGAGCTGCATGCTGACCTGCAGTCCCACCCTCTGACCATCCCAGTGTTTACCTCCACCTGTCTGTGTAGATGTCTCTGTTGGATACCTGCTGACATCCTGACCTGCAGTCCCACCTCTGACCATCCCAGTGTTTACCTCCACCTGTCTGTATAGATGTCTCTGTTGGTTACCTGCTGACATCCTGACCTGGAGTCCTCGTCTATGTGGATGACCAACTAGCCATATGTAAACCATTTATACAGTCTTAGTTCTGCTGCTGACAAAGGTTTCTTCCCTCTTAAAGGGGAATTTCTTCTTGCCACTGCAATTGCTCGGGGTTCATGTTCTGGGTCCCTGAAAGCACCTAGAGACGATGTGTGTTGTAATAGACGCCATATAAATAATATTGAATTGAACTGAATTGAAGCAAAGTGAAGGTAAATCTTTTTCCCCTTAATAAAACCGTATCGTGAATGTACATTCAAATGTGTGGTCATGCACTACTGACTGGTCTCCCTCCATGTTTGAAGTCCTGCACCATGTCCCTGTCAGGACTTGATGATGCAACTGAAGGGGCTCCCTTCCTTCCTTCCACCCTGCCGGCCCTGTGACTATCTGGAATCAAAGATTGCATGAAGTCCAACATGCATCAGCCCAATCTGCTGTAGTGTAAAAGTCTCAGTTTGCAGCTTCTGTGTTCTGTACGTCTTTACTATTGTTAAATGTAAATTGTACACTCGTACTTCTGTTTGCAGCTCTTATTCACTTCTGTTAATGCATATTGTGTTTTTGCAAATACAAGACTTACTATCACACAAAACACACCCAATTGCATTTGTTAGATTGGTTTTATGTTTAGAGTCTCAGGGAAAACAAGTGTTGCTTCCTTTCTTAAACTACATAAAGAGGCTTTGTTTTAGCACCCGATGCCATTTTTCCCCCTTTTCTGGGATTGTTTCATCACTCATAAGTTACAAAAACTGCAGATTTTAATAAAACAAATTGCATTTACCAAAAACAGCAGATTTATGTCACATCTCCTTTTCCTAAACAGCTGGATCACAACAGTGAGGTTCATTTAGTCCACCACAAATATTGCAGCAATGCTTCAAAGGATATACACCCTGACATGCATCGGGGGCTGGTTCCTGGCCTGGTCTTCTAGCTGTGCTGCAGTCACTTAAATTCTTTAAAAATGGGAATTCAAAGTGGCAGTTCTCAAATCTCAAATCACACCAATCGTCTCCTCCTTTTCCTCCAAGAGGTAAGACCATAAACGAGACAATCATCAATGAGCAATAAAAGGGTGTACCGGAGACGCTTTTGCAGACTTTCTAACTGGACTTTTTTTTCTGACTGACCAACGGATCCCAAAACATTTTTGAATCCAACTCCAGTTTGGCCTTGACTGTGAAGGTATTGTTTAGGGAAAAGAAAAAAAAGCAAAGGCTTTTTCTTTTTTTTCCATGGGAGAACTTCGGTTACAATTACAGAAAGAACAAGAAAAACTTTGTAGCCACAATAAGAGACACACCGCACAACACGAAGAATCCAGGTACACCTCTAGTTATGGTAGAGAGGTGCAGACTATTCATTTTCTATACGAGCTTCATCCTATTCAGGGTAAAAGGGACACTGAATAGACCAACTGGTCTCCAGTTTATCTCAGGGAGGTGCAGACTAGGGTAACCTTAAAATGCACCGAATCCAGCTGCCACCCAGACACTACTCCACTAAGTCACATCAACCTACCAATTAATGGCAAAAATTGGAAAATTCCTCTCCAAACTAAGCTGTAATGAAAAAACCATGAAGTGGAAACCACATTTTGACTGACATCAACCAGCGGTCAGCTGTATGATCAAAAGGAAATTCCTTAATATCTAAAATACTTAATACAAAAATCCCACCTTGAAACCCCCTGAAAAGATTCATCTCAAATCAGAAGGTTTTACAACTCATCAATTCAAAGGGATTGCATGACCACCACATCTACCAAAGGACAGAGCAGAGCTGTGCGCTCGTGGACGAGGTCTGTTCTGCCAAGATACGCGATTTGATCCATGAATCTTAATTACACAGGTTCATTTCCTGTATTATGAAATAAATACCATTAATGCTGAATGATAAACAACGTGAACCAGCAAAAAGGCTCCACCGTGCCTCATAATCCTCCACATGTAGCCGTTTATCCTGTCAGAGCCTGAATTACAGTGCTCTACCACAGTAAAAACAAGTAGGCCTACAGGTGGAAACAAAAATATACATCCAGCTCCACCCAAACAGCCAACTCATAATATTGTGTCAGAGCCCCCAAATTTTGAAATTTCACAACTTTTAAGTAACACCCTCAAACTGACAACCAGAAATCCCAAGAAGACAATTTTAAAACTGTACTTATTCATATTTTTAGAAACTAGGCCAATCATGAAAAGTGTGGTGTGAGGATCATTTAAACTGTCCTGTTAAAAGGCTTTCAGCTTCCCAAGTTTAACTCAACAAAGTTTTCTTAAAATAGCTTCTAGGAAATACAGAGAAAGATAATAGCGGCTCTGCCTGTCTTTGTCATCGGGCCAAGGCACACTTTTTTTTCCTCCCCCCCTCCCCTCCTCTTTTGCAGTCCAGCTTTGATGAGATTGTGCTGTTTGATAGCCAGAGATGGCGCAACAACATTTTGGAGAAAGAGGTGGTTCAAGCCTGATGATCAGAGGTCAAGGTAGACCCGAAAGAGGGATCGCAGAGGATGGAGAATGTCCAGCTACACTAATGTGACATAAAGGCCCACGGCAGCGAAACTGGAGTGGAAGAAGCTCAAGGAGCGAGGAAGGGTGTATATGTGCTGCAGTTCACTGAATCGAACCAGATGTTAGGAGGGGAGCTCCAGGCAGACACAGCGGAGGCTTTTGCAGATATGACAATCCAGGCTCTGCCATGCCTCTGCAGCTGATGATGTCACCGCTCCGACTCTTCAGCGTTCAAGCAACTTTTGAGGGGCAAAAATTGTCAAGTGGCTTCACTGAAGCTGCAAGTCCTGCATTCAACAACAGTTTTTAATCCACGTTTCACAGTTTCCCATCATAAACAAGCCTTTTCATAACAACTCATGTGCATAACTTACCACCCAGAAAAAAGCAAAGTACATGAAAATCAGCACATACACAGGACTTAAGCCGTGTAGGTGTTTACACAAAGAAACGGAGGAGGGCATTTATCATAATTAAAACTTCGGAGGGTGTAAAAGAAGGGGGTGCTTCATGTAAACAGAAGCAAAAAAAAGTAGTAGAAACAGCACAAAGCAGCTGCTGTGATTTGACAGAGGATACAGTATATGTTAATGTTATGGTGACCCAATTCCTGCTGTGGGCTCCATGAAGAGCCCCTGCTCCCCCACCCAGGATCCCGGCCAGCCCCCCTCCCTCTGAACGTGTTATAACAAAGCAGTGATCGATACAGTGGACTTTCAGCGAGCCAATCCAGAGACCTCCACCTCTGTGCTCCGGTGCCAGTGAAACAGCATCCGTGTTGGCACAACAAGGCCAGCTGTGACTTCTTCTTCCATGTTGCCGCACTTCTTTTACAGACCTCTTCTCGGGAGAACCCCCGACGCCAAAAAAAAAAAAAATTCCCTCCCTGCCTCCGAGCTACTTCTCATATGTTACAGCGCAACAAGGAAAGTTATTTCCTACGACTCTTAAAACCAGCGCTGCTCCACGTTCACACCCCAGTTTGCCTCCGCTGCGATATAAATACCATGTGTGGGTAAAAGTGGGGGGACAACGCGCGTGTTTACGGGTGACAAAATGTTAACGCAAGAAACACGCATGTACACAGCCGCATTGTAACAAGTGTGATTTCGCTTTGCTCAACAAAAACAAGAAAACTCACCAGAACTCCAACAGCGCCGAGAGAAAACCCGTGAAGGAAGAGAACAAGGCCAGGAGGGAATTTGTCCAGTCCTTCCCCTTCACGTTTTCCAGCCCCGGTCCCGATCTCCACACCCTAGGAACCGAGAGTGTGAGCGGGCTGGGGGGATCAGGGTGATAGCGGAGGAGGAAAGCCAAGCCTGGGACTCACAGCCAACACTTCACGGCGAGTTTTCTTTTCAGCAAAATCCATATAAACGGAACACAACGGGTCGCTTGTTTGTGTCGTTCGTGGGATGGTCCTCTCGTTTTCTCCCTGCACGGTAAACCGCACAGTTTAAACGCTGTATCCGGGCGCGTCGGCCGACTATTCTAGTCCGCCATGTTGTGTCTCTGTCTGCATTGGAAGAATGGGAAGCGAGCAGAAAATTCCCAGGCCGTGCCCCGTCTCCTCTTCACTCTATGCGCACATGAGCAGCAGCGACACCTGCTGGCAGAGGTGCAGTTTACATGCACCGCGCTCCTCTTCATTCAGAACAGATTTTTGACAGCAACTACAAGTAAATTTGCATTTACAAACAAACAACCCTATAATCCTTTAATGTGTCTCACACTCACACACACATTTATATATATATATATATATATATATATATATATTCTAATAAAAACAAAAACAAATCCCCAATGTATTAATCACAGCGATACAAAAAATGATTTAAAACTGTTAAATTAAAAAAAAAACATTGGTGTTTTTATATTCCAATATATGATAAACACTTCAAATAATAATAATGACCAAATAGGAGATTGTGTATTATTTTATTTGCCAGGGCTAATCTTTAAAGGTTTAAGTATGACAAAATATGTAGGCAATACAACTGAGAACTGGTATTTCTGCCAGAATTGGCCGTTACATTGTGGTGGCTGAGAATGCGTTAAAGCCATATATACATTTTCTGCTACTACTAAATTAAAAAATATCATACGTCTGCATCTGGTAAACATTAAACTGAATAAAGTTTGTTTTATCTTCTACATAAATATCAGCCCCTTAAAATGTGACTATTTATGCTATTTTGAATCAAATAAGATTTAAGTCAACATGGGTTTTGAAAACATGTTTTGATTCAGAGGTTTCATAAATCAAATGTTAATTAGGAGATAAAGTGATTTCTTCTCGGCAACAGCTTTACTCAGAATAACACAAAAGTATAAGACAAACCTGCTGCATTACTCTTTTTTTTGCTCCATAGGTATCTGAAAGCATACACAGATCATGTGTTCATCATGTGTCTTAGGCACAAACTATCAATTTCAAGCATTGTGTACACTGTAAACCAGCTGATTCAGCGCCACAAGGAGGGATTCAATTAGGTTGCTTAATGCTGAGATGATATGTGCCGACTGAGCCACCAGCAGCAGGGCTCAACTTTTAACAACACTAAATACTGCATAAGTGTTCCATTAGCAGTCATGCAAGGATTTCACAGGAACTATTGCATCTTATTTATTAGTCACATCTCATCATCAATGAAGAAGCAATTCATGAAAACATGATATTAATAAATAATATCCATACATAATGTTTGATTGCAGACTTATCTTGCAACATAAAACTATTATGCAGAATTTAACTGGGTCTGAAGAGTCTGAAGGTCTGAAGAGATAACGAGTGTGTGCACTAGTTTTTGTCCCGTCTTCCTTTAAATAAATCATATTTTCTGTCCTTTTTTCTTGCCTTAAATATAAGCAGTCAAACACAATCTATAGTCGTATTTCTGCATTTCTTCTGCTTTTTCTGTGTATAAGGAGGAAAAAAGTGTGCAAGCTCTTGCTGGAGTCTACTGTTGACTGTGTGTGCGTCTGTACAGAAGGAAGTATGAGGGGGGCATGTGTGCATCTCAGTAGCTGACAGATTCACAATGGCAAAGCTTAGACTGCCAGGTTAGCAATGACAGCCCGGGTGAATTCATCGCTTGTTGCATAGCCCCCCAGGTCTCCAGTACGCACCTGTTGCAAACATAAGGACAGCGTGTTACTATATGCACAGCTGCTGCAACACATGGCCACATACAGTATCATGACCTGCATGTTAGAGAGCCTTTGAAAAATGTACTCGCAAAAAAAAATAAATAAATAAAAAAAAAAATGGTGTGGCGGTGAAATGTGTACTAAAAATAAAAAATAAAATCAGTTGAGTTTGTTTCTTTATTTAATTTCAGTTTGCAAGCCACTGTTGTAAAGCAGATAGTATTCTAATGAGTGAAAATGACGAATGAAAAAGTGTGCCAGCAATTTTAAATGACCTGTATTTTAAAAGTCAAACAAGAATCATCACACAATGTGATTTTTATTTTATTTTAAAACTGGTGGGTGTCAACCATCTCCCACCAGAAATGTTAAGAAATGTCTAGAAAACAGTTAGCAAGACATTAAATGTACTTAACTTTTTATTATTTTTTAAATGGCCTTCACATTTTCAAACCCTTTCAAAAGGAATGCAATAACAAAGTGTGACATTCGAAATCCCAAAAAAGGACTACATTAATGAAATAAGACCAAGAGTTATGACTGAGATAAACGTTTCACTATCAATTTATAAATGAATCATGGATGAACGACAGGCTAAGCTCCACAAATAATAAATTAAGAACACCCCAACTATTACAGTGAGATTTTTTTGGATTATAAAGAAAAATTATAGTAATTTTTTAAAATGATAAAACACTATAGAGTTTTGTCTGGTCAGTGCAATAAACACGAACACTGCATCTTATCTAACGGAAACTCACCATCTATTTTGGTTTATAGCACTGCAACGGTAAATAGTGGTCACTCATTGCTGCTCAGAGAAGTTACAGCACAACTGGTCATTAGCGGGTTTTTTGTTCCTTTTTTTAACATTGCACATTAAGAACACTCAGTCTACTTTAGTTTATATAAAGCGATAAAACAGTCTGGCTGTTTGACAGTTTCTAATAACGTGTGACAACAGAAAGAAAGATGAAATGGACTCTGAGAACGAGTGACCTGAATCTTAATAAGCCATGAACAAACTGGAAAAGCAAAATTGAAAGAGAATGGACAATGGCAACGGAGGATAAGGATGAGGAAAATAGGGATACTGAGCTCATTTATGGAAATTCTCTCAGCAAAGAACAGCACGAGTCACTGCTGCTTCCACTGGATCAATTGGAAAATCCTGTATAAACTATGAACATTAAGGATGCCACGGATGTCATCGCGGAGTGACACAGCTGTTATTTAGCACGGCAGAGGGGAGCTGAGTCTTAACATGCACTCAGATCATGTTAAGATCAAGGTCCAGATTGAAGGAAATGTCAGTGAGGAGTGTGATGGAACATCTTAGTGAACAGGTCGGTGACACAGGTTTTCCACAACGGCAAGCACAAAGTCGCCAGTGGTAGAGTACCCGCCAAGGTCTCGTGTCCGAACCTGGGATGTGCACAAACACACATTTATACACACAAAAACATTAACACAACCACACACAGGACACATGATAGAGGGAACAAGGAGAGGAGGGAATTAAAGAAGCGTAAGAGGAGTATTCGGATGCTGTGCAGGCAAATTCTAATTTCAGATGTGGAGCATTCCTTTAAATTGATTATTTCACAATAAACAGCAACCTTTAAAAGGCAGGTTAAGAGCGGTCCACAGGGCAAAGGCTGGTGTCAGTTTGTTATTGTCAGAGTGAACAAAGAGTTAAGAAAAAAGGTCCTGGTGAACATATATGACCTGGACATTTAGAACAGGGCATCTGCAGGTTTAACATATTCAATTCAAGACCTTTTGAAGCATTATGTTTGGATCATTATAACTGAAATTTAAGACTCATTTCAGGTCCATAAATAAAAAAAAAAAAGAAAAGTACAAAACCCTGAATCCCAACATTCCTTACTTTCACCTTTTCAATAATCTATTAAAAACAATTCATGTCCTATGAACTGAAACCACTGGTCAAAACATGGCATCTGACCCTCATTTGGATGATTTTGCTACGTTTAGATCATGGAACGCTGTCTGAAACAGTGCACCCCCTTATTACAGTCGTAGGACTGCTGATTCGCCATCCAGATGATACACTCCAGTAACCTTATGCCCAGCATTCCCAACGTTAGAGTCCAAAACACTTAGAAGGTGTTGTTCCCCAATAAGTTTTAATCATCTTTTGAATTCAGACAAGATTGGCTGAACTTGAATTTATCGTGGCCAGTAATGTGGAAAAAAAAAAAAAAAAAAATCACAGTCCGAAAGAAAAGCAAACTTCAAGCAAATATATGAGCGTGGGATACTGATAAAACCTCCAAACAGATAGAAACATTTATGTCACAGTAATCTGTGGAATTCTGCTGAAAGACACAACTGAACCCTACAGACAAATAACTACAACATCATTTACACAACTACGAAGCGACGCAGAACGGTTTAAAAGCATTCTGGAGCAACACAAAAGTTACACTCTGGGAATAAAAACAAATTTAAGACCTCACTACTTGTATCTAAGGACTATCACACAATTTTGCCTTTAAAAGTATTTACGACTTTATAAGACTCTGCAGACACCCTGTTGGAAGGATGAAATGAAGCAGGAGTAGAAATGTGATACAGCAGCAAAAGCATGTTTACATGTGCAACTTTAAATTAGTCAAAGGCTCTCTAACACTGCAGTGGAGTATGCAAGGTGTTAAACCCGAGGCATTTGTAGGTCAAGAACTGCTGCTGCTGTTGCAGCTGATGCGCTGGCATCACTGCCTGCGTTTGAGCTCCACAGTTGGCTGTTCACGCTTCCTCATTGCAGGTGAACTCATATTAACATTTTCTTTGCACTCTTCTTTTACTGAAGTGCCTAAAACTTTAGCATTTATGATACTGCAGTTATTGACCTGTAATGCCTAGGAAAGCTTGTTAATCAAGAAACTAGTTCTGTGGGCTTCCACATACTAGAGAACAGCAGAATATGGACGTTATTTCAGCTCTACAAGCAGTGCAGGATACAGAAAATGTATTTTTATTGGTGTAAATGTAGTTAATGTTGCTGGCATGTTCAGTTGGATGTTTCTCTTTTCATCCACTGACTGCATGCAGAAGTAGGCAGAAATCCACACATATGCACACGTACCTTCCCCTGTTTGATGACCCTCTTGACAGCATCCAACACCATTTGGGAGTGATATTCCAGGCTGCAATAAAATCAATGAAAAGATCACTAGAACAGTTTCATGCATGTCCATGTGCACATCAACAGTCATAGGAAGATATATTTAAAAAAAAAAAAAAAAAAAAAAAAAAACAGAATGAGGACAACGGTGAACCAGGAGAGAGAATATGAGGAAAATCAACGTACTTGTTGGGAAACAAAGGCTTAAAAAGACAACTTACTTGAGATGCTTTAGCATGTTAGCAGCACTGAGCAGCATGGCGGTTGGGTTGGCAATGTTCCTCCCTACGGCTTGTGCAAAGGGGTGGCGTGCACCCTGAAAAAAGATTAAGAACAAGAGAAGGACTGAATAACCAAACGTCCACTGGTAGCAGAACACATATAATAAACAGCATTATAACATTTACAATTTTTGCAGTTGCCCAAATACATTTCTTCCAAACAAGAATGAATAAACTTTTAAAATTGGACAGAAAATAAAAAAAAAAAAAAAAAAAAAGAGATAAACATCACAGGAAACTTACAGTCTCAAAAACAGCATATTCTGCACTGTAGCTTTCTCCTGGAACAACTCCTGCTCCTCCAACCAGCCCTGCTGCCAGGTTATCAATAATGTTTCCATACAGGTTGGGCATCACCAGCACATCAAACTGATATGGGTTTTGGACCAGCTGCAGCAAAGACATGAGATATAGACGGGTTTAGAGAAGAAATAAAAACGCTGGTAAGTGTATAAGTAACAGAGCAAGTGATGCTGTTGAAATCTCTCCATAGATAGTCATGACTGGGTCCGGCGTTCCGGTTTGGAGTCTGGTAGCAAGTGAGCTGATGATCACATGCAGCCTCGGAGGGCAACACGGTTAAACTTTTACAGGCGACATGGATTTAAATTCACAATGAGCACTTCAATATAGAGAATCCAGAGATGGTTCTTCACAGTAGTGGTTCTTTTCCATTTTTATGGTTCTTCAAAAAACAGCAAAAATACCTTAAGCAACACTGTATCCAAACCAATGCAGAACTATGTTAAAAAATAAAAATAAAAACTTGACAGAAAAAAAAAAAACCCTCAGCATAAAAAGTCCAAATCAAGACACTATGGCAGCTACAGCAGACAGGTTGTCACTAGTGCGCCGTTTCCTTCATTCAACATGATAAAAGTCACGAGGATTAAATGTGAGGCTTTATACCTGCATGCAACAGTTATCGATGATTATGTTCTCATATTTGATTTTGGGGTACAGCTGCGCCACCTCTGCGCAGCTCTGAAGAAAGAGTCCATCCCCTAATTTCCTGAAATGGACAAGTGAACAAGTGCTGAAGTAAATCATGACACAGATTAACATAGTTCTTTTTCAAACAATATAATTCAAAAATATTTAAAAAGATGACAGGAAGCTTTCTTTAGTTTGCACTTACATGATATTGGCTTTGTGAACGGCAGTAACCTTGTTTCGGCCCTTCTTTGTGGCATAGTCAAAGGCAAACTTGGCGATGCGTCGTGACTTCTCCCTGGTGATGATCTTCAAACATTCAATCACGCCTGAAACGCTCTGGAGAAAAGACACAATATCAGCTCCAATCATACAATTTCATGCTTATTTGCTTTTCATTAGGAAATACACACAGCATTAAATACTGTACAAAGCAAACATCTTTTTAATATCCAGCATCACATCTGATGGATGTTTTACGTTACATATGCTTTACATGTATCACCACAAAGGGGTGTTTTTTTTATTAGGTCTTTAAATTAAAAAATATCACCATGTCCGAGACTTTTCATGCTAAACTGAGGTCAAAGAAAAATAAGGAAGAAAACTACATTTCACTGCAAAGGCAACGTTATATGAGTAGCAAATAATAGTTAGTCTCTATAAAGAAAAGTAGTCAAAATGAAAACTTGCATGCATGTGACATGCATGTGTAAAAGCAGTGTTCCAGTCCTTGATGCTCAGTTTAATGCTGTCCTAACCCTTCAGGAAGAAAAGGGGAGAACATAAATGATTAAAAGAAAACGCGTCCTTGTGCAGGTATAGTCATGCTTTGACTTGAGTGGTTAGTTGTTTACCTCGTGCTCCAGGGAGCTGTACTCCCCCTCAGTCTGCTCACGAATGATAACGAGGTCCAGGTTGTTGTGGCGAGTGCTGTAACCAGGCAGGCTGTTCACATGAACCACATTAGCAAACAGGTCCAGTTTACGCCTGGAAAATGAACAGAGATGCGATTACAACGCACCTACAAAAAAAAACGACACCTTCTTTGTTTGGTTTTTATAAACTAACCTCAGTCTCATCTCATATGAAGCCAGCTCCCCTTTGAACTCCATGGGTGTGTGAATCTTTCCTTGATGACACAAAAACAGATTTTTATTAACTCATACTTTACTTAAACCAAACAACATGGAAGACTTTGACTCATTTTTATAAAATGAAGGTTGAGCAAATGAATAAACAGGTAAAACCGGAGTAATAAGTAAAAAACTACCTTTGATGGCTACTCTGTTGGTTTTCATTGAGGTCAACACTTGTTCCAGTTTCTCCTCACTGGCCATGTTCTGCACTTCACTCAGGTGAAACTCCTCAAATTCAACAGGAACATCACCCGCCTTAGGGAAAGAAAAACAAAATAGTTGGTAAGAGCAAATCAAGTCAAATATTAATAAATATTTGAATATTTTATATTATAAGCTGCTGTACACGTTTACAGAAAAGCCCCACCATCTACCAGTGAGATATTTGGTATACCTGTACCTGTGTGTGTGGGTTTCTTACACTTTTTTCTTCTGTCATCAACCCAGATGTACTGCATACTGTTTGTTTTGCAAGCATATAGGAGGTACAGAGACATCATTCATTATTCCATCTCTGTCCTTTAAAAAGTACCTTAAAGACTTCCTTGACAGCAGTCATCAGCTCAGGTCCCACCCCATCCCCCGGGACCATGGTGACCTTGAAGGTGCTATCAGCTCGAGCTGGTGGACTCTCTGAACTGCAGAGACCAGCAGATGCACTCAGTGGTCTTGAGGCAAGCTGCTGCCACCCGGGAACTCCCAGGCCCTGAAACATGGTGACAAAAACACAGAAAACACACTATGATGCATCATGGGAAGGTACAAACTGTAATTTATTCTGGTATTTTACCTTTACTGTAGTTGCAGTCCCTTAACCAAATTAGATCTCATCTCAATTGCAAAACTGTCTTTTTAAATCTGACGTTGGCTTAAAAATGTCATATTGTCCACTGTTTTTTCAGCTTCTGAAGAAACTACAGTTAAATTAAACTCTGTGTGAGTATATATATATATATATATATATATATATATATATATATATATATATATATATATATATATATATATATATATATATATATATATATATATATATATATATATAGATACACACATACATACATACATACATACATACACACACTGGTGCAAGAAAGTAATCAGTCAGCCACCGCCTGTGCTCGTTCTCCTACTTAGAAAGATGAGAGACATCTGTAATTTTCATCATTTCAACTATGACAGACAAAATGAAAAAAATAAAACAGAAAAAAAAAGGATTTTTAAAAGAATTTATTTGTAAATTATGGTAGAACATAAGTACTTTGTCACCCATAAAAAAGATGTCTGACTCTCACAGACCTGTAACTTCTTTAAGAAGCTCTTCTGTCCTCCACACATTACCTGTTTTAATGACACATGTTTGAACTCGTTATCTGTATAAAAGACACCTGTCCACAGCCTCAAACAGTCAGACTCCAAACTCAACCACGTCCAAGACCAAAGAGCTATCGAAGGACACCAGCAAGAAAATTGTAGACCTTCACCAGGCTGGGAAGAGTGAGTCTACAATAGGCGAGCAGGTTGGTGTGAATAAATCAACTGCGGGAGCAACTGTTAGAAAATGACGTACAAGACAACTGATCATTTCCCTCGATCTGGGGCACCATGCAAGATCTCATCCCGTGGGGTCAAAATGATCATGAGAATGGTGAGCAAAAACCCCAGAACTACACGGAGGAACCTGATGAATGACCTGCACAGAGCTGGGACCAAAATAACAAAGGCCACCATCAGTACCATGCTACGATGAGAGGGACTCGAATCCTGCAGGTCCAGGCGTGTCCCCCTTTTAAAGCCAGTACATGTCCAGGCCCGTCTGAAGTCTGCCAGAGACCATATGGATGATCCAGAAGAGGATTGGGAGATATCATGTGGTCAGATGAAACCGAAATGGAAGTTTTTGGTAAAAACTCAACTTGTCGTGTTTGGAGGAAGAAAACTACCGAGTTGCATCCCAAGAACACCATAGCTATTTTCAAGTAAATTTTATTTGCGTAGCTTTTATTACAACACAAGTTGTCTCTAGACACTTTCCAGAGACCCAGAACATGACCCCCGAGCAATTATTACATAAACAGCGGCAGGTAAAAACTCCCGTAGTGGGAGAAAAACCTTAAGCCAAACAGTGACAAGAAAAACTCCCCTTATAAGAGGGAAGAAACCTTAAGCTGGATCATAAGGGGGGACCCTCCTGCCGAAGGCCAGCTGGGTAGAGCAGGAAGTACAGCGAGAAGACAGACACACCGTCAAAGGTACAAAAGACAAGATTCATTAGTATAACTATCTGTCAGCAGCAGAACTAACATGTATATGTGACAGATACATGGTTGGTGGACTACAGAGACGACTATGTAAACAGGTGTAGACAGCAGACACTGAGGTAAACACTGGGATGGTCAGAGGGTGGGGCTGCAGGTCAGGATGCAGCTTCTGAGGCTCTGGTCTGCAAACATGTACAAAAGAGAAAAAGAGGAGAAAGACCAGCACAACAAACTACAAGAACAATGGAGCACAATTATACTTATCAGATACTTCTGATTAATAACTGAGTATTGAGCTGAAGAAGGGAAAGAGAAACAGAGGAGGTGAGGGGCACCAGTCGGTGGGTCATGTTGGGGTCCCCCTGCAGCAGGTCTACAGCAGCAGATCTAGGATGAAGCTGTGTTGAAGACCAGCTGCTCTAGTCTGGTCCTGCAGCTGTGACTACTGGCCCAGACACTAACATACAAATTATATGCTTTATTAAACAGAAATGTTTTAAGTTTGGTTTTAAAGGTGGAGGTGGAGTCAGCCTCCTTAACCTAAACTGGAAGGTGGTTCCAGATAGCAGAAATCCTGTCCTCCAAATCTCCATTTGGATACTCTAGGAACTACGACTATCTGCACTCTGAGATTGGAGAACTCTGTTAGAAAAATATGGAACTATCAGGTCATGCAAATATTGCGGCGCTAGGCCATTTTGGACTTTGCAAGTAATAAAATTATGATTTGGATCCTGAGTTTTACGGGGAGCCAATGGAGGGAAGACGACACTGGAGAGACATGCTCTCTTGTTGATTCCTGTCAGAATTCGCGCTGCTGAATTTTGGATCAGCTGGAGGCTGTTCAGAGAATTACTGGGACACCCAGCTAAGAAAACATTACTTCAATCTAGTCTAGAAGATACAATTGCTTGAAATTGTTTTTCAGCATCACTCTGGGAGAGGATGCTCTCTCTGCAATATTAAGAAGGTGGAAAAAAACAGTTTTATAAACCTGATAAATATGCTGATTAAACGACAAATCCTGATCAAAACTAACACACAGTTACCATTGCATCACCCACTGTGAAGCATGGGGGTGGAAACATCATGCTTTAGGGCTGTTTTTCTGCAAAAGGGACAGGTCGACTGATCTGTGTTGAGGGAAGAATGAACAGGGCCAAGTATTGTTAGATTTTAAACCAAAACCTCCTTCAATCAGGAAGAGCATTGAAGGTGGAACATGACGTGGTGTTCCAGCATGACGATGATCCCAAACACACTGCTCTGGCAACAAAGGAGTGGCTCTGTGAAAAGCATTTCAAGGTCCTGGAGTGGCCTAGCCAGTCTCAAGACCTCAACCCCATAGAAAATGTGTGGAGGGAGTTGAAAGTCTGTGTTTCCCAGCAACAGCCCCAAAACATCAGTGCTATAGAGGAGATCTGCATGGAGGAATGGGCCAAAATACCAGCTACAGTGTCTGCAGACCTGGTGAAGACTGACAGGAAACGTTTGACCTCTGTCATTTCCAACAAACGTTATGTTGCAGTATTGAGGTGAACTTTTGTTATTGACCAAATACTTATTTTTCACCATAATTTACAAATAAATTATCCCCACATACTGAAATGTTAAGTAAGCTCTGATTTAGTGAAACATCTCTAGAGAAGGGAAAGAAATTATGATACCAAATTTTTATCAGGAACAATTCCAATATATTTAGAATTCCTATCCAATGTCAGAAGTTGCATAATTACTAAAAGCACAATTCAATAATCAGCAGCTAATGTGATAATTACATACCTAAACAAAAGGGTTTTTTTTTTTTTTTTTTGCTTAATTCCCCTTCAAGAGGTTTGAAAATTTTCTGTTTTACCTTACAGATGCCAAAATACCTGCTGGAAATACTCAAGTCATTCTACTCTTGCAATGTTTAACTCTTGCAATAACTGCAATAACTGATGATAAAATATTAAGACAAATTATATTATGTAGTTTTAATGCATATTAATTTGTAAGTATCTGTATCAGCCTTAAAACATGTACTATGTACCGTCATATAAGTTTTGAGCTGCTGGCTAAATTGGTTAGAACCCTCTGATTACACTGCTAAATAGTAAGAGATTTCTAAATCTCAAGCATTTATTTTCCTAGATCAATACAGCTCAGAAATATGGAAATAGGAGAAAAAAAAACTTTACGTTTGGCCTCTCTGGCTGGATAAAACTGAGGTAAGTGACTTTGACAATAGACATTCTGCCAGTCGTGGAAGTTCGGAATGAGAGCAGATTGGACACAAGTAAAAGAATACGCGTCCGTTCGCATCTGTTCGAGTCCGTTCGCGTCTGCTCGCCTCTGCTCGAGTCCGTTCGCGTCTGCTCGAGTCCGTTCGCCTCTGCTCGTACTGACGCGAGCAGCAGCCCGTCAGAGCAGCAGCGTTGAGTGCCAGATGGACGGGCTGGGAGGCTAAGCCACTTACGCTTTACCCTAAAGACACACCATGTATCTAGCCGCAAAAGACGGGTTGTTTGTCGTTTGTCTACTTACAAGACACTATAAACAATGTGGTTGCTGAAAATGATCCGTAAACGGGCTACTTTATCTTCCACCGAGCATGAGGTGAGCTCATGGTCAGCAATAACAGACAGTTAACACACTGGCTCTTTACAGCGGCGCTGGATTAAATATTACACAACTCCAGCAAATCTTTTCCTTCTGTTTGTTTTCTCATTTCGTTTATAAACAGCCCCTGTGCACTCACCTTGACCAATGATACTACGCTCCGTCTCAAGGCGGCCGCCATCGTCCCTGGTGCCCCGCAGCTGAACTCCTTCTGTGGTGCAGTTACAGGAGCGTTACAGTGCAGTGACAGGGCAGCACGCCCCCAAACGGACAGTTGTTGTACAACAGGCAATGGCCACTAGCCAGTAGTCTGATGGCATACTGTTTGTAGGGTATGACTGACAGATTAAAAAAAGATAAATGATGAAAACATTTTTTTTAAAACTGGCTTAACCTGAAAAATGTAATCAAACCAGAATGATGCAGCTAGTCTTAAATGTTGTCTTGCAATAAATCTTAGAAACAGAGCACGATTGTGTGAAATGCTACATCACACATTGCTAAATGTTTAACTGCATTTACCTTGAGTAAACTCAACATAAAACAAATAAAAGGCAAGATTTTAAATAAGGAAATTTTGTGTTTTGTTTTTTTCCCTTTCTTGAGTGAATTATGTAACATGTTTCTGCATGTTAAGGATCTGGAAAGGTACAAACACAAAATCAAAGGCATCATTCTCATTTTTGTACACAATGTTAACAGATCCCCAAATACAATACAAAAAAATGTTTTTAATTTGACGCCTTTACGTTCGGCTTTGATTGAGAGCAGAGTGACTTGTTTGTAGAGTTGGAGGCTATTGTCAAAAAAAATCTGCAGTGTTTCACCAGTCAGTAGTTTGTTGACGGTCCCTAAACGAGACTGTGGCAAATATCCATAATAAAACTAATATCACCGCAGTATTTACTGACAGAGAGAAGCAGACATTTATACTGATGCCCGTTCCCAAGTGGAAATTATGCATATGCCTGTAACTATATTGTGATGTACTATATTACTGTAACATTACATTTACTGTTGAAGGAGTCCACCTTATATCCTAAATAGGTCGGGGAATTCCCAGTCCTATTCCAGTCAAGTGATGCTTTGAACTATCTCAGAGGATGACATCGGATTTTAAAAACGCTATCTTCAGAGTCGTGTGAATGCGCAAAATAGTCCTGAGTTGGGCCTCTCATGCCAATTTCCATTTCTACTCTATTCTCAATATATGTTCACAATTGTATAAACACAAACAAACACACTGAAATTAGGATTAATCTTCCACTCTGCCATAGTGGTTAGGCGCGTTTTGACAGAAATTGCAATGGAGCCCAAAAAAACCCACATTTAGGTGAACCTGATCCCGAGTCGTTCCGCGTGCGAGCGCAGCCACTGGCTGCCAGCTGCGTGTGAGTTTACTATATATGGGCAAGGAGAGGCGCGCGAGCGCGGCGCTCGTTTCCGTGTTGGTGTGAGCAGGGACGCGTCAGCCACCGGAGCGGCTCCGTCTGCACCGTCATTTACTGGGAAGCGACAAACGAGAAGCCAGCTGAGAAAATGCCCTATGAACTGAGTAAGTTCGGACGTTTTTGACAGCCAAGAAGCAAAATAAAAGAGGGGCGAAACTCTTCTTTTTGGTCCAAATCCGGGCAGTCGTGTAGGTAGCCCACAGCTAACTAGCTAGCCTCGCCCATTTCTACGTGATTTCTTTTGACTCTCCAACACACACGTGAAAGACTAAATCTGTGCAAAAAAGAAGAGAGAGGAAAAAGGGGATTCTGCCCGCGTACACACAGGTGCTGTGTCTGACAGGTGCGGCTTGTTGAGAAGATGCTCCGGCAGTGAATAAAGCCGGTTCGAGACAGCTCTTTGAAGTTAGCTTTAGCCAAGACGAGCTAACGTCACTCAGGAAATAGTTGAGCTCGCGACGCTTTGTTGTGACACGCCGGAGGAGCGTCACCTGCGCGCTCAGGTTGAAGCAGTCGAGCTGACGGTACTTGTTCAGAACTGAGTTTTACTGGAATATACATTACATTTGTTTATAAAAGCATTTCGATAGTCCAAATGGGGGATTTTCAAATCAGCATTCCAGTCGGTGATGTTAATATGACTCTTCTGTGACTGGCTGTCAACTTGTAATAAAAGCAGCAATGATCTGGTTAGTGTTCTTGCCTCAGGCTTGTTGTATAGTTTGTAGAAATGAAGAAAAGGGAAAAGGGTTGTGAGATCTTTCAGTGACCGATCAATTTTTCTTCAGGCCTCCAGTATCAACGTTTTACATATACAGACAAATCTTTAGTTCACTTTTTTTTTCACCAATGGCCTTATTAACACTGTCTTCTTTTATTCGAGAGTGTCGATATACAGTGAGATGTACTTTTGTTTGTTGAATTTATGTGCATTTTAGCATATTTAAAATGTTTGAAAGTACTTGTAGTACAAGTAGTTTTCCTTTGTATTCTTTTTGCAATAAATAGTTGTCATTTAGAGATGGTATGATATATATATATATATATATATATATATATATATATATATATATATATATATATATATATATATATATATATATATATATATATTTACTTTTTAATGCAAATTTAATTTTTTTCATTGCTGGATTTTCCTATCACCTCTTATGCCTGAAACATGTTATTTTTTAAATGTATGATTCTACATTTAATTGACAGGAAAAATACAGAACCGAGATATGTTTTTCCATTAGTGAAATGACATTTGAGGATGTGAATTTGGCCAAAAAAAGATTAACAAGTACAATATAAAATTTCCCAAGTTTATGTAATTGTTCGGAAGGAAGCCAAGCACAGCATGGCACCAAAGAAATGAAAGCGAGTGGTTGTTTTGCATTACATGTAAATGCAGATACATTTTTAGAAGAGTTTAGAAGGAAAACATGCTGGAAAAAATTAACAGGAAGGTTTACACAGAGTACAGATTGTACAAGTGTGTGTCTCAAAGGCTCTATTTTCCTTATTGTTGCTGTGAATTGACTGTATGAATGACTAATGAAGAGTTGGGTGATGCTGAAAACTTAATTTTCAGTTGTATTTGAAATGACGAGATATAATTTGTAGTAGTAGATAATGCTCTCTCAGATACTATAGATCTCTCAGATACTATATACTATTGTATATAATGTACATCCCATAGCTAACATGTACAACTTTCTGCTGTTTATTCAGTTTAAAATGTATTATTATTATTAATATAGTTTTTTTTGTTTTGTTTTTTTTTCTTCTATAGAACATGTATTTGCCAGTCTCCCACAGATGGAGAGGGGAGTTGCAAAGGTGATTGGTGGTGATCCCAAAGGAAACAACTTCCTTTACACTAATGGGAAGTGTGTCATCATCAGGAACATTGAAGTAATATTTTTTTTTAATCTATTCCTTAAGAACAAATGTATCTGCTTCTCCCTCCCATTTATTTATATATATATATATATATATATATATATATATATATATTAGAAATGCTGTTTTTAAATTGTTAGATTGAAACATTTTCTACTTCAACAGTTAAAGAAACAATATTTTGTTGAGAGATTGGATTTAGGTGAAATGTTGTTTTATTGCTTGCATATTATTATTATTGTTGTTGGTGTTGTTGTTGTTGTTGTTATTATTAACATATTTTTGTTTTTCCACCATAAAAAAATCAGTCTGTAGGATTGAGGCCCAGATAATTCCTTTGATCAAATATCGATATACAAGAAAAGTGTTTTTTTTTTTTTGTTTTTTTTTTTTTTTTTGTCAGATTTATATGATGATGTTTTTCTTTTTTCAAGAACCCAGCTATTGCAGACATTTACACTGAGCATGCCCATCCAGTTACTGTGGCCAAGTATGCTCCCAGTGGATTCTACATTGCATCTGGAGGTACAGGACATGCGTGATTATGTGTGAACAAATGTCTGTTTTCCACAGGAAAGTTAGCATTTTTATGAAACGACTCCTTACAAACATTTTCAGATGCATCAGGAAAGATCCGTATCTGGGACACCACCCAGAAGGAGCACATGCTGAAGTATGAGTACACCCCTATTTCAGGAAAGATCAAGGATATTGCATGGACAGAGGATAGCAAGAGGATTGCTGTTGTTGGGGATGGACGCGAAAAGTATGTTGCAGCTTTTTTTCTTTTCCAGACTGTTTAGAACATTTCAATGAATGCATAGTTGGATTAACCTGAACTACACTGGGACTCATAAGAAGTCAGTTATTGACTGCCTTGTGAGAAAAATGTTAGTCCTCAAGACACAGACAAACACAGAATGAGAAAGTTGTGACTGTTTTTGTCTTATTGTAGATTTGGTGCAGTGTTCCTGTGGGACTCTGGCTCATCAGTGGGAGAGGTTTCTGGACATGCAAAATTAATCAACAGCGTAGACATAAGACAGAAACGCCCTTACCGCCTGGCCACTGCCAGTGATGACACCTGCGGCTCCTTTTTTGAGGGACCCCCCTTCAAGTTCAAATTCACTTTACGAGTGAGTCGCAGTTGAATTTTCTTTATTAATTTAGTCATTTAATTAATGTTCTGTTTAATTCTTTTTTAATGGCACGGAAGTGTTTTGTTTAAGGAGCATTTGTGTTTAAACAAAGTGCCTGAGGCTCATTGCTTTTGCTGCACTGGAGTAACCCCACAGACCAGCCAAAGGCTTCCTGTTAGGAGGCATCATCTTAGCAGCAGGAGTGTCTGATCTTGAGATAGTGGCCTTTTTTTTTTTTTTTTTTTTTTAAACCCTTTGGTCATATAAAAGAAAGTCACACCCTGGTGGTTTCTAACAGTGTTGCTTTATCAAACCTAATGCCCTAATAAATTCTTGGAGAGTTACTGAATTACTGCTAAATTTTTATTTCCTAAAGCACCTTTTTTTCCCTTGTTTTTATTTTAGCACAGTGTTTTGTTTTGTTTCTTTTTTCTTCTTTATTTAGTGAATAATTTGACAAAAAAGTCACTCTGTACAAATTCTCAGAAATCAAGTATTCAGATTTTTTTTCCTCCAAGCCTTTTCTTAATATTTCTGCTCATGTTCTGGAACGTTGCCTTTTGTAACTCTTGAACTTGAGCCTGAACAACTGCGACTGTGCAGTTAATTAAGATCTCAGTGGTCCTCCCACATGCTGCTTCCTTATCATTAAATGTGTTTTGGGACAGCAGCAGGAAATTGCTTTAAATGCCTGAAGCTATGTTTACAATGTTTGTATACTTTTGCTGCTCTTGATCAGTATAATAAAATGGACCCCAGTTGAGTATTATTTACTTTTTTATTTATGCATTTGGTTTTTTTTCCCCCTCGCTTTTGGGTGTTTATATTTTAGCAAACCTAAGCTCTGATTAGCCATTATGGTTTAAAATGAGGAAGGACGGAGTTCCTGTCTGTCACAAGTGTGACTAAAGCTGTTTTCTTGCTCTGCCTTAAAAATGTTCTTTAGATGTTCAATTATTACAACAAGTACATGCTATTTTTGGCTTACTTCCTGCTGCACAATATTGTGGATACAATCAGTGAAAGTGTGTCCAAACGTATGACTGTAGTGTATGTTTTATAATATTGTAAGAAATAGTGTGTGTGCATGTGTTTGCTGTTGTAATTAAAGGTATTATTTATTATTCAGTACTAAGCCTTAATGGATGCTTTCTTTCTTCCACAGGACCACAGCCAGTTTGTCAACTGTGTCCGGTTTTCTCCAGATGGAAGTCGATTTGCCACAGCTGGTGCTGATGGCCAGGTAAATCCTGGACTGCCAGATATGTTGGGAATGTAACTGTAAGACCGATGTCAGCTGGTACAGCTGTTCGGACAACTTTAAAAAGCAGATGGCTTTTTAATCAGATGATGTACACATCACACTGTGAGAAATGAGTAATATCTCACTAATTGAATTGCTTTAGGCAGAGCAGCAGTTGTCCCACAATTGCAGTTATAACAACCTCATCATTTACTAATAAAGTTCACCTTTCTTTATATATAAACAACATTACAGACAATGTGGAGTCACATTTAAATTTAAATGACATTTTGTGGGTGTAAGAAAAGATTTAAATAAGAAAAAAAAATAACTGATATAAAATGAAATAGAGTTAAATTGGTAATGAGGGAAAAGTAATACTGGTGCATAATGGAAGTAACATCAGAATTTGCATGAGCAGATTCATGGCGACAAAGTCCAGCCAGTGAATTTATGGCTGAAAAATTAAAAATGGAAAAAAAAAGATTGGCTGCTGTGACACTCCGGATGTGACTGGATAGATGAAACGCGAGGATTGAGAAACTTCTATTCCTCAGGTGGAAAAGCTGTCTTTGGCATTAATGACTGATGAAAGCAGCAATGATTAGATAAAAAGTTAACTTTAAATGTGAATTTGTAAAACAGTTCAGATTAATAGTTTGAACACGTCCATCAGTGTATCACTTGTACAAAAGGGTTAACGGTTGCGGTTAAGATTTCCCACGTGCTCCTGAACGCTCTTCCCCACATCACTATTATGAAATTTAAGATTACTCAGTTTTATTGAACAGCAAATATTATCCTGTGATGTCTTAACCTTAAGATGCAGACATGTATGGAGGAACATCTGCATGATTTTCTAATTGTGTACCAAAAATGTTCTCATCCTGCTCTCGCTCCTCAGATATTTGTCTATGATGGAACAACTGGTGAAAGTGTTGGATCACTCGGTGGTGAGAAGGCCCACAAAGGAGGAATATATGCTGTAAGTGTTTGCTTAAAATAACCATTACTTTTGCAGTCATTATATACAATATCTCTCCAATCATTCTTGTTCATCCCTGAAGGACACTAGCATTGTCACCTGACTTGAATTTAGTTTTTACACTTGCAGCTTTTGCTTGTCAGAGATGGCTTTAGTAAGACTTGTTGTGCCGTCTGCCTGGTCTTTGTGCACAGAGAGGGTAATTTCTTTATTCAAATCATGTATTGTGTTTCCTACAACCACCATCTCCCATCTTTGAGTTCCTGACTTGCATATATTTTCCTTCTTCTTCCCACTGAGAGCCATTCAAATGTCACTTAACTACTAATTTTACACAAAATTTGCAACTTTGTTTACATGCATTTTCTTCAAACCGCTCTGCTTCATACTGTACAGGTCAGCTGGAGCCCTGACAGTTCCCAGCTGATCTCAGCTTCAGGAGATAAGACCGTGAAGCTTTGGGATGTTGGTGCAGGTACGGCTGTCACCACCTTCAACTTGGGCTCTGAAGTGACAGACCAGCAGCTGGGCTGCCTGTGGCAGAAAGACCACCTCCTCAGCATCTCTTTGTCAGGATACATCAACTACCTGGACAAGAACAACCCTGACCGGCCCATACGGACAATCAAGGTCAATACTTGTATGATTTTATTGACACTAGTTCTTTAGGGACATAAAACCTTGTGTTAAAGATGTCAGTTTCTTCATTCTCTTAAGAATAAAGCTACTTTAAACCTTTTCAGTTGCAGAGGTTTTGTTAGTGTTGTTAAGCAGAAACTAAAGCCTTCAGTTACTGAACAGGAATCCCAGATGTATCCAGTCTGTGAGCGAAGTGGTAAACGGACAAATAAAACCATTCTCACAGATAGATTTACAGTAGTAATGTGCAACAACACTGTGTCAACACCATATCACTGTCCTGCACACTGTTGGTGTATTTGAGATGAAACGGCAGAACGAGCCTGTATGTACAGTGCTGGTTAATTGTTTGGACACGTATATCCCAATAAGTAGCAGTTTCCAAACCTGCACTAGATCCAGACTTGGAGCACATCAGACATCAGTCCAAACATCCAAGCACAGTCACCTTTGTCAATAACTGCATAGCTTTTCTTATTTTATTAATTTCCCTTCTACGTTCTTTCTAAATGTCTGTATATGGCAAGCTGACCCAGTCACTAGACTTGAATTCATGTGTTACACACTGATATATCAATTTGGATCCTTCTGCATCTTTCTGACAAGAGTCAAATGGCTCTTGGTGAAGTTGTTGTCATCAAATCTGTTGAATGTCTTTCTTGTTTGGATGGTAACATAACAACAAAGCTGGTCTTGATTATTGGTGTATTTTTTTTCTAATAATACTTACTCTAATAATACGTACTTGTTAAACCTGCAGGGTCACAGCAAATCCATCCAGTGCCTGACTATTCACAAAAGTGAAGGGCGGTCATACATCTACTCGGGGAGTCACGATGGACACATCAATATCCTTTCAAAGTACACGAGCTGGGAAGACATCTCTGCCTTTTTATTTTCTATAGCAAAACTGCACATCAAGCATGATTTAAGCATTACATCAACACACACATGCATGTTTTTTTGTTTTTTTTCCTTTCAAATTTTATTATTATTCTTTAACATCTGTCTCACATTACTGGGATGCAGAAACTGGAGAGAATGACTGCTTCTCAGGGAAAGGGCACAGCAACCAGGTGAGCAAGATGGTGACTGACGACAAAGACGAGCTGGTGACATGCAGCATGGATGATACACTGCGCTACACCAACATCAGCAAGAAGGAGTACAGGTAGCAGCATTGATATTGATTCAACATGCATTAAGAGTATTTGCAGTGCGGGCATTCACAATGGTAAACATCTTTGGTGCGTATACTTTTTAAGACTCCGTATTTTCTATTTGCAAATATCAGCGTAAGAACTTCAGTGGAATGTCAGATGTTCTGTAACTAAATCCATAAAAATCTGCACCAGTATTTTTTGTAGTGCTGTCACCCCCTCCCTGTCCATAATAATAACCAAAGTGCTTTTTCTGTTTTTTAATTCTTTTTGTGGTAGTGCTTCTGATGTAGTGAAGATGGATTTCCAGCCTAAAAGTGTGTCGGCAGCAGTAGGAGGGCTGTCACTGGCTGTGTGCATTGGACAGGTAATGTCAAGAGTTGGTTTTTCATCCCTGCTCTACAAAACCCAGTTTTTCCATCTCTTCATAGCATTTGCATAGTTTTATATTACATTACCTGATGGTTCCGATTCTGTTTGCTACTTAGGTTGTGTTGCTGAAGGATAAGAAGAAAGTCTTCACGTTGGATAACCTCGGTTACGAAGCGGAGGTTGGAGTCATCCATCCTGGTGGCACCACTGCTGCTGTCGGTGGAGCGGTGAGTGGACACCTGAGAGCTCGGATGAGCCTGCCAAACATGAACTTGAAACAAAACCAAAAAAAGATCCATGTCACACTATGTATACATCCCAATAATAATAATATTTGTTTTAATTTCTCAGGATGGGAAAGTCCACCTGTACTCTGTTCAAGGCAACACTCTTAAGGATGAGGGTAAAACGCTTGAGGCTAAAGGTCCCATCACAGATATGGCCTACTCCAATGATGGAGCGTATCTGGCCGTTGTTGATGAGAAGAAAGTTACCACGGCCTTCATTGTGGCAGATGGATACTCGGTAAAAACGTACTCATTGTGTACATGTTTACTATGAACAATTCGATGTCTACTGCTTGTAACAATTCAATGTGAGTTATTTTCCCACCCTCAGGTCAAAAATGAGTTTTACGGACATCATGCTAAACCAGTGACTTTGGCCTGGTCGCCTGATAATGAGCACTTTGCGACTGGTGGCATGGACATGATGGTGTACGTGTGGACGGTCGGAGATCCTGACCAGAGAATCAAAATACCAGGTTGGCTATATTTATGAACATTTTCCAGTGGTTTATCTAGAGTTCATACACGGCAACAATGCCTTGACATACAAGAACACGATAGTCTTTCAAAGCTAGATCCAGACTGACTGATGCATGAGTAACTTTTTTCTTTTCTTTTTTTGTTTCTTTAAAGCTGCTTTGCTTGAAATGCTATAATGTTTTTGGGATTTGGGTTTTCTTCTGTTGTTGCTGGTCTGGGTAGTTAAGTTGGCTCACCTGCCAGTCCTCCTCCATGATTCTCCAAACTGACATGGCGTTGACCAGTATTTACCGCAGGTATGACGGTGACTACTCAGAAATATTTTGGACGGGCCCAGTGATAATGATCTTTTTGTACTCCTTTTTAGATGTTAGTCATGGTGTGTTCGGTGGAAGATCCAGTTTTAGCAGCAACATGTAGTACAGTTTTTAACTTTATGATTCACTTGACTGAGCAGCTGCTTTAACAGAACTGCGGCATTCATGTTTGCAATGAGGCCAAACAAATGTGCTTTAATCAGAAAATAGTTAAAAATATGCTTACTGCTGCACTTGGTATATATGGTACTCAAAACATTTGACTTTGCAACAAAATTTATCTGTTTCCTCTTTCCAGTATTAACCTAAAGATTTTAAACGTGTGTACTTCTGCTGCTACCCTCTGTGACAGTTGCACCACCCTGATTTGTTACTGCTTTGCAAAGAGAGCTCGACCTTGTTTGGACAATCTGAAATCCACCAGACTGGGAAACATTTACAATAAAAATAACGTAGTAAAAGTTGGCACAAATTGAATTGACTTTACAATTAGAAGTGAGACATGTCTTAAGACTTCCTTTTTTTTTTTTGTTCTTTAAATCTGTCATATGAAACAAGCTCTGTAATTGGACATTTCCCTGCTTTAATGTGTGCAGATTCTCACCGCTTGCACCATGTCAGCGGCCTGGCCTGGATAGACGAGCACACTTTAGTCACCACTTCCCACGATGCCAGCGTCAAACTCTGGACGATTACATACTGAGCTGCAAGCAGACCTCCTCATCTCCTCCAGGGACAAGGACTACTGTAGAATTCAAGCCTTTCGTTCTGTCTTTTTTTTCTCCTTTTTTAATTTTTTTACAATGTACTTACTGATCGTTGAATGGTGTTCTGATGCTGCCTGTTAACAACTTAATTGTAAAGGTTAAAATTTGGGATCTGCTTCCTTTTAAAAGTATCCGTTTCTTTAATGCGGTTAACCTAAAAGTGGGCGGATAGAAAATGTTGAAGTTAAAAATGCAAAAACTGATGCTCATCATTCCACATATGACATATGTCTGTGGTTGGCGTCGATGCATCCTGGCTTAAAGGAAGAACCAAAAAGCTTTTTTTTTTTTTCCTTTTATTTTAATCAAGCAAAATCACTTTTGAAATTAAACCTTTTGGTTACATTCCTATAACTGAGCAGTAACTGGTCCCTGCTGCAGTCGTGTGTCACTGTTTTTTCATCTTTTTGTTATTCACTACTCTTCTTGGTGGACTGGGGAGCAATAATAGGAACTGAGAGAAGGATACAATCACAATGCTGTCTGGTTTGAGGTCCTGTGATGTTGCTGTGTTGGCTCATCTTTTTTTTTTTTTTTTTTTTTTTTTGTATATGTCTTCATGCATCTGCTTCCAAAGTGGAAGTAGTTCATTAATAAAATAACTTTTTAAGCACTCATCTCATGCCAAATCCTTCCTGTCAAACAGTACATAGCATTTGGTCCCCTTGTGTAACACTTATTCTCCTTTTGTTTTGATTATCCTCCTCGTAAGCAAATGCTGAACTTTAAATGTTTACCAGTAATTGTCTTATTGTTACCCCTGGACTGAACGATGGACTTTGTCACGTTGATAAAATGTAAGTTTTCCTGAGCTGTTTCAAAGCAGAAATAACAACTTGGGTATGGTACTATTAAAAAGAGAGAAACAAATATACTGAGAATCTGCTGTTGTGCCACAGAATGTAAAATGCCTTTGAATGAATCATGCATTTCCCTAGCATGCAAAAAAAAAAAAAAAAAAGGGAATGTTCTCGTTCTCAGAAGTGGGACTTCCCAAAAGAATCATTTGTAGGACTTTGAAAGGCAAAATAAATTCTTTGTTCTACTCCAAATGACCTCCAGGCAGATCTAGTGAACTCTGCAGTCATCTTCATAGAGGATTCTTCAGGCAGACATTCCTCTTCCTCACCACACAATTCAGAGGCACTAGTTTGCAAATTTGGCATCTAACCAAGCCTTTTGAATTTTGGGAAAGTCTTGTGGGGTGATGAAATTAAATATAACTAGGAAGTAAAAAATAACTACAACTCCATAAAAAAGTGCTTTTTAAAATGTCTGTGTGTGTTGCAACCCGTAACATGGAGCATTTCAGCCCAAGAGCTGCAAGCTGACGGTTTTGTAATGCCCCTCAGTCCCTGGACTGAAATATCCCCGAAGATCCACATATGGATGTTAGGTGAGCAGTGTCTGAACGAAAGCTGAAGAACTTAAAACATTTCACTAGAAGAATTAAGCAAGAGATATAGAAATATACCCTTTACCTTGGCATAATAAAAACCCAAGTAAGGAAAATGTTGCTTCAGGCAACCTGGTGAACAAATGAAGGGAGTTGGACGGGTTGAATTTCTTCCAAAATGTTTATGCACAGTTTGTTACCGCAGGAGACAGTGAAGATGTTATATGACAAAGGTTAACACAAAATTCATTTGTCTCTCCCTCTTACACCACACGGAGGTGGTCAAGCAGTGATCTACTTGTCGGCCAGATGTTTGCTGTAAAGCACAGCTTACTTTGTGTTGTGTTAGAGTGACAAGCTGCACATCTGGGTGTCTTGAAGACGCCTGCAAGGTAAGATTTAAAAATATGAAACAACCACACACAAGAGACACTCATTTGCCTCTAAGAAGACATGTTTCTTTTTAGAGTTGAATTCTGCTATCTGCTGAGGATTTCAAGAAGTAAAATCAGCTTCATGTTTAACCTTTATTACTTTAAACATTGACAAAACGCTAAGAAGAAAAAGACTGGTGGTTAATGATGCTCGTGAAGACATTCAATCATTTATTTACTCCTGCACTAAATCTTATTTTAGAAGGTGCATGACTGATGTAGTGTCCACTGGAAAGTACACTCTGTGTCTCCAACCATTTTTAGTTTAGTGTCAGTAAATTGAATTAGCCAGTAATCATGTGGTTTCGGTCTCCTAATTTCTTTATTTGAGGATTCTGCAGGAAAACCCGGATTTCGACAGCAAGCGCTCAGAAAGTGGCCGGTGAGTTTTCTTTATTCTGTCTCTCATTCTCTCTTTCCTTATAATGCAGTAGTCGTGTTGGCAGATGCACAGTTTATTTTATTTCTTAAGTTCGTTCTTTCATTCACAAAACTAGTTGTTCGATAGTCACAGCAGCACTGACAGGCTACTATGTGGTTCTGCTGTCGCAGATGTAGAAAGTCAATGTTTAACACAGCTGCTGGCATTCGATTTTACACCACTGCAGAAAAAAACCCCTCTAAGATAAAAGGTAAATGTAGGGGATGGGCAGTGGAGATTACTTTGTAATGCTGACAAGACCAGCTCTGAGGTGGCTTTCATTGTCTACTTGTCCATTCACACCATGTGCAAGGACATGTGATGCAAGAGTAACAAAACCTAATAGAACAGTGTGGTGTGATATGATGGTCAACAGACAAAACAGAAGCGACTCTACACGTATTTCTAGTTTCTATGTGGCTACAGTTTACTGGACAGTTGTACGATACAGTACCTGGAGACATCACAGCAATGGCAAAAACAAAGACAGATACTGGTCAGCTCAGCCACATTCAGGGGTTAGTGCGGTGTGCCTGTGGGTTATGTTTCCACTAAAAGGTTTGTTCACACACTGGGAAACCTAATAGTTGTGTTACCTCATCTCCAGGGCTGCGGAGGGATGTCCCAAAGGGGATGTTCAGTTTACAAGCCTGGTTCTCATTACTGCCCATTAGATTTAGTTTTTTTTTTTGCATGGCTGCTCCTCTGAAGGCAAACAACACTTAAAGTTGCCGCAAGCAGCTCAAGACGCGTGCTGTGGCTGTCAAACCTAAACTGAACGGCGCTGCTGAGACGGTGCTGTCTGAAGCAGCGCTCACGTTGGAGAAGTGCAGCTCACATGCTTGTAATAAAGATGGCTGCCAGGCTGTGGTTTCAAAACTGTAATCATTGTGGGGCTGAGGGAGAAGAAAGCAGCCATTGAGTGGCGAGAAAGCTGCTGGGGAGGAAGGTTTCTAGGGGCTAAAGAACAAGTTGTTGTGCTGCCTTTTATGTAAGAAGCTGCAGTGTTTCTGTAACAGCTCCACTGGCAGAAACCTGCTTTTTTCTGGAATGGGATTGTCAAGAGGAGAGTAGCCTCCACCATCTCTCCTTCTCTCTCTCTCTCTCTCTTTTTAACTGAATGTCAGTGCTCCCTTGAAATCTGGTGCTCTGTTCTATCTCGACTCTGGTTTGCGGACCACCTTGCCTGGGGCCTTCTCCGGACTTTGGCCAGTTGTCTCGATGAAGGGGTTGCTCCTCCTGCTGACACAGGGTCAAGGAATGTAACAGAACAATGAAGCATGGGCGAGCTGGAGGCCACTTTTCATTATTCCTGTGACCGGAGAAACTGGCATTTTCTACCATCATGGTATTTGTATGTCCACCATCCCAAACCTCACAGTTTCAACTCCTCGCTGACAGAATGTACTGTACGTACACCTTTCAAGGTAAGCGCTGGGATGTTTTTGCTGTGGCCTGTTTGTAACGGTCCTTGATTCAGCTGCACGCTGCTGCATGTGCTCTAAGACGGAGAGCAGTGACATGGAAAGCCCATGGGGGTCTATGGTCACGGTAACTTGATTTTATCTTGTCTGTCTGTCTGTTGTGACTGACAAGATTGTGAATTTCGTCGGGGTATTTTTGCACCAGCTACTTCAGCATTGCTCTAATTGGAGGCGTGCTGCAGATATGCATTTGACAGACGGATGCTTTTTTACTTTGTGAAGGAGTGTCACACTCAGTCAAGCTGGCAGGCTGTTAGCCAGCTTGTCAGACACTGGAAGAGAAACGCTCTGGTAGCAGTTCCTAAATAACGCATGCAACTTATTGTAATTGGTGGAAAAGTTAACTGATTTATCTTAAAAGATAGAACATTTGCAACTCCTGCAAATTTTTGGTGGAGTTAAATTTATTGATCTGAGGTGACCCCTTTGGAACTAGTTCAGTCAGGGATCCTAACCGGCGCTTGATGTTTGCTTTCGCCCCTCTGCATGGTTTGTTCCTATTAAAGAGCAAGCGGTTCTCGTCTCGCATCCCTTCTGATGTGTCTACCTGGTTCTATGGAGAAGGGTTACGCGATACCTCTGTACATGCCTAACAAGTGGGGATTGATTAGATCAGAACGTGCTTTATTATTCGGAAAGCATTTGAAGTCTTCTTTGCAAGAGTTGACAGGCTGAACTCTTGCAATGGAAAGTGTGAAATCAGTTTTGTGTTTGAGCCGTTCTCGGAGTGGCAATGCACAGATTACACTGACATTAGATTGACATCGCAGAGATTAATCAAATCCTGTTATAAGATTTATCCTCCAAAGCTAAAGGATAGATTCATTTAAATTTGGATTGAGAGATCATCAGTCTGAACATGACTGGTGTATCTGCTCCGTGGGGTGTCCGTACAGCGGTATGGATTAATTAAAAAAAAAAAAAAAAAAGATCATAAGCGCACATTTTGTTCAATCAATGGTTGAATGCACTCATTGAATTTGGTTTGAAAGGCTTCAGGCCAGAAGTCATATCCATGAAATCTGCCCATGATTCATTTTCATTTTCCTTATTTCAATGCTTCCCTTGTGCTCTGCGAGGATGGGTACTTGCAAGTGAATTTCACATGATTCGTGTTTTCCATTGAGGCCTTATTATCTCTGGTGATTGTGTTTTAAAATAAAGGCTATGGCAGGACAGTGCAGAGCTCAGGTAATACCTTTTTTTTTTTTCTTAGCAGAGACATTTAGTTCATTTTTCACTTATGTGGAACGTTGCCCAGCTGCTGTAATGATGACATAAGAAAGCAATGTGGAAAGAAAGGGATGGACTTCTAAAGTTAATAATTTCCCAGTGTTATCCTGCATATCTGTAAGTAATGTTTGGAGTGTCGTCTGTCTTTCTGCAACAGATACGCGGCCTGTTAACAGGTAAGCATTCACTTGGCGACTGTATGTCCTCAGCAGTATTCTCATTTGTGTAGAATCAACAAAGGTTTTGAGATTTACTTTGGTATTGCACCCATCAGTTTATTTAGCTGATATTTTAGCAGAGCTTTAACACTCAGGTGAAACCGTCTTTAACTTCTTTTGCAGACTTGCTGTTTTTTCTTCTAAGACAATCTATATATTATCTTACTTTCAATTTTCAATTCAGTTTTATTTTTATAGCGTCAGAAGTTTTCTCAAGGATCTTTCCAGAGACACAGAACATGACCTCTAAACAAGTATTACATAAACAACGGCAGGTAAACCCTCCCCTAGTGGGAGCCAAACAGTGGAAAGGAAAATCTCTTCCCCTTTAAGGGGGAAGAAACCTTGAGCAAGACCTGGATCATAGGGGGGGACCCTCCTGTCGAAGGCCAGGTGGGTAGAACAGACGACTGTATAAACAGGTGTAGACAGCAGACACTGAGGTGGTCAGAGGGTGGGACTGCAGGTCAGGATTCAATTCAATTCAATTCAGTTTTATTTATATAGCGTCTATTACAACACAAGTTGTCTCTAGGATCTTTCCAGAGACCCAGAACATGACCCCCGAGCAATTATTACATAAACAACGGCAGGTAAAAACTCCCCTAGTGGGAGAAAAACCTTAAGCCAAACAGTGGCAAGAAAAACTCCCCTTTTAAGAGGGAAGAAACCTGGAGCAGGACCTGGATCATAGGATGCAGCTCCTGAGGTTCTGGTCTGCAAACATGTACAGAAGAGAAAAAGAGGAGACAGACCAGCACAACAAACTACAACAACAATGGATCACAATTATACGTATGAGATACTTCTTATTAATAAATGAGAAACAGAGGAGGTGAGGGGCTCCAGTCAGCGGATCATGTTGGGGTCCCCCTGCGAGTATTCACAGAGAGATAATGTTGAGAGGGAGATGCAAACATATAGTTCATGTGAATACAGTCCTCTGTTTTCAGGAAAGTGTCATAATCGATTTTGGCAACCAGCTGCTGTACTTATGTAACCTTTCTCATTATATAAATTTAGGCTCGTAATAATGAATCTGTATTGTGTCATAATATTACTTTATTATCACCTTACTGCTTTACAAGTTTTCTTATCTTACAGGATTTCTTATTTTACAGGTTTTCTTATCTTAAGTAAATAATTGTCTGGCACATAAAACAGCTACATGAGAAAAAAATAAACTTGGATGTGATCAGTGTTGATGGAAATCTGCAAATCAGTTTGACTCTTCTTTGGCGTTTTAGTGGTTGACTCCTAATTTCATTCAGTTGTAAATGATAGATTGTGATCTCAAAGGCGCGACTTATACAACTTGCACACTATGATTTTTAAAGAGGTTACACACAACTGATGACTGTGTATTAACAGCTGATCAGTTGATCAGTTATGATGCAAAAGTCTCCAAAAATTCTCCTTTTTAAGCCTGCACAGAGGTGGGAATGTTCAAATCAAAAGACAGATTGCCAGTGAGAGCAGATCTTTCAGAACATGCCAATGCCATTTACCTACATGACTTTTACCAGACTTATTTGATCCATATATTTTAAAAGTTGTAAGTGAGTAGAACATGTTACAGCAGAATTGGTCAAATATCACTAGGGACATAAGGAAGAGACTGGCGACCTGTCCAGGTGGACCCCTGCCTTTCGCCTACTATGCGTCGGGATAGGCACCGACAGACCCCCGTGACCCGGAAACAGAGTAAACGGGAACAGATAATAGATCGATGGATGGATGGACATATATGTGATATAAAGTCATATCACGTCAGACTCCTCTCTCCTTTCTCTTTTTGCATTTTTCTCCATCTCCACTCTTTGACTTATGACCAACTTCTTAAGCAAACGAGCTAAAGGATGTCCAGGCACAGTCACTGGGGGAGTAAGGACACTCCTCCCCCAGTCCGTGATGAAAAGGATATTTAATGTACAGGATTCTCATGGTATCAGCAGTTTTTTGTTTTTTTTTATTTGATGGATGCTCTTTGCAAATGTAACCTTGATGGTTTCAGCAGTTCACAGTAACTGCTGTAATTTGACCATGGTTTTGGACTTTAGTTCCATAAAGTCATGGACAAATTTTCAACCCCAGTTAAGGTGGTCATGTGGTACGTCTTCCTTAGAAGTCAGTCCACAGTCGGAATCTGTTCTCATCATGACTAAGAATCCTCCTGGTTTTCTTGTTAATTCCATCATTTAGCAGATAAGTAGACGGTGTTCAATGTGGGAGGGAAAAACTACATTTGACAGTGCAGCATTCCTAAATGCGACATGAAGTAGGCTATACTCATTTCTTCATTTCCAAGGATAGAAGAGGTTGCATAGTTTAACCTGAATACCCAGAGTATACCCTGCTCCATTAAAGGGCTCATTTGAGCACACATTCCTCATCTAATTCTATTTTTTCATACATATTTTAGTTTGATATAGACTTGTCTATCTGATGCAATAACTTTGTTGTAGGAACCTCTTTTTTTAATACACCTCTATCCGTCTTTACCGCTGTCTAGCGTTTGGCTGTTCTTGGTTTTATGACCACTAGGTGGCACACTCGGACTGCTCGGTTTTGTGGTACACCAATATTGTGGAATGCGGTACAAACACAGCCCATTCTTCCTTTTGCTCCGCAGTTGGAAAGTTGAGTAAAAAGGTAATGCTTCAGACTGTAGTCTAGATAACAATATCCCTCAGGACAAAGTTAATGCTTCTTTGTAAACTTAAACAGAGCCGGCATCATTTCCTTTTCAGCAGATGTGTCAGTGTGTTATTTCTAAAGGACATTCAACTTCCCCATCCTTGTTGTGAAATGATCTTTGTGTCCCTGTAAACATTTGGTGTTAAGCAAGTCTCAAATGATATTATGACCTTCTCATTTAGGTTGCTGAAACATGGACAAACCAAAGGACGACCAGGCTGACCATAAACTGAGCAACCCAGAGAAAAGCTCTGAAAAGGTTAGTGAGATAAAATCACCATGTTCTTTATGGTCTGCAACTTATTTTTCTGACAAGTGGCAGATGATGAAAAATTGTTTTTTTTTTCCCACTAATGGGTGGGACTGGGTGTTGGAGGAACTGCCTGCACCGTCCTGATAGCAATATGTAGGTCATCACAGCTGTTGTTCCCCTGTTTTGTCATACATTTACCTGCTATGTGTAAAGATGTTGCTGCTCAGTTAATATGTACATGACTTTTGTTATTTGAACACAGCACAAAGTTCTTTCCTGTTCTCTGGAATCATGCGGCTGCTTTCTTAGGATTTGACCTGCTGCTGACTTAATGACCTTCATCAATGTTTGAATTAAAAACACATTAAAATTTGATCCCTGTAATACCTAAACAAAAACAAAAAAAAACAAAACAAACGTTGCCTGGTTATGTAATAATGAGATCATCACATATGTGTCAAAGGTATTCGTCTGATTCATCAGAACTTATGTAATGCAAAAGTAGTGGAAAACAATATAGCGCTGTAAAAAAAAAGAAGTCACATTTATAGAGTGTACACAGAAATATCTCTCTTCTGAGACATGTTATTTATTCTGTTTATGAGCATACATCAATGTTTATAATTTCATATTAAATCTCTTCTAATCCAAGTGTTTCCCCACTCGTGAAAGGCATTAAAATTATAGCTTTGATCTAGCTGCCTTTCCTGTGCCAGTTCTATTAACGGCCCCCACCTAGTCAATTATAAAGCACTCAAAAGTGCAACGCTGATGCAACTATCAGCTGTCCCAGCTGAAATAGTTCCACACTGCTTCTTTTTTCTGTTTGCTGGAAAACAATCATCAAAGTCTCATCATCCTTTGCAGTCAGCCCACGATGTCTGCATGTGTACGTTTACACCTTCCACTTCATCAGCAGGACTGTGATGCATAATATGCAGAGGTACACAAATTGCTGTATAAGTGCGTCAGTTGCCAGGGGACTGTATTTTCTCCCTGTAAACCTTCTTTTGAAGCTCATCACATCTCCATGCAGCATATACAACAACATAAAACATGAACTCATTTCTGTCTGTAACTGTGAGTCTTTTTTTTTTTTTTTTTAATTTTCCAACAAATATTGAACTTTGATGTTCATTTTATGCATATTCATGGAATTGTCCTATATAATTATGATTTGCTTTAGTTTAACGCACTTTCTTGTTCTAGTTTGAGAATATTCTTGTCTGGATATTTGGTCATAATTTGTACGTGGCTTGTCACACAGCAGTTCAAATATGTTATTAATGTGTCTCCGTTTTGTGTTAAACATGTGCATCTTCTGTTTTGCCCGTTAATATACAGAGCTGCTGCATGTACCTTAAAAATAACAGCTGATCATCTTTCTCTCCTATGTCAGTGGTGATCTGGTATAAGAAGATAATAACATCAAATACCAAAATGTATTAAGAAAATCACACATGTGGCTTGCTTAATTTTAAACTCGAAACAGAAACTGGAAAATAATTGTTTATCGTTCACAAAAACGTACAAATGATGTATATTCCTGTCCCTTTGTCCTGCCAGAGAAAGTGAGTTAAGCTGTATGTTTAAGGCAGGTACTTATGCATAGTTCAACAACCTGATAATATCGATCTTCTAAGCCAACACTTTTTTTTTTTTCAAGCTTAAGCTTTGAATGGACTCTGAGACATGTTTGTGAGCAAGCGTTATAAAAGATATGCTCTTTCGTTCATTTAGTAACAGAAGCAAATGAAAACCATGGGCTCTAAGGGATCAGATCACTCCTTATTAAGTACATTATTTTTACATTGAGTATTATTTGCAAATATTCTTCTAAAGCCTATTTTTAAAACTCAGCCCCCATTGTAGAAATATGAAGCATCAGACGTGACATCACTGACACACGTTGTAAACCTTCTGTGATCGCTGAAACTATTTGGCGTTCGCCTGTGTTATTCAGCGCATGAACGCGGTTTTTAAACTGACTTCTGTGCCTTCTGGGCTCATGAGCTGTGTCTGAACATATATCAGCAATATATATTCATTTGTAAAGAATTAATCGAAAATCGAATAAAAAGAATTCATTAAAGAATTAAAGAATTAAAGAAAAGAAAGAATTAAAAAAGAAAAAAAATGACAAGGATGGAGGAGGATGCAACAAGGTGAATAAAAATCACATTTGCAGCAGTAATTGGGAGGCAGAGAAGAGCTGCGGTCACCCTAATCGCTCTCAGCTGGACAGATCGATGCAATCTAGCTCTGACACTCATACAGGCAAGTTCCTCCAAATGAACACAGAGGTTATCAGTGCAAATACAAGTATCTGTCACAGTGCATTCAGCCTAAAGGAAAATTGGACACCATTACCGTCTGTGGATTGCACCCTAGGAAAGAAAACACCTTGTAGTGTAAAACGTCAGTAATAGACTCTGGCGAAGAACGTGCAGTGAACATAACAGGGGTAAATGTGTTCGATTGCGATGGGATGGAAGATGTTTGGGGTGTACCTGCCCACAACCATCACGGTTTATGTTCTGATATTTGTGTAATAGCGACAGTATGGTGTTGCATGAATGGCCCAAACACTGGGCTCATGTAGTACACGTTAGGCTGCTGACCTAACCTTTGGCTGGAGGGTGCAAGGTATAATTTGGGGCTGTACTTCCAGGTATACTCGTACAGCTATCTTTACGCTGGACTGGGCTCTGTTTCAGGGAGATGAGATATAATGAGTACAGCTTTAATAAATTCATAAGCCTCCTTCAGCCATAACAATGAGGCGAATGTTTTAACCTCAACACATTCTTGAGATCCAATTTGGAGCTCAAAATATTCATTAATGCTCTTCAGCATCTTTACCATCTTCTGGCTTAAATGTCAGCCTTGCATACTGGATGTGTTATAGTCTAATTGTGTTATAAAATCTTACCACCATCATTGTCTGAAGAGGGAAATGGCTTAATACTGCTATGGCATTTCCTCTGTTACTCCCCCGCCTTCACACAAACTCTGACTTTAACCCCCAAAATACTAAATGTCCTTTCTGTCCCTTCACCTTTGATCATTTTACTATCTTTTTTTGGTACCTACATTTCTTGTTCTCAACATGTATTATCTATTAAAAGCAGAGGTTATAGGAATGTCCATAAAAACCTCCAGATGATGCCCTCCAAAGTGGACCACTGACATTGGTGCTGATTATTACATCAACTAGTGAAGTCTGCCTAATAACAAACGGTACTGCTCCAAAATCTTAGACAGATGTGAAGAAATAAAGTAAAATTTAACATTCAATTGGTAATTTTTATCAAAGGGAACAATAAGAAAAAAATTATATAAATCAAACCAATATTTGGTGTGAGCAGCCTTTTTTTCTTTAAGGTTTACTTTGACAGGGGTTCCAGTCACTGCTACCAAGGTGAGGTCGTGGAAGACAGGTTAATGTTGCACGTCATTTACTGCTGCAAGACTGAGCGCAGCAGCAGGACACGACATCATTGTACTGCATCAGCATTTCTCTCCTAGGTGGAGATTTACAAACAGATGGGGGTGTCAATATGTGCTGTTCAAGGTCTTTGGAAGAGGGACAAAGGAATGGCAAAACTGAGGACAGTAGATTCAGCAGCTGCCCGAGGCAACTTAGTGGACCAGATGAAAGACTTTATGAGAGAAAAACAGAGGAACTGGGCTGCAGAAAATGGCCATAGATGATCTGGATTGATGAGTCAAAATTTGAAATATCAAAAAGCTGTTTGTTTACCAAAGGGACAGAGAGAAGAACAATAATGAGCGTCTGCAGGTAGCAGGTATTGGTTCCTTGCAAGTCTGGGGCCATATTTCTGCAAATAGACCGGAGAATTTGATAGGATTAATGATGTCCTCAACGCTGAGAGGCAATACCATCAGGGAGGGGTTTGGTAGTCCCCAAATGTATTCTGCAGCACGACAATGACTCCAAGCATACAGGCAATGTAACTGGAAACTACCTTCACTGTCAAAAAAGAGTCCTGGAGTAGGAGTCCCACTGAGCTTTGGTCTCAAAAACGAACCATCGAGTTTCCTTCAAAAACTGAATGTGTACCTAGAATAACTGACCCTGCTTTAAAAGGCAAGGAGTGGTCACACAAAAGCATGTAGGTTAGAGGGGTTGATGATGTGAAATTGCCAGTAGGTGTGTGTGTGTGTGTGTGTGAGCGTGCATGGTTGTTTGTGGTCCTTTGATGGACTGGTGACTTGTTCATGGTGTCCCTGCCTTTTGCCTGTAATGAGCTGGGATAGGCTCCAGCAGAACCCTGTGACCCTGTCTAGGATTAAGTGGGTATAGAGGATGGATGGATGGATGGATGGATGGATGGATGGATGGATGGATGGATGGATGGATGGATGGATGGATGGATGGATGGATGGATGGATCTTTTACCTTCTCAGTTGATTGTCCCAAAATGATAAAAATAATCTGTCAAACGTATGTGTTTTTGAAAAACATTCTTACTTTACAGCATTTCTTCACATTTGCTTTCGACTTTTGCTCTGTATTGCGTACTCTGCAAGATCTTGATTGCTCAGCATGAGTCCAGGACCAATTATTCCTAAGGGAACAATTTAGGTTTTAAACTAAACTATATATGGCATGATTGTTCAAGGAGAAATAAAGACACACCAGGCAGGTATAGAACTAAAATTAGACTTTAATAACTTATAAAAGGAAAAAACAAAGATGCTGCAGGGCAGAAATCCCAAACAGTTTAATTAGTTTTAACAACAAAACCCAAAGAAGGAGCGGATGGGAAAATAAACAAACCTTAACTGAACCCAGCAAACAAGCAGTGTTGTGGAAAAGTATATTCTTGCAAAGAATAAAGGAATTTAAGGAGAATATATACAGTGAAGAAGTTAATGACTAAAAAAACCACAAATGTAGCAGTCAAACTAAGACCTACGGTGAATCAAGAATGGGAGGCAAAACTAAATAAAATAAATGGGAGGTAAGTTCTACAGAATATCACAGCATAAAAAAGAAAAGTAGATTTTGAAATAACTAACTAAGTAGCTTATAATGCAGGGCAAGAATCTAAAGGAAGTACTGACTAAACACACGACAGGAGCTTAACAAAGGCAAAAACATGATGCCTAAACTATGTTTCCACTGACTACCAGGACCGTGTCTTCCCGCTCTGCCTGTACACCGCTTGTGGGTTGGAAGTCATGAGCAGGCTGTCGAAATCCAAGTGTGGCCCAGAGCATCTCTACTTCATGATCTGTCCGATTAACAGTAACACAAAACACACAAAACTTTCAACAAAGTGCTCACTGAGATTCCTCAAACTTAAAAAATATATTAATAGCATCACTAAAACACATGTAAAAACATAAACAGTCCAGGTTATCCCTTACCTTTCTCCTCATGACAGCCTAGTTCCCAGAAGTCCCCATCATCTCTCCTGACCCTGAACAGGATGAAGAATGTAAAAGTGTAGAAATTTGTGTTAGCACTTCATTTTTTTATCTAAGAATTTATTAACAATTATGCCACGAAGTGAAAAATATTAAGTTTCAAAATATATCACATATTTTCATGGCACAAGCACACTCCTCAAAATATATTATTTTGACAAACTACATAAGAAAACAACCTCGGCGGTTCCAGTGTTTCATAACAAAACAAACCACATTTACAGTGCAGTTATTTCAAGTGTGACTGTTTCAGTCATTGTGTAACAGAATAACTCCCCATCCAACAAGCGCCGTCAAACACCTGCCCAAGCTGGCAGCGTCCAAGCATTCATTTTTTCATTTTTTTCACCCCCCCCCCCCCCCTAAACTTATCTGTTGAAAAATTCAATTTAGTGCTTCATGCACCTTGTTTAAGTGTATAAACACATTTTTGTTTTAACACATGTTGAATTAGCACACAGATGCTCATTCTGCTATATATACAGTATTTGTGTTCGTATGTCCTCCTGTTATTATACTGTCTACTGAACTATGTGTGCATGGGCATTAATTGTATTAAAATGATTAATGAATTGATCTCCGTTGTTCACGCTTCCTGGCTGCTTCCTACTGTGTCAAGGAGAACATGAACATGGCGCCATGAGCTTGGCTCTGTGCAGTTTGTATTTCACATTTAAGCAGTAACCATCTCAAGGATAAAGTGAAGTGAATAACCCAGTTTCCTGACCTAAATACCCGGACACATATAAAACACTTCCTTTGGTTTGTTCTGACCTTGACATTGATGTGACTGCCGCTGACAAGACCTGCGAGTGTACTGCCAGTGTGGATCTCTGTCTGATCTCATATGTGTCCTCTTTCACTAACAGGCGGTCACAGCCTGCCTGCTCAGTGCAGCCTTCTTTGGAGCCTTGGGTTCGTCTTTTCTGTATGGCTACAACCTCTCTGTGGTCAATGCACCTGCCCTGGTGAGTCAAACTGTTAGATTGACTTCAGAGCCTTGTTCTGGGGAACTCTATTGATCTCTCATGTTTTCTCATGGTGTTAGCAGTTATTGAAATCAGTCCATGTTAATTAAACCAGTGACTTGTTTCAGAGGAAGGTTTTGAAAAAAATAAGAAAAAAAGAGCCTCCAACTGCATGAAGATTAATTTGGTGCAGTAATGGTCTGAAATTCACACATTTCATTAACCTGTTCTAGCTGATTGATTATGATGTGTCACATATTTAAGAAAAATCATTGACCCAGAGCTGACCCTGGTGAATGTTTGGAGAAAGGTAAAGTCACGTCATTTTGGCCATTTTTGAAGCAACATACTTCATCCTACAAATAGTGAGTACTGATTTTGCTGAAATGTAGCAAGAAATTTCCCAATCCGCAGTATGCTGAAACTCCCGGGCCAGGAATTTTGTGCTTGCCACGCAAACAAGTAGAGTCATGCAAAAATGCAGCTGAAGACGACTGAAGGTTGGCCAGCACAACACCAGAACTCTCTTGCTTTAATGCCTTCATAGTCTATGCACAATGGTGTTTTGCAGAGTTTTGGTAAAAGCAGATTTTCCTTACGAGGTGTCATTCTAGGGCAGCACGGCAGTTTGGGGGTTAGCTCTGTTGCCTCACAGCAAGAAGCTTCCTGGTTTGACTCCCAGCAGGGTTTTCCTGTGTGTCCAAAAACATGGACATCAAGTTAATTAGTAACTTTTGACTGCCTATAGGGACGTTTGGTTGTTTGTCTGTACTGGATCTGGCCCTGCGATGGACTGGAAAACTGTTCAGGCTGTACTTCTGCATTTTTCCCGATGAGAGTGGTTATGGATAATGGATGGATGGTAATGTTCTTGCTGTGTAGGTGCACCGTACTTATACATCATATACAGATGCAAGTATTTTACAAATACAAAATTACATATTCTAGGAATTTCAACAATATGCAGGGAGATGTAAGGTGTGAAAGGAACATTATAAATATTATATAAAAGTACTAACTTATCTCGTACATTATTAGATAAGCCAAATAGGAAGGTTAGAGAGATTAAAATAATATAAAAGAAAAATGTATTAGAGGATGTACTATATGAGAGTAAAACTGAACAAATATGCGTCATCATCAAAATAATATAACAGATGATGGAAACTGTCAGCAGGTTTCAAGGAGCTTTATTTTTTTATCAGACTTTATCTGCTGCCGCAGGGGAAGAAACTGTATTCGTGTCATGTGGCTGTGGTCAGTTTCTTTCTGCACGGTAGTGTGTTGAACAGTCTGTAACCACGGTGGGAATGGGCGGCCACAACTTTTCCTGATAGCCTCAGGGTCCTGGAGGTGTGCAGCTCCTGGAGGGATGGCAGATTACAGCCATTCAGCTTCTCTGCAGAGATTTTGAGACATTGCAGCCTGCTCTTATTCTTGCTGGTGAAGACTGTGAAAGAGCACGGTAGGATGGACTCAGTCATTGCAGTGCTGCAACAACACTTAACACGCCGCCAAAACCAACATTAATTTGAAGTGTGAGATTTTACTTTAGAGTGTTGTGACAGGACCATAAAACAGCTAATAAATGTGCTCAAATTAGTTTGTATGGGATTTCAATGTGGGAAGTTTGTAGCCTCAAGCAAAGTAACTACCTTGTAAAAAGGCCTCTGCAGGTAAATAAATGCAACGAGTAGTTTTTTTTGTTAAGTGAAGTGTCAATGAGTAGTCGCTTGAGCTTCTGATTCTCTAGAAATTCTGTTGGCACACAACTCATTCATGCTCATGCCTCTTTCTTCATGGTGTACATGAGTACAAGCACAAGTGACATGTATGATTTCTGCAGTAAAATGGCAGGATGTGTCACATCGTAGAGCAGGTCCGTTTGGAAAAGACGTCCCCCCACATTGAGGGTATTGTTCTTATCCAAGAAAGCATTTCACTGTCAGGGGATGTTGCGTTTATTAAGTTTTTATTTTCTGTGACTTGATTTGAAAAAAAAATCTTCTGCAAAGGCTTTTTCCTGCACAACTTGACTTCTTTCTCTCAGGCTGATTGTATCATATGGTTCTGGTTGAAGTCCCTTGAATTTCCTGCCAAATCTCTTCCCCAATATAAAACAATCAGAAACTTTTGTGAAGTGACTCATGAATGAAGTCACTTCCTTTGCCTTGATTGCATAAACACAGCTCCTGCAAAGCCCTTATTCTACTTCTCCCACCATCTCTTTATCTCAAACTCAGGCCCATTTAGCCACTCAGATTCTCTCAGTTGATCTCAGTCGATCCAGTTGATCCACACTCAATCCCCTGGAGGCATAATCAACGGGGTGCATTTCTGAGCTGACTTGCTACCATCTTCTGATTTTGTGCTACACCGATAAATACACTTGGATACAAACAGGTGAAATTTCTTTGCATCATTGTTCACAAAGACCAAAATCTGTAACTACATACTGACTATTAAGCACTTAAATGCTTGATAGCTGTGGTACAGCTTTTCTTGACTTTGGCTTGGAAATTGCATCATTGCAATAATTGCAGCATTTGACAAAACTGGATTGCTGTTGCTTTCAGTTAAGTTGTGGAGGAGTTGTGGGCTTGCTTATCTCTCGTGCTGGATGTTGTCGTGTTCAACTGAGACCTCCTGACTTTGGAGCAGGCTGCTGAGTCTCCTACCCAAGCTGAGCAGTTGAGCTCTTACTGTCACAACAATACGAACACAGGTCGGTCCTTTGGCATTCATTGCACATGTCTTCTGTGGAGCTTTGACAGTCCTGCTTTAGCCACGGCTCTATGCTTCAGGTCTGCAAGGATTTTAATACACTTCACAGAATAAAAAGTCTACTTCTGAAACATGAAGTAGACATATTTTCTATTAAAACAATGTGGCTGCAGGGAAGTACAAACAATTTCACTTAAAATCAATACCTCATTTGGCTGCGGGTTGTTTGATAAAGGTTCTTTAGACGTTAGAGGTCACTCTGACAAAGTCCTTCATCATCGTTAAAGTCAGTCATTAAAACTTTGCACTTATGGGCTTATGGTACACCAAAGCAACCATCTAATCCTGAGACTGAATGTTAAAATCACAAAACATCACAGTATTAAGTGACCATCTTCAGTCACTAGTATACTGAGTTTGGACTTGAGTACTTTGTAGTTCAGTATTTATGGAAGAACGCACTCTGGGAGACGAGGTTACAGTTTGGTCTTTTTGCTGTTGGTCACAGCTGAGCTAACAGGCCAACATGTATTCAGAAATGTGTACAATGTAATTGAGCTTAAAATAAAAACTTAATATGACAGGAAAGTCAATCTCCACTGACGTCTCAAGTTAAAATGTCCAACTTAGCAGCAGAAATAAACATATTTACAGCCTGGTTCAAAAACGGTTTTGTTCTTCACAGCTAGACTTCACATACGTGACTGCTGTACAGGTGGAATTGTATTGTTTTTTTGTAGCATATCAGGTAAAATGATTTTAAAAAAAAGAAACAGACAAATCACTTAAACAAATATGCAAATCATTTACATATTGTATTGAGATTACAACAAAAAGAATTTTAAACAGAGCTCAAGAACAAAAATGTATTATAAACTCATTAACAGTTTGTGTGTGTGTGTGTGTGTGTGAGTGTGTGTGTGTGTGTGTGTGTGTGTGTGTGTGTGTGTGTGTGTGTGTGTGTGTGTGTGTGTGTGTGTGTGTCTGCATCTGTGCGTTAATAAGAATCATATGAGTCGCAGTTCTGGCCGACTTCGAGGCGGGGTGCATAATTCATGTGCTCACTTTTTTGAAACAAATGCATTGAACCCAAACCTCCTTTGGGCAGCTATTTGAAAATGGATCTGAACAGATGAGGCAGGAGTCATTTCATCTGTTTCAGTCTCAGGAGGTGGTGATCTCCTTTTCTTTATGCTAGAAACCTTTGTGGCTTCTTCTGTTACCTTGTTGTGGGTTTTTTTGTTCTTTGAAAAGAAGTGCTTTGAAAAGCCTCTTCTTTGGTCCTACTTTTCCTCCTCCCGCCGACTTTTCATGGGTCTGTCTGTCAGGTTTGCAAATGGTCTTGTGTTTCTACCATTCTCAAGGCCTGAACCAGGCCTCATGAAATGACTGTAGAGCCTCAGGGCTAAAATACACGGCAGAAACACCACTTAGGAGAGGCGATGACAGTGGCAGCACCAGGCTGTTGGTGATTAGAGGCAGTGGCAGAATATGGACGATATGTGACTGCTGATGGGGAAATACAACAATTTTATCATCAAACACATCTTTATTAAAAGGAACAGTTCCATCTGAGTGAAATCCAGACTGGATGTTTGTCAGGGATGCTGCCAAGGGATATGCAGGCGCAGTAATTCCAGGTGCATCGTAAATGGATATTGCCTTGCCTGGGTTGTTTAGCATCCTTGCATCACAGTCTGTGTTTACTTTTTTGTTGATGTTGTTTTTCTTTTTAAAGGTTTGAATACTGAGTAGTTGAGAGCCTGCATCTTGTGTGAACAGTGGGGTGGAAAAAATAATATTATGATGCCATTATATTCTGCACAATCTAACCCTGTGATTGAAAGGTGGGAGCCATAATCATCCGCTAGAAGAAGCTGGGGTCTATCTTTAGAGCATTGAACATTTTACACAAAATGCTTGAGGAAATTGAAAAATGGGTCTCCTTGAACACCCTGATGTTTGACCTTTTTCCTTCCTTTGCACCCTGGAGGTTCACTGTGGAGGACATGATCCCCCAAACGTCACTCTTAAGAAAATGAAATCGGGTGGAGTGCTGTTACTTATTGCTGAAACAGCACAAGCAAGTGTTACGAGAGATCCCTGCTCAGCAAAGGTCGCTGAACCAATCTGCTCTCTGCCAGGCGACCAGCCTGTCCGGCGTCGGCCCAGTGGTGACGCTTGTCTCAGTTGCCTCAACCATGTTCCGTATATCCAATGGAAGAAACCTGTGCCTTGTCCTCACTGCCTCTACATTCTTAAAGAAGGCTTCAGCATTATTTTCTTGATGGCTGCTGCTCGGACAATGCTTGTGGCCTCCGGCTTTCTTATCGAAAGAAAAAGGTGCTGTTTCAAGGTTGGTGTGAACCAGTCAGGACCAGCTTGTCAAATCTCTGACCAGGAGTCAGGCAATTTAATGGAATTCACAAGAATAGGTTTATAAGAAACATTCTTTACTAACACTGGTGTCAGGTCAAAATAGATGTTAGTCAACTTGGGCAGATACTCGGTTTACTCTACAGCGCTGCTCAGAATATCTGCAGAGTTGTTTGGTGGGTGACAGCTACCTCTAGTTCCCTCCAGCCATCGGTCTCATCCTGGCTGATCTTTTTGATTTAATAAAGTCCTGTCCTGCACTCATACTTCTCCTCTGGTTCGTCACCTATCTTGCTGCCTCCATCATATTATAAGCTGGTGTCTTTTCTGTTTTTTTTATTGAATACTGTCTGACCATTTTGGTCTTCTAAACGCCCTCCCCCTCAAAAAAGGGAAAAAAATAGAAAGCCCTTAAGAACATTAAAGATGTTGCCAGATGTAAATTCATATTCAGTGAAAATAAAAATTACTATTAAAAAAATTTAAAAAGCAGCACGGTGGCTTAGTGGTTAGCACTGTTGCCTCACAGCAAGAAGGTTCCTGGTTCAATTCCCGGCCCGGTGGGTCTTTCTGTGTGGAGTTTGCATGTTCTCCCCGTGCTTGCGTGGGTTTCCTCCGGGTACTCCGGCTTCCTCCCACAGTCCAAAAACATGCAGGGTAGGTTGATTGATCTTTCTAAATTCTCCCTAGGTGTGCATGTGAGTGTGATCGGTTGTTTGTATGTGGCCCTGGGTAGACTGGCGACCTGTCCAGGGTGTACCCCTGCCTTTCGCCTGATATGCGTCGGGATAGGCTCCGACAGACCCCCGTGACCCGGAAACGGATAAAGCGGGTATAGATAATGGATGGATGGAAAATTTAAAAATTGCTATGCTGGGATGGGTTGACACATGTCAGCCCGTCTCAAAAATAGCGTGGCATCCTACTGCGCTGACAGAAGAACGCGCGTCTATACTGAAAGATTGTTGGTGCACTAGCACCAGTTATCACAAGATTTCACATTTTATATGCAAATAGAGCTAAGTAACTTACAACATGATGTTTTCTATCTTCCTATTCATGACAATAACAGGAGGGAGGTTTTTTATTTTTCAAACTTTTGACTCTTAAAGGTTGTACTTGCTGAAAAAGGTATTGACCCCCCAACCACTTTGCAGTCGTGGGTTGGTGTTGTCAAGGACAGTCCTTTTAGTGTTGAAATCTTGTGTCAGCACTATGGTGGCCTGGTTATTGACAGTTTTTCAAATGTCCTCTATTCTGCTATCTCGACTTTGTTGGAATCCAATAGAACTCCTTAAAAGAGGCACACAACACATGTTCAAGCTATTAGACCAAGTGAAGAAAAAACAGAGAACAAAACCCCTGCTGCTCCTGCAAATGGATCGTGGTGGCATTGACGAGAGTGTGACGTCTGCAAGGCTGAACTGACTAAGACTAAGTTTCACATACAACCCTTTCTAAACTGTCTCTTTGAAGTAGTTTATTTTCTTCTGCGTGTCAGTTAAATCTTTAGTTTATGAGGCTGCTGAACGAGCCACTCAGTGTTTGCAGCTTCTTCCCAACAGGACATAAACTAATAATTAATGTAACGCTGGCTTTTGTCGACCACTGGAGGGGTCCATCACTGCTTCTTCTTACTTCTCTCAACATAAAAAAAAAGAACAGCATCGTTCCTCTTTTACTGTATGTTTTTCCTGCCAGCAGCGCCACAAAGACTTCTCTGCACAGACACCATTCACGCTCTAATGTGTGAAGTGCTTAATCTGGCTCTTTAGTAACAGTCCGCTGAAACCACAATAGTGTACACACAGCATGTCAAATCACAGCATGTGTAATCCAACATTTAGTTTTCTTTTTGCACAGCAGGCACATCTCCAGCAGTGAGAAATTTTAAAATGTAAGCAAAAGAATATTATATCAAGTATAAAAAATGCATCCTTGTCAAGTTTGAAAAAAACACAAGCTATCAGGTGCTAAATATGTGATTAGATTCAGTCTTTTTGGTCATTACTAGTTTTTTAATATGTTTTTGGCTTGCTCAAACATTTGGAAAAAGGGAAAGGGAAAGCTTTAAAAGAAGGGAAAGTTTATCTGCGGAATGAAAGTACAATTTATCAGCAGAAGAAGCAATTCCACGTAACTTTTTATGTGCAGCACCCAGCCACATCCATGACACAATGTTTTCTTTTTGCTTTTCTTTTTTCCTACAATCTTTAATCTTCTGTGCAGCTGGGTGGGGAAAGAGGAGGGTTGATCAATGACCTGAAACTTACCACCAGTTCTTACAAACCAATTTTCCAGATAACTGTTCTTTTCATTGTGTGAAAGTGGATGGGAGGCTACTTTAGACATATGATGCTGGCCAAGGATAAGCATTCAAGTGAATATACTACCGACTGAGCCTGTAGTGTACGCTAGTGTACGAGGTGGACTGTTGGTAATAGGTAGGAGAAAGATGTGTAACCTCATCTCTTGCTGTCGCGTAAAACACAGCTATTAATCATTCTGAAGCTCTACAGTCGCATTATTTCTGTAATCCAGCTGCTGTAAATAAAATTTACTGGAATTGTAACAGAAAAAGTGACAGGTCCTTACTTTTACTTTGAAAGGAAAAAAAAAAAGATATTATTTATTATTATTTTTTATTTATTATTTCAAACTGGTCATGTCCACGGGTGATTGTATTGATATGGTACAAAACTAGTTTCCATCCGTCTTTGAAAAGTAAAGGTAGGCAGAGGAAACCCACTTTGTAAATCCAAGAGAAAAGTTACTGAAATATTCAATAACCATGTCCCTCAAAGAGAGACTGTACAAAATGTGCATTTTTGGTTTTTAACAGTATATAATATCATTAAAATAATATAAGGAATTTCAGTGTGTAAAGGGCAAAGGCGCAAGCCAAACCGAGACACTTGTGGTCTTTGATGCCAGACAACGCTGCATCAGGAAATATGATTTAATAATAGTTGATTTAAACATGTGGACAAGGGATTACTTTGGGAAGCTTTTGTGAGGCACTAAAATACAAAGGTATATAGAAAAGAATCCCACTTATAACAATACTTTGCAACAAAAGCAGCCCTTTGTTAAACCATGTCTAGAGGTGGCGTCAGCGCGTCTAGACTCAGAGGCATCGGGTATAGATCATCATAAGTTCATAATTACTGTTTCCGCAGTAATTATTATTCAAGGTCTGAGTGCTCTGTACCAAAGTTGAAAAGGTCCATCCGGACTGTTCTCAGTGACAAGTGGAAAAGCCTGAAACCTCGATGGAATAGGATAGCGTCAGTCTCTTTGGTTAAAGGTCATTACAAGGTCATTTGTCATTTACACTGCTGTGAAGACAATTAATGCAGAAAAGTAAAAAAAAACAAACAAAAAAAAACCACATACATAAATGCACTCACACACACATTTTTATATATATATATATATATATATATGCCGCACAGCAAGAAGGTTCCTGGGTCGATTCCTGGCCCAGTGGGTCTTTCTGTGTAGAGTTTGCATGTTCTCCCCGTGCTTTCGCCTACTATGCGTCAGGATAGGCTCCGACAGACCCCCGTGACCCGGAAACGGATGAAGCGGGTATAGATAATGGATGGATGGATATATATATATATATATATATATATATATATATATATACAATCACATACTACTATTTCAGTCCAAGAACAATAAACAGTATATACTTTTTCCCCATGACATTATTTATTCAACAAACATGACGACAAAAAGGCAAAGGATTGTGGGTAATTTTAAGTATGGGAAGTTTAGTAGTAGGTCAATGGGGAGTCCTGGTCTTATATTTTTAGTCTGATTTTATTTTCTTTGCCTTGTATTTTCAGGTAATGCCTGTAATTTATTCCATTTATTAAAGTGACACCTTTGAATGATAGCTGCCTCTGCATGTCTCTCTTGTGTTACAGTACATTAAAGCTTTTTACAATAAGACCTGGATTGAGAGATATTTGGAGCCAATTCCAGCAGAGACAGCCACTCTTCTGTGGTCCATTACAGTGTCCATATTTGCCATTGGAGGCCTCTTTGGAGCCTTGTCTGTCTCTGTAATCATCAAAATGCTAGGAAGGTGAGTGTGCTTAAAATAACATGCCTGCTTTACACTTGTTCTGCCCTGGGAATCCAGACTGACCTACTGTTAACACAAGGATTTCAACCCAGTTTTCAAATATCATGAGGCTATCATATGTCTATATGGATGTATTTTACAGTTGTAAAATTCTGGCAGTCACTGTAGATGATCAGACTGAACAACGTCTAGGTGCAAGGAACTACCTGCTTAGTGATTATATAATTGGGAAAATCTAGAGATTACACAGTACTATTATACTGCATATGTAGGGCTGGAGGTCTTGATGTATTACAAACCTCTTCAGCCTTCCTTCTCAGTCCTACTTCCTGTGGTATTTGACTGACATTTCAGTATTTATATATATATATATATATATATATATATATATATATATATATATATATATATATATATATATATATATATATATATATATATATATATATATATATATATATATATATATAAAATGTTGGAACCTACTTACATGTCTTATTCTCTATGGTCTCTGCTGAAGTTCAAAGATTTCATAGAGTGTCACATAAAACAAAATCAAATATGTGATATACATCCATGGCGAAAACCAAACTAGTATGTGAAACTGCAAATGCACATTGCTGATATCAAATATTTCAGTCACCTAACAGCTGTGGACTGTGTTAACAGAATTGTCCAATTGTATAATGTACACTTTTCAGGTGCAAATGATTCAAAACTTCCAGGGAAAAAGATAGAGCAGGTGTTGGCAGATATGCTCGATGCTGCATCAAGGACCTTTAGCTCGGAGGTCCCCTTCTCTAGACATGTAGACAAATTTGCTTTTATGACACTGTCATAAAAGCAAAGACTTACTCCTGTTCTCTCGCTCAACCACGCTCTTCTTTTATCTTCTGTCATTACTTTATTGTGTCTGTTAGTCACCTTGGCCAGGTCGTTCACTTAAGCTCTGTGAGCTAGTTTTATTGTCGGTGATGTGTGACATGCTGCCATAAAGCAGCAAAGTCCAGCTGTTGTTAGAGATGACGGGGACAGGTGCTCCTGCAGGTAACTTTTGCCAAAAGTAGGAATGGGAGACTACAAGATCTAGACAATAATTGTAATTTAATATAATTCAACATGGATGAGGAACAATAAAGATTCAATCCCAAATCAAACTTCCAAGACTTTGAAAGACACTGTATTGATCACATGGCATTGATTACCTACATTAACTACATATAGCTGCATATTCAGTCCTGCAACAATTACAGTATAAAACAGTTACCTTCAATCTGTTCAATCCACCAAGCTTAAGTCTAATCCTCTAAACATCCATGGTGCTGCATTTAAACGTTGCTATTTACAAACATTAAACCATTACTCCCTGCATTATCTTACATTATAGTAGCCCAAGTTCTGTTAATTGTGTCATCCAGATAAAACGTGTTTCCATTTCCACATTAACGCATTAGAGATACAAAGGTTATCAGACACAGCAGGATGACAGGTTTAGCTCATCTGAGGTGAAATGCATTGTAATGGCCTGTTTTACACTCTAACCATCCTCAACATAAAATACACAATCTGGTGTACTCATGGTCTGCAGTCTGCCAACATGCTTTAAGATTCTATTGTCTGATATACAGTTTACACCATGTTTCCATGTACATCTCTGAACTTGTTTTACGATGACTTTTTAAAGCAACAGCTGTATAAAAATCTGACTGTAGTTTTAACAGTTTCTTAATGTTAATGACAATAACAAAAGATTTTTTTTTGTCTCTAGTATTGAAATTAACTCTTACTTTGTTGCAATTGAATCATAACCTCTGCTTAAAGTTTACTTATATAGCATGATTCAATATTTTGCACTTTTTAATAATGAGCTATGTTTTCTTTGCCTTACGAAAGTGCCATAGAGGATCCTGAATGACACAAGCGGCATTCGTTTTTACACCATCTTCCCCTCAATACCCCTGAAGGCCCAGTCAGGAAAACAGCTGTTCCTATTAAGAGATGGCAGTCTAGATGTCGTTGCACACACGCTGGTTTTCCCAACCCCCCAGCCCACATGCAGTGTTATCCGTTATCCTACAGCAACATGTTTTCTTCTGAAGCAGGTGTATATATATATATATATATATATATATATATATATATATATATATATATATATATATATATATACACACACACACGCACACTGATTATAATTTTCAATAACTCTTGCAGACTCCAAGGACAGAAATGTGTAAGAAGAGTTAAGTGGAAAAATGATTTGCTTCTGATCCATTGGTAGTGGTTTGACAGCTTATGCTGGGCTGTGAGATCCAATCTCATAGCCCAGCATGTTCCTCCGGATTCTTTCCCTCTAAAGCTGAGTTTTTCACCAAGTTTGCAAGGAACTATAGCACTGTATGTTCTCTTGCCCTCCAGGGACAGACCAGTTGCTGACATCAGTGCTTCAAAATAATACACATTCAACAGAATCTATTAGTGACCACTAATAAGTACGTCATTGTCAGAGCAGAGACAAAGTTCTGGAGATTCTTTACAGAGTCATTTCAGACAGTTAAGATGCTCTAATGATTCACCTTGGATTTCTCAGGTGGTGATTTTCAAATGTGTTGATTAGACTCAAAGATATTATTCATTCCCCCTGCATATTCTCTGCTAGACATCTGTGAGCCAGCTGGTAGTTACTCAGAGGCTGACATTCAGATGTCAGAGAGAAGAGTAGAATATATATCAGCAGATGAGGACACATAGAGCCATCTAAAAAGAAAACTACTTCAGGGAGCTACCAAGTGGTCATTAAAAGTTTGCGAGTGAAGCTTATACAGTATGTTGTGTATTTGTATCTTTTTTTAGCGATGATATATGTTTTATCATGGAAACATTTTTTAACAGCGAAGACATGATGTGAAGATAGTGATGCTAATTGTGAGTTTTCTTCCTGGCCTATAATGTAGCTATGGCCAACCTTTAAAGATGATGTGTACAAATGACCTTAATGAAGGAAACTAAAACAAGTTTTCTTTTGAGCCTTGACATTAGACAATCCTGCAACAAAAGCCCCCTTTTAGCTTTCACCTGCTGTAAGTGTGCTAGTGGAGTAAAAACGTGCTTTTGTGCATGCAAATGTGTGCTTATGTGTCTAGCAAGAGTCAGAGGTTTTTGCCTCTCCAATAGAAGTCCTGCCTCACCCACCACACTAACAGAAGAAGAACAAAAACTCACCTCCTTCCAGCCCTTCCAGGCCTTCCAGGTTCATCAGGGCCTGAGGAACATCAACAGTACCAAGGCAGCTGGACCAGATTTGATTCCAGGTTGGGGACTGAAGGCTTGTGCCACCCAGCTGTCTGTGGTGTTCACAGACCTCTTTAACCGCTCGCTGTGGCAAACAACAGTCCTGACCTGCCTGAAGACCGCTACTATCATCCTGGTCCCCAAATCTCTGCAGTGTCGGGCTTAAAGGGTTACCGGCCAGTTGCTCTTACACCAGTTATCATGAGATGCATGGAGAGACTGGTGCTATCCCGCATTAAGGCCTGCATCCCTCCCACCCTCGACCAGCACCAATCTGCATCTGCATCTCACTTACATTGTACACAGCTCTAACAAACCTGGAAACATTACTACATTAGGATGCTGTTTGCAGACTTCAGCTCGGCATTCATCTCCATCAACCTCGTCAAGCTGATCAAAAAACTGCACTCAATGCAGTTATGAACCCCCCTCTGTCTGTGGATCAAGGACTTCCTTACTACCAGATGCCAGCAGGCGAGGCTGGGAGATCTCACATCCTCCACCATCACCGTCAGCACACAGGATAACCTGGCTGTGTCCCCAGTCCGCTCCTCTACTTCCTATACACGTATGACTGCACGCCCATCCATTTAGTCAAACAGAATAATAACATTTGCGGGCGACACAACGATTGTGGGTCTAATCACAGACAACATTGAAGCAAAGTACAGGGAGGAGAGATACAGGCTTTCTTCACATGGTGCAAAACTAACAACCTCAACACTCAGAAAACAAAAGAAATAATAATTGATTTCAGAGAAAAACAAAACAACACCCAACAGCAGCCTGACCATCAATGGGGAGGAGAACAAGCGTGTCACCAGTTTCAGATTCGTCGGTGTACACGTTACTGGAGACCTCGGCTGGAGCCTGAACACTGGGAAACGGATCAGGAAAGCCCAACAAACGCCTCCTTTTCACTAAAGAGAAACCAGCTTCCCTGTGACCTCCTAACCAACTTCTATTGCTGCAAAATTAAGAGCGTCCTTACTTCCGGCCGCATTGTCTGGTCAGCTGCACTGCAGCTGAGAGGAAAGATGTGCAACATTTAGTCAAGATGACTCAGTGGATCATCAGCTCCCCCCTTCCAAACCCATGTTCACCACAGGCTCAGGTCCATGTGTACTCTGACTGAAGAAGTGCTTCTTTCCCAGAGCGGTAGACCGACTGCTGAACTCCTGACACCACTTTCCCTCACCCTCCACCTCAAAAACTTCAGGGCATTACCCTTACACCTTGCTGAAATGTTCTGACAGATGAACCTCCTGGGATTTCTATTTGCCACAATTTAGGCACTACATTTAGACAAAGTGGACTGGAAAAAGAAAATCTTTAAAATAGATTAGAATTTTGACAAGATTTCTTATTGATGTTCTTCCCTGACTGATTTGTGTATAGTAATTTGTAATCATGTAATTGACTTTCAGAAAGGGAACCTTGCTGTTTAATAATGGCTTTGCTGTAATAGCTGCTCTGCTGCTGTCCTTGGGTGAGATGTCAAAATCTTTTGAGATGCTTATCATTGGCCGGATCATTATGGGGGTGAACTCAGGTAAGAATAATATTAAGAGCATGTTTTAAAATTCACCTCACGTCAGGCAGTGCAGCACAAACTAGTTTGATATGACAGAGAGGCCAGAAAAATGTAATTTTAAATGTAAAATTATAACAACATGACCAACATTTTGGTTAATCGTACCAGTTAAGGTTACCTTCACCTTCATCATCCAAATAAATAAACACAGTTACAACTAAGTTGAGTTTAATATTAATGAGCTTATGATTAGTGCACAACACCTTTGACACACACCACCTAGGAAAGTATTCACAACCATAATCCAGTAATAGTTAAGTGAAGAGTGTATGACAGAGAAGTGCCAAAATAAGTCGCAAAGGCTTTTAAGACATTATTTTACAGACTGTCCAAACTGAAAGTTATTAGACATTTAAATGTTTTTCTTTCATATTACAGCTGTATCCCCTCCTCATAGCCCACTCCCACTGGCTCCTTTTCACTGGAAGAGTTTTTTTTAACAATAATGTGTTGATTCTTCTTTTTTTTTCTACTTACTTCGATCTTTTTTCTTTCGTTGGCAGGTATTGCTCTCAGCGCCCTCCCAATGTACCTGGGAGAGATTTCTCCAAGACATGTCAGAGGTTCTATTGGCCAGTTCAACTCCATCTTGATCTGTTTAGGAGTGTTCACGGGACAAGTGCTGGGGCTTCCTGAGCTGCTGGGTCAGGTCAGTGTGTGTGCTCTGATAGCGTGGTTTTTATCAGTCAAATCCCCCTTGTAAACTTATCATAAAGAAATAATTTTTGAGAGGGCAGGACACACAACCATTTTTTGATTACGTGAGACAGAAAAATTTCCAACATTTAGCATGTGTGTTCAAACCTGGCATTAAAACGTATACACGCATGCTTCTCAAGGGATCAGATCTGACTAAGACCAATACTTCTGTAACAAATCGTGCAACAGTGATGTAATTCTGCTCACTCCAGAGTGTCCAGACATAAGAGCTACTAAGGTGTGTTGGAAAAATAACATTCCAAAGGGTTCTAAACAAGGGTACGTGATGAGTTGAAATAACAAAATATTGTTTTATATATGTATGTTTATACATATTTGAATCTGTTATAACTATGATTATATTTTGTATACTTTTATTGAAGTCCCTAACTTTCTCACAGTCATTTCCCACTTGTCTATTTTTTCTTTAAGGGAAAAGGTAAATAAAACTGACATCAGGATGTCATCTTTCTTTTTAAAAGTAAACAAGAATATCAATATTAAATATGATAACCACCATGACACTATTTTTCAATTTTCACTCCAAAACAGAGAATACGTTTGGAAATAGATTACGTTTCCATGACTGAAGATGTGTTTTCACCCCAGTGACCCTGAGAATGATCAATTTAGCGAGAGCAGTTATGGCTCTGAAGAGGTACAGGACATCTATTTGAGCTTGAGTAAAGACAGTGAAATGGTCATGCTGAAGGCTATATGCACTTGTTTCATTTATCAAGGTTGGAGGCATTTCAATCTTCAAACCAAAAACAAACACATTTCATCAAAGATATACAGCAGTGCTCATGCAGGGTTATATTTTGTAAATCCAAATCACAGAGGAGATGAGCACATGGGGGTAAAAGCCCGATTTCTTCTATTAGTTAGTTGTTTATGTGGATGGGCTGGAAAGCCCTACTAACTAACCTGTTTCAGCGTCAGGAAGGTTCTTCTAAAATGCCACAAGACATTATCCATGTCCACGTCAAACAGCTGTGGATATTTATAGAGTTCATCATTAATTCATCCTTGCACCATGTCATTAGCAGTGATTTCCGAGCCATTTAATGCTGAGAAAGTTAACACTGTTGTTTTTGTCATCAATCAGTAAATGAAATAAAATAAAATCCAAGTACTTTGGAGTGTGTGGTAACATTCAAATTCAAAGAATGAAATAAAATGATGCATCATATAAATATGGTGTTGAATCCGTCCATTTAAACAATACATTATGATTATAAATACACTGCTTTTCACCTGGACAACAGACTGGACTCGAGATGCAGCGCTGATACTGCCTGAAAAAAGCAACAGAGTAGACTTTACTTCTTGAGGAAGCTTCAGTCCTTCAGTGTTTGGAGCAAGATGTTGTATATCTTCAGTCAGTGTGCTGTAGAGAGTGCTATCCCATCTGCAGTCATTCGCTGGGTAGCAGCGAGAGAGCCAGTGGCTTAAACAAATGAACAAATTATAAAGAAAGTTGGAAGGCTGGATCGAGTTGAATTAAACGGAGTTGGACTCAACTTAAATTAGTTTCTCACTTCTTTGTTTGCCATATTTCACTTGGGAAATCACATGAGCTCAAGTTTGCGTGTTTGGATGAACCTACGTAAAGACATTTCTAGTTTTATCTAGTTTGATTTGCTTTTTGCAAAAACTGTTGACTGAGTCATCCCTGCTGTCTAATCAGTTACCTATAACATTAAAAATCCATCTAAAATGTCTTGATGCCCCCCCCAATCCAAGCCTTAATTCAAGTCTTAATCTCATGACTCCATAGACTCTAACGCATTAGCCGTACCCTCAATGGCTCTCAAGTGGCATGAAGGTGAGAGTTTGAATGCCAATGCCTACCTTGCTGATGAGGTTTCATGTTGTCAACTCCTCAGCCTCAGAGTAGCAGATATGTCCATTTTGGCTTGACATTAAAGCTTCAGCTGGCACTGGAGAGAAAAATATCTATCTCTGCTCACACTTAATTATTTTTCTTCACCTTCCCAGCCCGCCTGGCAACACTTTGCCATCAGCCACCTCAGTCTCTTCTCATCGCTGTAGGTGTCTGGTTCTATCTGTCCCTTATTTAAGTCAGGTTAATAGTAGAATAGAAAATGTTAGTCACACCTTGATAACCCTGGAAGAAATGTTGCCCACTTTATCCAATGTCAACTTCCTCTAAACTATTCAAACAGATTTAAGCCAAATTTGTGGATTTGGTTTTCTGCTGAAGGATTATCATGGCAAGAATCCATCATCTACACACTTGCTGCATTTTCATTTTATCTTTTAGGGATGAAAGCAGATGTTACCCCCAGGCACATGTGCTCCAAAAGCCAGTCAGTTGTGCCATGTGAATAGAAGGCTAATAATATCAAGTGCTCTCCTCCCGACACGTTCAATTGACTCCAGATCCACAATTTCTTTTGGCACCATATAAAAACAATGAGTAATGGTACAAGTGTCCCCTAAACAGTGTTGGAAAACAGCCATGTGCGGAGCTTGTTTATAAAAGTGAAAACCTAAGAGCACGAAGTCTCAAAGAAAAGGCCTGGGATGACGACTCTAATTACAAACAGAAAATGCAGCTCACACCATGATGCAACCCTGTTTGCTCCCAAATCTGGCATTCTCTCAAATAACAGGCTTGTGTGTTGTTCCAGTGTCAATGTGTATCTCAGTGATGGCTGGGTTATTTCTTTTAGCTGTGTGCATGCAGAGTTGGGTCATCAAGTCCTGGAAGTGATGATTATTTCTATTGTTGCAGCAGTGTGATTAATTAGCTGTGTTTGCTCGGTGTGTGTGATTTAACCCACTGTGTTGCGTCTTGTGTTGATCGCTGTCTAAAGCTAGAGGTTGGGGGTTGACCCCTAACCCCTAACCCCATAACCCCTTAACCCAGTTGCACTGTTGTCTTTTCTGAGGCTAAGACTTTAAGTTGGTGTTAAACTGCTTTGTGAAGAAGTCACATGACCTCTTAAAGCCCATTGTATTACAATTTTTAAGGGACAAGCTATGTGGCTATATAGGTTAGCTACTTATCCTGAACATCTTCCCTCATTGCTCTCGTTCTACTCTTCATAGCAACTTATCCTCCAACTGTGAGATATCATCTTGGTTTCCCACCCACACATACCCACACCCAGCATGCCCATGTAGGCCTCATAAAGATTAAAAGTGGGATATTTGGGGACAGAATGAACTTGGGATTGAAAGGGTTAAATGACATTAGTCCTCAATAGGGCAAATATATGAGATAAGGGATACAAAAGGGCTAAATTGTCATGGGTTAAGCAGGAGGTTAAATAGTGAGGGTCCCATATTAAGACCATGGACCTAGTACAATAATAAACCATGTTGGGCCCCAACCCAAAGACCAGGGAGATCCCACTATTGTTTATATGTGCAAACACAGGCAGGACTACCATAGAGCCTGTAGACAAACCCACTTGGCACCCATATTTGTAGCACCCTTTTAATCCAGTTACATAAATGGTAGCAGGGCGCATACACTGAAATGCAAGTACATACACTTCCACTGTTTATCTGGACCATTTGCCTTGTTTGATTTGCTATTCAACACATGTTTTAAAGCTTAGCATATGGCATTCGTGAATAGATAAATATACCAGAGCCTGTTAATCTAGATATTTTAGGTTGCTTGTTTCCAATTGTGGCCAACAGCATTACAGTCTAGTGGTGACGGTTCCCCCAGTTAAAAAGGGCAAGAAAAACCTCATCTACGTACCATGAAGTCAGAAAATTAAATTACAAAGAACGAGCTTGTTCAGCATCAAACCATGTCATAAAAACACTTTTAAAAAAGCTGAGCATGGGTCCTACTTTTTTTGACAGCAAGTGAAATACGGACCAGGATAATGACACTGCTTCAGCTGATGAAACTAAAAAGTACAAATCTACACTCCAGATTTATAGTGAACAAAGACAACATTTCAATTCCACCAAATAATGTGCAGGCCATTAACACAAGGGCCACTGCTGTAATGGTACATATATATAATTTTAAATTAATCACACAGAGGCACTACACAACAACAACCCAAAATGTCAACACTACAAACAGTTGACACACACAACACTGGCCAATCCAGACTTGACTGGAATGGCTTTTAGCACAGTCACTACTATTTTTTGGATTCAAAGGTATTGCATGGACTCACGGCAGCATTAACACTGTTATACTTGACTTGGTGTTTAACACAGAGCACTAGCTCTAATAGATATTTCACTGACCCAGATACGTGTTAATATGTTATACACTAACATTGGGGCTCTAACATTGTATGAGTCCAATTATCTTGCTAACCTTACAGTTTGCGACAACCTGCCAGATACGCACATTTTTCATGGGCGCAATCCACATATTCAGGTTCGCTGCTCATCCCAGAAACACATGTTCCAGACAAATGTGGCAACCTTTAAAAGAAACATAAACAGGCTTTCCAACAGTATAAGATTTATTACCAAGAAGCTTTTCTACAACAAGGAAATGATATACCAAACACATTTTTTTTTCTTCCTCAAAGCTTTTCAAGCTTTCGTTATTCTTGTCAGTATATATCTCACGATACACCCTGAAATTGGACCTCTGCTTTTAACCCATCACTAGTTTCACTAGGAGCAGTGGGCTGCTGTCCCAGCGCCCAGGGAGCAATTGGGAGTTAAGGGCCTTGCTCACAGTGACCCACAGTGATTCACCATTTCCTTACTTTTTGTGCTAAGTTCAACTCATAACTGCTTACTCAGAGCCACTGCTATCCAAGGTTGACATTGTCATGGGGTAGCCATGCCTTCTATTAGGTAGGTGGCACACAGATTGTACACACAGGAATATATGTACAGTTTAATGTTATTTTTATATCTGGCTGGTTTATGGAATTGTCATTTTTGTCGTGTTGTCCTTATTGTCTGCAGAAATTATTAATAATACTACAAGTGGAATTAAAAAAGAGGTATCCAGTTGCCAAGTTATTTAGATTTCTGTGTGTTGTATGTGACTAGTAAAGGTAATATAGACTAGTAACAAGGATTCCATATAGTTTATTTACTGGAATGTTGGAGTTCACGTTCTTTTTATTCCTTACTCACTGATGCAGTTGCTTGATGTTTAGGAAAGCCGGTAGGTGGCAGGGTTCCAATCCTTATTTATAGGAAGTAAAGGGTGTACCATGTATAAGGCTCTACACACAAGGTTCAATTGTAGTGGAAGAAAATGTTTTTAAGATGTTCTGTGCTTATATGGAAATTGAATGTTATAATGTTTCAAAGGATTTGATAATACACACGAGATGTAAAGCCATTATGGGTTGATTGTGTGAATGGGAACTTTGGTGAACTTTTGAACTTTTGCTTGATCGAGGATGCACTTGGGCCTGGAAAGGGTTCTCAGGACCAGAGCCCATAGCTAAGGGCCTAGAGTTTGAAATGTTCTCTTAGGTTTTTTAAACTTTTGTAATTTGTGCTGAATTGCTTAAATAAACTGAATTACTTAAGTGTGAATTATTGGAATAAGATTATGAAAAATAAATACTAGTTGTACCTCAGCTCCTCAAATTTTTAGGTGAGGTAAAAATAGAAAGATAAGAAAATGACTAAGTGGTTCAATCAAGCTTTTCTGACACAGGCTATTAAGGTAAATAGAGGACTTTACACCATAAGTGAAGATGTTAGGGACTAAGCTCTCTTGAGGACTCGTGGCACATTTATCAGGAGAAAGTTTAAAATGTGTCAAGTGGTGAGGTGGAGCAGCACTTTATTTTTAAACCAAACACACTCCCTTCCTGCCAGCTGTTAAACAGTGTGCTGTTTGTTGCTTGGTTCACTGATAAATATACGTTGTGCCTCATCCATAACGAACCAATATCAGGTTCCTTGATTTTTCTAGTTTTCTCATTAAATGTAGCTGACAGTTAAGTAGAAAGAGAAATATATATTCATTTTCATGCAGCATCTGGTTTATCTGTGTAGTTATTTGCATTTTGATAACTTAAGACAAAGACTTCAAAGACCTAACTGTATCTGCATACTCTTTGGGGTCTAATCCTTTGTTCTGTGTGTGTGCATAATGCATATCTACAGCTGTTCATTAATTGTAATTCCAATAATTAATCTACAAGAGCAACAAACATATTATCGTGAGGCAAGCAAATACTGGGTAATGCTCACTTTTACAAGAATTCTGGGGACCACTGCCAATCCAGAGAGATGGCATGTGTACTGCGATGAATCCATTTTCTTTGAGCTTTTTGTGCCTTTCTTCTAGGCTGTTCTTTGGCTCTAATTCAGTGACACGGAAATTATGATGCTTTCCCATATCATGTTTCCTCCTATGAACAAAAAAAAATTTACATTTTTGTAAAAAAAAAGAAAAAAAAAGCAACCAGTATTTTCCTGGTCAAACTAATGCCTGCATTTATGACTGGGTGTGCTCATCCCCAGTCCACTGTTGCACAAAGACATGTCCGATAATCTCCTCTTTCTTGATTTGGCCGGTTTCCACTTTATTTTCTTGTAGTGTGACTTTGCTCTGACATTCAGATGTTGGTGAAAAGTCTGAGCTTCGGGGGAAGCAGTGACTCGTTTCTTATGTATAAGCTATCGATTTGCCCCAACTTTCATTCTAACCCACAGACCACCGTTATTAATATTATAGTGAGATGTTTGTTTCTGTTGTTGTGGAAGTGATCTCTGTTAAATAAATACGGTACAGCAGAGCTCCGTTTAATATAGTTTATTAAGCTGTACAGCTGAACACAATCAGCAGAGTGAGTCCATCTTGATTTTCTTACACAGTTCTTATACACTTGCATGTCCTTGTACACAAACAGGGAATTGTTATCTCCCTGCCAGAATAGTTCCCTCCTTACTGCTTATCTCGAGCAACTGCCATAGATTTATGATTACTTCTGTGAGAACCATCCTCCCAACAGGTTCCCACCAGTATGCAAGTGAGAAACCACACAGAGTGAAAAAGTACTGAATACACAATGAACAATGAACAACTAACAGAGAATAATAAAAGACAACTTAAGAAAACTATATATTTATATTTCCCTTTACACTGTGCAGCTTCTGTTTTGTGTTTTGCAATGTCTTTCGATTCCATGTCATTTCACAAGCACTCCACCGACTTGTGTGACATATAATTTCCAACGAAAGCATAACGGTCGTCTGTGCTAATCTGCTCTTCTGCTAATGAGAGTTGGTCGAGGATGTCAATTGTTGTCAAGTGTAATATTGTGATGAGCTTTGACAAATGACAATCTAACATTCATGCTCAGCCGTTGACCTTCTCCCATGAAGAGACACGTTTATTTGGTTTTACAGCAGACGCAGGCCTTTGGCTAGTCTATCACTAAATACCCAAGAGATTCTCATGCCATTGGCATGCCTCAAACGCGGGCAAAGGTTGGACTCTGTGGCGTTAATGAATCCTTATCTATACTCCACATATTCCACATCACTCCTACATACGAAGGCTCTGAAGATGGTAAAAAGATTGATTGACTATAGTCCATTACACGTATGATAGCTTGTCCTGTTGGTATCAGGAATGGGAGTGTTTTAGTATGCGTTACTGTGCGTGTAAAGTTGATGTATGCTGTAAGTTTTTTTCATGTCTGTGGGGCTTTAGAGTGCAAACATTTATCAAAATAATGTCTTCAGTGATTCATCTGAGAGCTTTTGAGTTGTTTACATTCGCTGCACCACAATAGATGTCACGGTCACATAGTTATTAGCTGTGTTTACTTTTGAAATGATATAAAAGTAAGCCTCTAAGGGAGCTTACTCACTATACACTGCAAAACTCCTTTTTTTAAGTAAGTAAAAAAGAGCCTTGTTTAGAGAAAAAAAATAGTCTTTTTTTTTGTCTAGTGGCTAAAGTATTTTACTAGTTTTAAGAATTCTAGTCAATAAACTCTTTCTTACCCCGTTGACAGTTATTTTAGCCTAATTAAAACACAATTTGACTAGATTTAGAAATAGAAAAAAGGTTTATTTCTAGAGGGGCTGTTTTTGCAGTGTATATAGACTCACGGTGTAAATATAATGCTCACCAAAACAGTTTGCCACAGAAAAACATCACACCCTGTGTGAATATTAACAGCATCAATGACATAGACAGATAACAAACTTCTTCATTTGATATTTCTTTTCAAGTGTCACCACAGTTAATCATGTGCTTCCATCGTACTCGCTCTTGTGTATCTTCATTTGCCACGCCAAACAACTCCACATCCTCGTTCACTACATCCAGAAATCTTCAGTTTGGTCTTGTTCTCCTGTCTGACAGCTCCATCTCCAGCATTATCTATGAATGTAATCACTATCCCTCCGCCCTGTGCCTGAACCATCTCAATCCAGCCTCTCTTACTTTGTGTCTTAATCTTAACATCTTCAGCTGTGCCACCTCCAGCCCTGCTTCCTGTCTTTTGTGCGGCATAGTAAATGCTGGGGATAAAGCTATCTCCGAGCCCTATAGAAATGCTGGTCCCTCAACTGTCTTCCACTTTTACTCTTTTATTACGCTCGAGACACTCTTCTCCATCCTCTCTACTGCCGTACTTTTATTTTTGTATTAGACCTCTGTTCTGACAAAAAAAATCTGTTAAGTCTGTTAAGTTAAAAACTTTTATTTTCAACTTCACATCATTGCTAAACTAAAACCCGCCCTCTCTCTTTTGTAATTTTCTTTATATTAGCCTCCTTGTGTGTCTCCTAACGGGCTTGAATGCAGCAGCACGACTGCTGACTGGTCCAAACTGCCCGAGCACATCACACCGGTCCTTGCCTCTTTGCACTGGCTTTAACTTCATCATAGAGGTCATTTTAAACTTCATCTACAGGTTTTCATGCTTTTAATTGACAGGCACAAACATCAGTCTCATGCATTTCCTCTAGGAATCCAGATCTGTCAGATCTGCTAAGAAAACTCTCTTGCATGCTCTGCGCTCAGAGCTGAAACAGAAAGGTGACAGAGCCTTTGCTGTTGCTGCACTTATTTTGTGGCAAAAAGTCCACTTTCACCTTTAATTGTGCATTAACAAGAAGCAACCAACACAATTTATAGCAGCGTGGTTATTTTACTGCAACACCAGAGTCATAAAATAATTCTCCAGATTGAGTTTAGGGAGGTGTGCACAAGTGTTGCTGTGGTACATTTTATGACATGCGGCCCAATATCATCAACGGCTGTGGAAATGTGCTTGTTTTCTTCAAGTAGCCGTCTTTATATCCTTTATCAAACCTGCCCCAAACCAACGTTCTGGCTTCATGTCTGTGTCCAATGCAGATTAGCAATTCATCAATAAACATCACTTTTATCTGGTCATCCAGCCATCCACGGTCAGTGAGTGTTTCTCTTTAGGCCAGCGCCAGAGGTGCTGTTGGGATCTTGAAACACTGTAAGGGCTTGGCCCAGCCTTCAGGTCTTCGGAAATGTTCTTATGTGGCTTCATTTCTTTAAGAGTTAAAGAGGTCCTGGCCTAGTAATTTATGTAAGGTTGCTTTTGGAAAATAGCATCAAAAAAGAAAAATTGAGTAAAATCAGCTTCCAGTCAAAAGTATTATTTTCCTTAGAAAGAGGAAAACCGTAAGAGGGATGTAGAGCCTTCATACTGATATGACAAAGTCTTATGCTCAGTTGTATGTTGTTAATGTTAAAATACCTCCCCACTAGGATGTTGCAAGGACACACCCAACTAACATGTAATCATATTTCCTTTTTTTTCTAAAACAGCTGTTTCCTACAGCTGTTTTGTTTGTCTTTTGGTCTCAAATTACCATTTAGTTTTTATTCTACATTGTTTTTCTGTTCATTCTATGTTTCCCTTTTACAATTTTCCCACTATATTTCTTCTCGCTCCCAATTTAACAAACAGGTGTCCTGGACTACCTGACATCTTTCGCCACGCTCAATGTTAAATTACCTTCTTGGAGTTTTATATTCCCCCTCCATTGCTGCAATTGACACCTCTTCAGAATGAGAACTTCATTCGTGAGGCAAACACTACTTTTGTGTTTGCTATCCTATATATAGGATAAATATATAAATATTGCTGCGGCTGCTGCACCACCACATCATAGGAGAAGCCTTTTCTTTCTCTGAGACAATACTAGCGCTGAAAAAACCAACACATTCGACACCTTCACCATATAACCTTTTTCATGTACGGTTTAAGCAGCAGTGAATAAATCGTTGGAAACCCTTTTAAGTTGCCACTCAATGATTTTGCTACAAGAGACAGTTTAGCTGTTTCTCCTGCTTCCGGTCTTTTTATGGTTTTATATTCAACATAGATGTCACAGTAATACCAAAGTAAAGCATCTATTTTCTGTAACTCCAAATAAGCAGCTGTTAAGCCTGTAGTCAGATGTTAAGAGGCTTTAATTTTAAGCTCTCTGTGCATATTCTCCCCTATAGATAGTGCAGCTTTAATATTCTGAAAATGGGACAGCATACACCTGCAAAGACAAGCTGTGAATTTACTCCTCTGAGTGCACGAGGAACACTGAAAAAAGTGCCACTACTGTCTCCTCAATTTAATTTACATTTTTATAATTGGCTAATATAAATCTGTGGCTTCAGATTTAATTTTTTTTCTTTTCTTTTTTAATTAAATAATACACTTTTTCATATGAATTAAAAGTTACATATGGACTAAAGTAAGTATTTCACTTCAAGCTGGAGGTTTTTAGGTCACGTTACCAAATGACACCACATGACCTCGGAGCCTCGTGAAGTTTTGCACCATTTTGTCAACCTTCTTCTGAGAAGTTTCTGCCCTCCATCGTCTGTGAAAACTACTGTTAAAAAGGTAAGAATTTGAAATGTTGTTGATTTTAAGCACAGCATGTATTATGCATGCATATTTATGTGTTTTGGCTGGTTGGACACCAGTTTTAAAGTGATGTATTTTTCCAGCCACAAGCTGAACCAAGTTATTTGCAATAATTTGTTTCTCCAAGGTTCACATTTTCCTTGCAAGCTAGCAGGAATATTTATTTTTTCTTTCATGTAAGTAAAAAGTTGATTGATTGGGTATAAGGCTCGTTTTTATGTGTTTAAATATCTTGTATGCAATGGCAATAAGCATTCAAGTTTTAAGGACTATTTTCAACATAAAGCACAGCATGTGAAAAACAGTGAAACAGCGGTTTGTGTGTTTCAGGGCTGTTCACATAGAACAAACATTTACGGCTCATTTCAAACTCACAGAAGCAGAAATCATAAGGATTGCTCAGTAAATGACTTAAAGCCTGAAATACTTGAGAAACAGCAGTCAGGCTCAGGTCTTTCTGTTGAAGATAACCATTCAGGCAGTATCCAGACTGATGCTCCAAGATATTTATGCAGTGAAGACTTTGGTGATATTATTCTTGATTTTGAAAATTTAAATGACTTTCCTCTTAATGTTGAGCTAAAAGTTACTTCTCTCATACTGAAGCTAGAACATATTTATCTTGTGTCTATTGTGGCTGTTGATGAACTGTTACAAGAGTTTGACTATTTAATAAGAACTGCTTCTCTCCCTCTTGTCCATCAAACCGTAGCGCAGCACTTACAGAACGACAACTGTCAAGGAGGTGGACCGGTTCTGTGGGACTTGTCATATGCTCTTTGTAAGTCCAATCCAATTACAGCTTCATTTGGTACTCAATTTTTAAAACTGTGGAACCACTAGGATTTGTGCTTGACTCCCAAACCAGAAAATCCTTTTAGTAGATTTCTATTCTACAGTTTTTACAGCATATTCTAAGTTGTCAGACTGTTTTGGTTGAAGCAGTCAGTTCAAGAACTCCCTATCAAAGTCAGTCTGGTAAAATTCAGTACAACTCCTTTTATGATAGTACTAATTACAAAGAAAATGTGCAGTTATCAAAAGAGTGTGCTTTTTCACTTATTTTGCATATAGATCATTTTGAATTCTGCAATCCCATTGGCACCACCAGAAAAAAAAACATAAAATCTTGTCACTCCTCACTGTCTAATATTTATATAGCTGCACTTGTTCATACTGAGGATTTTAAGCGTTATGGTTTTGATACTATATTGAAACCCTTTGCAGATGATCTAATAACACTTAAAAAGCAAGGTCTTTTTATTTCTAAGTTGGGAAAAACTGTGAAAGGCTTTGATCATTGTGTAGTTGCAGATAATATTGGTGCCTATAGTTTTGCAGGTTTTGTGGAAAACATTTTAGGCAAATATGTGTGCAGATTTTGTACAGCTGAAATTATAGACATTCAAACAGAAGTTAAGTCTGGGGCATCTTGTGCGAAAAGCAAAGACATATATAATTCTCATATTAAGGCTCTGGAAGAAAATTCATTGGAAAGTTATTTTCGTGTTAAACCAAATGTGTATGTTGTCAGAAGATTTGTCATACTGGAGCCTATTGAGAGTTCTTCCTTTCTTGATTGGAACCAGAGTTCCTTCAAATGAACCAGTGAGACAAGTCCTCTGTGATTTAAAGGACATTGTAGAGCTGGTTGTTGCACCATTTCATATTGAGGACTCCATTTGTTATCTGGACAGGGAGGAGGATCCTCTCCGGCCACCACAAGACATCAGGATTGTCATCAAAGGTGTGAAAGTCCTCAACTTGCACATGGTTGTGCCATGTTATTTCGCCTCATCTATGCTCTAAACCTGAGCTACCCAAGTGAGTTAAAACACAGTTTTTATGCACTGCAGAAAATATTCATGGTAATAGAACAAACAACGACGACACCCAGAGCGTCCAGTCTGAGTGTGACGCTCAACAAATAAGATGGATCAAAGAAATACATTGGAAAACAGCACACTCTTTGTTCTGTGCTATGGCTGCTATTCAGGAGAATAGAAAGTTATTGTTATGTCTGAAGAAGAGATACAGTAGACCAGCTACAATGCAAATGTTTCTTCAGTTTCTGATTTTTACTGTTAAGAGAATTCTGTGTGGCACAAATGCAGCGCTGATTACTGATTATCACGCAAATGTGATCACTGTTAAATGTGCTATGACCAAGACCATGTTGGTTGTTGTTCTTTTTTTCTTTTAATAAATTGACTTATGCATTTTGTACTTAGATTGTGCCCCCGACATCCCAACTGTATTCATTTCTTGGGTCTCTTTGGTATTCCTTAACATTCTGGTGATTTTATCAAAGTGCAGCCACATTTCAACAGTTGCACTTTATATTTAGTGGTTTTACTGTACATATCTTAAGCTTTAAGGGAGGTTTGTACATTCCTTTATGAAAATTTTAATTTGTACACATGCTCTGTGTACAAAAATAGTACTTGTAAGTTGTTTATTTTTCTACATTTTGAAACAGACAGATAACCACAAGGACTTTCAAAATGTAATTCTTTCTTATTTTGGCACAGTTTTAATAATACTTAACCACTGACCTGTTTCTCATTAAGGCATGTGGTTAATGTTATGAAAAGAAAATACTGCAAAGACCACAATTTGAGGCATTTATTTTATTGTTTTTGTTCTGTTTTTGTTTCATTAGTATAAAAGTGATACATGTTTTAAGACATACTAATAAAGGTCTTTTGAAGAATTGTCTTGTCTTTGTTTATTGTAAGACAAATTAAAAACCCTATGAAAACATTGACTAATGAAGGATAATAACCTGCATTAAGTGGCATTTTGGCTTGATGCTAAAGAAAATATATTGATTAAGATGTAAGTAAAATTGCAGTTTATAATATTGAATCAGAAATATTTGACTCGAGAGGAATTAATCCACTTTGATGATTTACTAATATTTTTATTCTGAGTGAATGAAAATCTGTGCTCTGTGTGAGTGACTTTCTTATTTATTCACTACTCCCAGAAAACAGAACATTATATAATTATTTAGTGATATTCGCCCAACCGTGAGTAAGCGTCTTATTCATAGTGGTTGCTGTGGAAATGAAGATTACCATGAACTGTTGTGGCATCAAACTTTAAAAGTTAGTTAGAGTGATTCTTTACACAAGTGTATGATGTACAGGTTAAGTAATTAAGACTGACATAATATAAAGTGCATAAGCTTGTATAATTGGATACACTCCAGATGTGGTCCAGTGACATGTTCACTACCTCTGTCTGAAAAGTTACCATACAAACCCCATCTCCGACTATGGTTGTCTTCTTTCAAGCATGCAGTGCACATGGTCCTCTGTTTCATCCTTCTCAGCAAAGCAAGCTTCCATCATTTGTTTCTGTTCTCTCACAGCATGACAATCTACAGACTTGGACTTCTGTATTCTCACGGGAAATAACTAAGAAAAACTGCACGGCTTTTGGAATATACAAGTACACCATTTGTCTGCTTTATTTGGTTTACTACAAGCAACTATCACTCTGGTTCAGAGCTCGGTTTTCCAAGCTGATTTATTACCAGGGCTGATGGGATCAGAGCCTGAGGGGACTAGACTCATAAAGCTTGCCCCAGTTAAAAGTTACAATGAGAAGACACCAGAAGGTGTACAGGTAACACATACTGATGACTGCACTGCTAAAAATGTGTGACTGTGAAAAAGGGAAGTGCATTTTGTGCATGGCAGTGCTTCTAAATGAGCCCAGCAATTATTAAGCTGCCTTATAAATGCCTGGAAAAATAGTTTTCTGTGTGAAGGCACAGTCCAACCTGATAATCATGCCATCTGTGTTATTATTGAATTGTGATTGGCTGCTTTGTGCTGGCAGTGTAATTGTGATCAAATGCTCATGAGGTTGAAGACAATGAAGTAGGGGGGGTTCAGTAAGATGGAACCTGAAATATTGTGCATCAGAAAATAAATGTCTTTTGGTGTTCAGCTAACATCAGCAGATTGATTGTATCTTCCTTGAATAAAAACACTGAGTTCCTGTTACATATTAATGGACCTCAGGAATAAAAACCTGCAAAAACACATTCTTTGTCTGTCAGAGGTGCATGTCATCTAACTCGGATTAGTTTATTGGTTGAACCCTTCATTTTCAAGCACATATTTGGGAAATAGAGATGTATGACCAAATTTTGTCTTGTCTTACTAATGAAAAAACAGGAATAAGTACTTTTTTCCATAATTCAGTCAAGTTGTGCTGAAAAGACAGCAGTTTGTCTCTAAAGGCTGATGGGAAACGCTGGACGTGACATGTCCCACACCACAACAGTCATCCGTACTGGATGAGCCTGACTTTGAACTCAGTGGACCGGCAGTCCGTCATTTCTTTTTTTGTCCACATACTGCCACACCTCTGTTCAGCAGCAGACCGTTTTCTTAGGACTGGTAAAATATCTGCAAGTACATTCATTCCTAACGGACCTCAGTAATCTCCAACATAGTTCCAAAACTCCTTCTTATTCTGTTTCCACTCTTTAAGCGTAATTTGCCATACATTTAAAAATTAAACTTGTTTGTATTCTCTGCTAGCATCCACTGCTAGCTAGTACAATATGAATAAGTAGCAGACTTTTGAAAAACAACAATAGTTTATCTCCGATTGCAGCCATGACTTGGCGGTAGCATTGTTAGCATTAGCCAACACATTTGAAAACAATTGTACTTTCTCGCATTAAACAGCAAGACACATTCACAAAGGACACAAATAGAAAATAGGCGTTACACTGTTAGTATTTTTAAGGTGGTCTTTTTGGGCTTGTGATTAACTTCGAGCACAAGATGAAATAAATAGCCCAGGCTCCATCCTTCAAAGCTGATCTGTCAAGAGTATTGTTTTCATAAGTGAAGTTCACGCCTCAGAGATTTTAAGGTGAAAAAGAAATAAAGCGAGCAAAGGTACAACAAAGTGCTTATTGAGATTTCTTTCGGTTCAGGCTCTGTAACCATTTTCTTCATGATTCAGTGATTCAATATTTTTTCCATCCCTTGATCTGAAAAAAAAAAAGACTTTTATTACAACAGTTCCATTACTTTTTTCCCCTATCAACCTACCTTTTGAAGTCTTTGTTTTCAACCGGCACATTACACTAGATTTTATTATTACCCGTCTTCTAGTGTCATAGTTTCCTCATCTCCTGGACGCCTTGCATCTTAGGCTATACTATACTACTAGTTGATATTGTTTTTGCTAAAATGTAGTACAACAAAGTGTGGAATTATGCAATCTTTGCCATGTCTGGAGTATGTGAAAACACCTGGAAGGTGGGCTACTTCCAGTGCATTTGCCAGTATGCAGTTAACCAGTCAACACTTGTGTCAACATTCAACCATGTCAGAAGGTGGTCTACGCATTTTAAATATCCCATGGACTTAGAAAACCTTCAACAGCTGATATACTTGAGTATTCTCACTCATAGCCACTCAGAAAAGTGTTGTCTATCCTTGTTCTTTACTGAGTTGGGTTTTTGGGTCACAGGCAGGAGGAGGGAAGAGCTAAGACAAGGAATCACTAATTGCAAAACTGAGGAAAACCTATAACAGAGTTATAACCATAAACAAGTTCACTAATGTTGATGATTGGATAAACCTCCTGAAGTACGTATTAAATATCAATTTCCATAAATTTTGCAGAATTTGATGAATATTAACCCTCTAATGATATGTTTTAAAGAAACGCATGACAATATAGATAACTAACTGTATAAGTTTCCATAAGTCTGAAGATGTTTGGGCCTACTAGATTAGGTTGTCATTGTTTTACATTTTGGCACCTGGCTGCCGAATTTGATAAGTGGACACTTTGTCCAAGAAGGCTGAAGGTCCTCCTTGCCGCTGGCCCAGGCTTGACATATCATGCTGCACATGTCACCCCCTCTTCTTCCCCACTTTGTGTCTTTTTCAAACAAATTTCCAAAAAAGGCCACCATTGCCTAAAAAAAAAAAAAAAAAAAAAAAAAAAATTGAATAGCTCCTAAATTAACTTCATATTTGATTTGGTGTTTGCACCACATTCTGGAAGCACAATAACCACATCCCTTAGAGTCTGATGAGCATCTACATGTTCAGTGGAAGGTTATAGAAAAGCGGAGAGACATTAGGTGCTTTTTAAATGTCCTCATCTAATAGTACATTATCATGCTTCCGATTCTGAAGGGTTGACGTTGATCTTCTGGTAATACTCTCATTGCAGGAATCCCGGTGGAACTACTTGTTTTCCTTCCTGGCATTTCCTGCAGTGCTGCAGCTGTGTGTGCTCCCGTTCCTCCCTGAGAGTCCTCGATACCTGCTGATGGAACGGAGGGATGAGGCAGGAGCAGAAAAAGGTATGTTACACAGCAAAAATACATTCACACGATCCTTCAAATCAACTTAAATCATGCAATCGAACATTTCAACCCAGTTAACAGGTAAATATCTTCCCATGCTTCAGTATTAGAAAGCCTTTTTTTTACACGTGCAAAACTAACTTTTGGTTCACGAGTGTGTAAAAATGTGGATATCATGATACGTGTGCAATATTCACCAAAGACTAATGACTAGTCATACTGGGTTGAATACCGGATTAGGGTGCAATACATGGTTTTCATAGTGCAATAACTTCATGTAATTTAATCTTACAAAATGACTTGGTCAGTTATCCACTGCCACTTCTATATTCCTTAGGAGTGTATATTTTGTTATCCAATCTTGTTTTTTTTCTTTTTTCTTTTACCCTTTGTGTGCTGATTCCTGCTGTATAAGCTGCTGCAGATTGAATTTCCCAGAGTTAGTCATCCCAAAGGGATCAATAAAGTTGGGTCCGAGTCTAAGTTTAGGTTTTGATGTGAAATACAGGACATACATAAGTTCCACATCGCTCAAATTGTCATTGAGACTGTAATTGTGACTGCCAGCCCAAATCCAGTGGGAAATGCAGGTGTGGAGAACAGATGGGACTTAAAATTGTACAAGAGCGCTCAGGGGAAACAAATTCCACAAAATAAAACAGGAAATAAAACAAAGCGCAATCCATTGATCAAATTATGTTTACTAACTTTTCTTTACCTGCTCTTGAGATTTAAAATCTCCTTTTCAAGACAAGACAAGCAGAGGTTAAGAGCACAAGCATTACAGACATATTATAATAACAACAATTTAAACATAAAATGTGTACATAAGGACCACAAAAAAAAAACAAATGTCATCAAAGCCTGCCTATATAAAGGCTCAAAATTACCATTAATTTCAGACCTTTTTTCTTACGTCAGTGTAAGTGGAGCATTTCCGCCTCAGATAGACAGATTGGCTTCCTTTCCATAAATAATTTTTTTTGTTCTTATCTTATTTTTATCAATTGCTGAAAGGATATGACTTAAAAATAAGCATGATGAGTTAAAGTCCTTGCTCTTAGTGCATATGTAAATGAAGCATGCAGAAAAGTGACATCTGGTGTGAATGATGGCTTTTGTCTCTTGAGTCGTTAATGCGTTTGATGTCCTACCCATACATAATAGATGGGTACGCTGAGGAATTACTTCCTCATGTTCTTTGTGACATTGAAAGTCGTGGTGGTGGATTTTTAGAAGAGGCTGGTTCAGGGGTTTAGTGAGGTGTTAGTAAAGAAGACTTCATGATGAAGATGATGAAGTTTTGATAATACAGCCGACTGGAATATGAATTATCTGTAGTGCTGACATTAAAAACATCTGTCTGTCTTAGTTTGCCCCATGTATATATATGTGATGTATGTATGTATGTGAGCTACGTAAGAATGGTAGTCCCGCGTATTAGGTAAAACAAAAGAATAATCACATTTCCCCCAAGGCCCAGTATGCTATATGAAATGTAGACTGGTAAGGCAACGTTAAGAGCATTAACAAAGAGAAAAACAAATGTCCCGTGTGATTATGTGACACTTTATTTATTGCTGGTATTTTATTCAGAGTATGTGATACACTGCTCTCAGTTTGACTAAATTTCCAGATAATGAATTTTTAACAGTATCAGATACAGCTTGCTGCCTTAGTCAGAATAATAACATGTCAGGTGCATGTTGTAATAGATGCTTTTGAATTCCTCTGATCAGCTACAGAAAGCCAACGGAGTTGATTTAGAGTGAGTCAATTGTCTAGGATTTAATTTAGAAAAAAATCAGACCTCTGTTTTCCTTATTTGGAATGAGGAAGGAGTTTTGCACTGGTTGTGCGTGATTCACTGTTCAAGCTTAAAAATGTTGCTATATGCAGCTAATCTTCAAATGTAACTGCTTTAAAATTAAAATATGTGATGGAACACTGAATTATAGCACATTAACGTGCAATCTTTTTGAAGCTTGTTTTATTCAGCGTATTAGAATTAGTGAAAAGTGTTTTTGATTTTTAAGTAAGAAGTGAATATTTGAAAATTACGCAGGAATCACCTTTCCCAACTTTAAGTAATTCTTAGTTTAATCTATTTATGATTAGACTATACGTATGTACTAAAATTCTTTTGATTAGTTCTTAATATAAGTGGCAGTAAAACATGTTCTTCTCTGGTACGGCTGCAACACTGATTGCTTTTATGGTCAATTTAATCTCTTGATTTTTGAAACAATGAATCAACTAATCAGATTATGAATTATGCAATAACTTAAACCATTTTATTTAACTGTAAGGTTTTAAAATTAGTCTAAGGTTAATTAAGGCACATAACAAACAACAAAACACTGAAAATGATTTATTCACTCAAAAAAATGTGATTTATTTAATTTGTGTGAACAAACGTTGCTGCTCATGACACCACAAAAAAACAAAAAACAAAGTTAGGTTAAGGAAAAACCCCTTCCTGTTGTAGCCAACAGGGTTTGGTACTTTTCATAACCATAACTCCTAGACTGTTTAAGAAACGTAGCTAGAAAAATCAAAAACTAGCGAAAGTGAAAGAGGACATAAGGTTAGTTGTGAGAGAAGAGAGAAGACAGAAGAGAGAGAAGAGGATGCAGAGGATAGGGTTAGATGGAGTTGGATGATTCTCTGTGGCAACCACGAGAGTAATTTATTTATTGTGTTGCACCGAGGGTTTGAGAGCAATGTAATTTCGATTCTCTGTATGTACCTCACATGTGGTAGAATTGACAATAAACGTGACTTTGACTCGACTTTGAAATGTATACCAGTATTTTTGGTGCCCCCAGGACTTCTGATGTACGACCACAGACAAACAGATAAGATTCACCAGCGTGTCACACACTTATTTACAGTCGATGGTCACACGTTTGTAATGTCAGTTTCACACTACCGTTACTCAAAAATGGTTGCTGCAGATCAAAAAATTTGAACGGCTTCTGAAAGTAGAAATTAAGAGCTTATATGATACACTAGACATTACAGTAAATGTACGCTGAGCGATTACTGTCAGCTTTGGATAGTTAGAGGGACTAAAGAAAACTGAGAACGGGCAGATCTGGCATTCACATATGTGGACATCACAATGTTGTCTATATCTTAAGATTTGATTTCTTAACAGGGTCCAAAGCAACAAGAAAAAAAAACTGTCCTGATTTTATGTTTTTTATGCCCTGAGGTTATGGAGATTTTTTTCCTGTTTTAGAGAACAATTTCAGAGATATTTAGGCCTTAGTCTTAGAAAACAAATGACAAACTTGATGTAAATAAAATAAACATTAACACCACTATTCCTTTTAGGAAGTGTCAATCCAATCCAATTCGTCTGATGACATAAATAACTAATAATTGATAATTAAATCCATTGGCATCACATTTTTTCATCAATTTCTGTTGACTTTGTTCATTATTTGGTGCAGCTCTACTTTCTGGGGATCTGCCATGGATTAGAGAGCTTCATGGATCTAGCCTTGCATGAAACTGCTGCCTGTGTAGAGACAAATGTTTAGTTCAAGTGCTTCCAACCTGGAATCCCTTCCAATCATCTCTACCACTGCCAGCCAGCATTTTGCTGGCACCAATCTGCACAGTGCTGTGTCTCGATGTCGCCGGCATGTCTCACAGCGCTGCGGTTGAAGTAATTGTTGCCAATGCACACGGATCTTGTGGACTCTCCATGTAATGTCCTTAGCATCCAGTGCCAAACAAAAACAACATGTTTTCTCGCACCATGCTGTGTTATGCCATGTCATTTGGAAGAGCTGCAGTTGTTCTGTCCATGGTTAAAAAGAGGTAGCGCTGCATATTAAAGACTGGCAAGAGCCAACAGCTGCAGAAAATCTATGTTATGAGGAGATGGGATATAATTGCCTTTTATTTCTTTAGACCAAACCACTGTAAGCAACTTGAGATCTTACCTTCTGAACGTATGAATCCATCATTAATCATAAAACATCAAAGTGTGTCATGCCTGTTTTAATGTTTTCCAGTCTGTATTCTGAATTACTTCCTTAAAACCATTTGCCATGCTTAACATGAGGCTTAAAAGAGCAGGAAACTACTTTGTTTACAAAAACTGGGGCCCAGAAAAAACAAACTTTATTGAAAAATATGCTTATCTTTACAGACCCATTCATGCAAACCTTTTGGACACAGGATGAATTGTTGACACAGATGTGGTGGTGTGTGCCAGATTGTTGAAATTAAATATGGGTAAATCTGGCACCATTATTTCCCTTGTGCATCACAAATTACTGGCAGTCCTGCTTTGTAATTCAGACAAGTAATGCTATTTGCATTTCTGCCATAGCTATAGCAAATCCATAAGCTCCAGTCAGTTGTTGAGACAGCTGAGTCCACATTCCTTCCTGAGAAAAGAAAAAGTGTGTGTGTATATATATATATATATATATATATATATATATATATATATATATATATATATATATATATATATATATATATATATATATATATATATATTCAATTCAATTCAATTTTATTTATATAGCGTCTATTACAACACAAGTTGTCTCTAGGCGCTTTCCAGAGACCAGAACATGACCCCCGAGCAATTATTACATAAACAGCGGCAGGTAAAAACTCCCCTAGTGGAAGAAAAACCTTAAGCCAAACAGTGGCATATATATATATATATATATATATATATATATATATATATATATATATATATATATATATATATATATATATATATATATATATATATATATATACTCAATATTGCCAAAAGTATTTGCTCACCTATCCAAATAATCAGAATCAGGCGTTCCAATCACTTCCAAGGCCACAGGTGTATAAAATCGAGAACCTCGGCATGCAGACTGTTTTTACAGCTATTTGTAAAAGAACGTGTCGCTCTCAGGAGATCAGTGAATTCCAGCATGGAACTGTGATAAGATGCCACCTGTGCAACAAATCCAGTCGTGACATTTTCTTGTTCCTAAATATTCCACAGTCAACTGTGTTATAAGAACATGGAAGTGTTTGGGGATGACAGCAACTCAGCCACGAAGTGGTAGGCCACGTAAACTGATGGAGCGGGGTCTGAGGATGCTGAGGCACATAGTGGGAAGAGGTCGCCAACTTTCTGCAGAGTCAATTGCTACAGACCTCCAAACTTAATGTGGCGTTCAGATTAGCTCAAGAACAGTTGCAGAGAGCTTCATTGAACGGGTTTCTATGGCAGAGCAGCTGCATCCAAACCAATCATCACCTAGTGCAATGCAAAGCATCAGATGCAGTGGTGTAAATCACACAGCCACTGGACTCTAAGTTTGGCGGTTGCCAGGAGAACGGTACTTGTCTAAATGCATTAAGTTCGGTGGAGGTGGGGATTATTGTGTGAGGTTGTTTTTCAGGATCTGGGCTTGGCCCCTCAATTCCAGTGAAAGGAACTCTGAATGCTTCGGCATTCCAAGACATTTTGGACAATTCCGTGCTCCCAACTTTGTGGGAACAGGTTGGAGCTGGCCCCTTCCTCTTCCAACTTGACTGTGCATCAGTCCACAAAGCAGGTCCATAAAGACCTGGATGACAGAGTCTGGTGTGGATGAACTTGACTGGCCTGCACAGAGTCCTGACCTCAACCCGATAGAACACCTTTGGGATGAATTAGAGCAGAGACATAGAGCCAGACCTTCTGTCCAACATCAGTGTGACCTCACAAATGCATTCTGGAAGAAACATTCTGGAAGTCAAAAATGACCGTAAACAATCTCTTAAACCTTCAGTACAGCCTTCCCAAAAACGTTGAAGCTGTTATAGCAAAGGGTACATGACTACCTATTTAACTCTACAGATTAGGAATGGGATGTCACTTAAGTTCATATGCGAGTCGAGGCAGGTGAGGGAACATTTTTTGCCATATAGTGTATTTATGTATATATGTAGCATTTTCAACAGCATTTGACACTTGATTTAGGTACTGTATCTTACCATCTTGCTGTATCAGAAGAAAGGCTAATTCAATATGCATTTACATGATTAAATGATTTTAAGATAGTTGCTGCATGTGCAACTGAGGCTCTACTGGAACAAGCAAACACTTTCTTCCTCTGAATAAACCATGGTCTTTGGTTTAAAAGAATTTCACACAAAGATGTCTAGAAAGATACATGCTGTGTGTTTGAGTGGTTCCACATTAACTCTTGGTTTTGGCTTTGATACTTCCTACATCTCTACTGGGACACCCAGGGCTTCTGTAAGTCTTTGTGTTACCCTTTAAACAAAAGGGATTTATAGCTTGTGTGATAGCTTTAAGTGATCATTGCTTATACAAACCATGTTTCAGGGTTAAAACTAAAACTTCTCAGTTTAAAGAGAGATATTTCATTTACCATTTGTGTCTATGTGACAGTTGAGATTTTCCATTCAGGATAAATGCAACCACAAAAGCGCACATTGAAGCTCACTGTATGCTTTATATCTGACATTATGGGCCACAAAAAGTGGACCACTGGTTGCCTGTCTGTCAGAGGATAGACTTTAAAGTTCTGATGCTGGTCTATAAAGCTTTGAGTGGTCCAGGACCAAAATACATCAGCGACTTCCTGACCCAGTAAGAACCTCCCTCAGGTCATCTGGATCTGTTTTGTTTTTTTTTGTCAGTTCCCAGAGTCAGAACCAGACATGGAGAAGCTGCCTTTAGCTTCCCTGCTCCACATGTCTGGACCAAAATCCTAGAAAGTCTTAGATCAGCTGAAACAGTCAGTTTATTTAAATCCAGGTTGAAGACTCACCTGTTCTCAGCTGCATTTGAATAAAGGTCCAAATCTTAATACTTTTAAATTTGAGTTTCAAAAGTTGGTAATATTTTAACTTCAGTTTTTTAATATTTTTCTTTCTTTATGTTTAAATTTAAAATCATGCTATTTATTTTTTTAATTTGTACTATGTGATGATGTTTTGTGTCTCTGTAAAGCACTTTGAATCACCTTGTTGAATTTTGCTATACAAATATTCTTGCCTTGCCTTGATATAACCTGAGTTGACTTCCCCTTTCTGCATTATATTATATTTATATACTGTATGTTTTTATACTAGACTACTATATATATGTTATAATCAGGTATTAGATCACATATAAACGTTGGCAGTGTTGAACTGCACTGTAAATCCAGATTTTGTTTGTAAATAAACTTCCGAGTGATCATTACTTATTCGGTTATGTTTTGTAAAAACCTGGAACCATTGCTAAACAACATTAGTTGTTTGTACTTTTTATCTGAAAGCTTCTTTCCACTAATCAGGTTTAGCAGCGATAACTTGGTATATGTAGTTTCATAAGAAAGGGAGAGGGGCTAATTCAAAAACCTGCCTGGTCACGTGACAAGATCAGCGTCTTGTAACTGCAGGTCCACTGGGCTCTACGCCGTCGGGAAGATCACAAACATCGGCAGCAGAAGTTCCCCTGACCGGGAAGCAGCCTGTGGAATGGTTAGTATGTTATATAACTACTATAGCCTAGGTATCTTTGTGGGAATTTTAAATTCCCGAAAAACCTGGAGATATTTTGTTTGTTTTTTCTGGCTGATGTTAATGTTTGAATCTGCGCATGGTGTTAATACGCTCATTGCTAACACTAGCTAATGTGCCATCTGAATGTTAAAGTTAGCTATGTGTTCACAGTCTGCTTACTGCTTACATACCGGCGAGCTTGCGCGATTTTTATTTACATTTCCGTCATTTTACATTAAGTTCAGACTGGATTTAAAAGCACCCTGAAACACCGCGCTAGAAAAGTGTTAGTTTAACCGAGGGTTTCCCGCGTTTTTTCCCCACGTGCTTGTTTAGATGCCGATTTTCTCAGTAACGTAGGTTTCGTTTCGGTTCTGTTACTTCATTGTATTTAACAGTGACATTGTTGAGCTAAACGTTTTCTTGTTTTCTATTACAGATCGTTGTGATGTGAGGATGTTGTGGAAGCGTAAGTATTGTGAGTTTATGTGTGAGAAAAGGGGTAACCTTTTCAAACATTATCGGTTAAAACACGGAAACTGTGGCAGAACTGTCCCATTTCCCTGCTTACACCAAGAATGTGTGTGCACATTCAACTCCAATAAAGCACTTAAGGTCCTCTAAGCAAAGATTCACCAGAAAACCCAGAGAGCGCAACTGAGTAAAAGTGACCAAGTAACCTTCCACTGTCAATCATATGATTTTTCTGCATCCCACACAGAAGCGGTCTTCCTCACTCACCTGCGCAGTACAAATTTAAAGTTAAATCACAAAATCTAGTGTCCATATAATGGCTGTAACCTTCACACAAATGTGTATTCTGCATTTAATGCACATAGAAGTAAGGAACACAGAACACACAACTGGAGGACGTTCAGGCCAGAAATAGTCTCTCGTAGTGTAACTAATGAAATGGCCCAAGAAGAACATGAGCCTCCAAATAACACCTGAATTATAAGGAGATGATAAATCTACCAATGAAGATCTTCATGATCTAGAGAAACAGCTGGAGCACAATCTAGTAACTCTTTTTTTTTTTTAATGTCTTGCACATTCCAGAAAGTAGGGTACAAGAAATCATACAACAGCTGCTACAGATGTGTGAACTATCCCAGCCACTGCTGCAGAATGCAGTCAAGGAGATTCTGAAACAGCATACAGATGTAGCTGATTCAGTTATGGAAGAATTAGTCAGGGCTGTTGCAAAGAGCAATGTGATCATGAAATTCTGAATCAAGGAAAGCAGCATATGCGAATAAGAACTTCACTGAGGTTAAACCAGTGGAGCACAAAAGATGTTGAAAAGGCCAGACATTTTGGACAAAGCTCTTCCCGTTCAAAAGCATGTGCAACATGAGTATAGTTCAAGCAGGGATGACTCGTACGGCAATGACAATGACCTCCTGAAAGGGGAGGAATTCAAAATCGCTGTTGGACTTTACACAGATGATGTGTCCAATCCATTCGGAACATCTAAAAAGAAACACAAAATGGTTGATAGCTAATGTGCCATCAAAGTACAGATCCACACTCCACTCTATTCAGCTCGCTGTTTTGTTTAAAGCCGCTGATGTAAAAGAATTTGACCACACTAAAATTCTCTGCATGATCCTACTGTTCAAAATGGTATGGTGTAAAAGGAGGGTGTGTATAGACTGATGGTCTGGAGCACTTTCGTGTTGTTCGTTGGTAACCACGACATGTCCTTTCGGAAGGGATTGTTCCTGTTGACATATCCCTCTGCATTTCAGAAATGATTTCTAAGAAATATTTCACCATAGAAACATTGAACCATGCACGAAACCATGAAAACTTTTGAATATGCTTTTCATGACAAAACTGACCAGCCTCAGCCAATTGCCCGCAGCTTCTCTACCAAAGGGACCATAGGTGGCATTGGCCATGAGAACTGGGCCCTACTCCGGGTGCTCCCCCTTATCACTGGCCATAAAGTCCCTGAAGGAGACAATGCATGGAGCATTCTGCTGCTCCTAAAAGATGTTGTTGAGTTGACTGTCGCAACAAAGCACACTGAGGAGTTGGTACATTTCCTTGACTGCAAAGTATCAGGACATAGAGACTTGTTGCAAACAACATTCCCAGATTTTAGATTATGGCCAAAGCACCACTACATTACGCATTACCCTGGGATGATCAAGGCATATTGTCCGCTTTAAGATGTTTGGACAATGTGCTTTCAGGGCAAACAAATTCTTCAGTCAAACGGGTCATTCGTAATGCCCGCAACCTTAAACATGTAGCTCTTACATTTACTGTAAAGCATCAGCAAATGATGGCTTACTATTTGGACACAAGTTAATTTTGCAAACCTTCAGTTGAAATAGATAAGGTCACTACTACTTCTACTTCCTGCTGTATGCGATTGGCCTTCAGCAGGAGGGTCCCCCCTTATGATGAGCCAGGTCCTGCTCCAGGTTTCTTTCCTCTTAAAGGGGAGATTTTCTTGCCACTGTTTGGTTTAAGGTTTTTCTCCTACTAGGGGAGTTTTTACCTGCAGTTGTTTATGTAATAATTGCTCGGGGGTCATGTTCTGGGTCTCTGGAAAGCACCTAGAGACAACTTGTGTTGTAATAGACGCCATATAAATAAAATTGAATTGGATGAATTGAATTGGATTACAGCACCAAGCACATCTTATCCTGAGAATGTCCAACAGGTTTTCTGCCCAAGAGTTCCTTCAGCTTACATCAGTTCTTGTTGCATCATCAGTTTCTGTAGATGAAATTAGATATTGTGCTGATATGATAGTCTCTGTTGGTTCATGTGCTGGCCTCCCAACATTTAGGCAGATTAAACAGATAGCGGCACTAAGATCCTGTTTGTTTGCAATGAGATGACCGCATTGTACCATGGCCATTTAAGATGTTTTGAACTCATCTGTGACAGCAGTAACCCCTCTCTGTGTGTGGTGCAGCTGAATGAGCTGAATGATGTTTTCCCTCTTTCTGCATTCAGATATTGTGATTCTTTAGTAGTGACCCTCAGGCATTATAATATCTGTTAAGAAGCCACGGTGGGATTTCTGCTAGGCTGTAATTGAACATTATTTTAATTTATTAATTTAATTTTAAGCTTATTTTAAAGCTCATTTTAAGATTTACGTTAATACAGTCTCTGAAAATTTTTCTTTCTTTTTTTTTGTTTTTATAAATTTGTGACTTTTTTGTAAATGTTTTTCTTGTACATTTGAGTAGGAAGTTCTTGTGATTTTTTTTTTCCTGGATTTACCACTTTAATCTCAGGGGACATTCATGTTTCTCTCTTGTAAGTCTGTGACACATTTAATGCACATACACAAAAAGATAAACAATAGTGTGATTTTTGAGAATTCCCATGTAAAAACATGGGAATTCTCAAAAATCTCTCTTGGAATAGCATTTATAGTTTAGTTCATAAAGTGGTGACCAGTGTTTACCAAAGCCCGGTGTGGCATTCTCAAATATTTTGATTTGAAATCATCCCTCAGTTATGAAAATAGTTGGAGAGAAGTAACTTTACTTAGCTTAAAACTTGCAGCTCTCTTATTAGACTTATTATTAAACTGTTTCTTTCTATTTTTATTATTTCTTCTGGAGGAAAAAAAGTGCACTGAACTTAAGCAACCAACTTATTAATCAACTATTTTTTGTGACACACAGCAAAGGCTCAGCAATTAAATGGCTTTATGGATATGTATATTTCTTATCACTTAATTGTTGTTTCTATTCCCCAAGATGACTGCAAACCAGAAGATGACCTTGAGTGTCACTTTAACAGAGGTTGATATAAGGAAAGTCAACCTAAATACAAGACCCTCTACAGTCAAAGATTTAATGAACAAGCTTAACGAATTGCTGGGACTTCATTATAACTCATTATAAATACCAAGATCCTGAATCCAATAAGGACTTATGCAACCTGACAGACACTGAAGTACTTCCAGAAAAACCGACAGTTAAAGTCCTGCCTGTCCTTGAGCTGGTACCTGTCTCATCTGATGAAGTTGCCAGTGATACAACCAGTACAGAAACAGAGATAATCTCATCTCTTCTTAGGAGCGACAGAAACAGTGGCCAGAATGTTCTGACTTCCCAACCTTTTTTGTTGATTTAAAGTCTTATGCATGCAGATCTGCTGTCTATGAGTGAGGCTAAGTACCTTAAAGTATCAAAAGAACTAAAACACAAGATATTTGAAAGATTGGCAGAGAGCATGTACAATAGCCGATTGCTGCATACCCAACTGCTGCTCAGTTTGATAGTGTTGGAGCAGCACTGATTAACAAGCACCCCTGTCTTCAGGAGCGAGGTACAACCACTCGCTTGTGGTTCGAAAAATAGTTTAAAGCATAAAAAGGCTAAATATAGAAGACAGCATAGACAATCAGGGTGCCTTGATGTTGCAGTACATGCGGGGGATGGGTTTGCTCTGAGAAGAAAAGGGGTAGTGGACCATAAGCATCATGGCAAAAAGCTGGCCTGCCCTTTTCCTTGTTGTCCTTGTTTGTTTGCACATATATTAATGGTTAATACCAAGTTTGGGCAAACCTAAGAGCTATATATAGATATAGATATAGATATAGATATGCATTTTAATCTTGCAACAGTGGTTGTTTTTTTGTGTGCGTAGGTGTGTGCAAGTGTGTTCCCTTCACCATCCCCCATGACAGTCTAACCATATTTTATTGATCCCTGGAGAAAGAAAGAAAGAAAGACTGAAAAGAAAAAGAAGGGGAAAAAATATTCTGCCGAAGGCCTGCCCTTTTCACTGAAGATCAGGTATGTTGAAGAACGAGATAGTCATTAGTTATGTTTTTTCTATTATTATATAATGTTTCTAGATATATATTTATGTATTTGCTGTTTTTTTTTTTATTGGGGCATAATGTTTACAAATTTAAACATCAAACTTTAAAATCATACAAAGTACGTTCATGGATGTTTTTCAACACTATGTTGCAGATAGCTGAGCTGCTTTGATTAATTTAGTTAATCTTTTCCTTTCGCTTTTATTCAGGTGTTCACGGAGTTCAGCAGGATTGTGGGAAATAACCTCAAACAGGATAGACTGTGAGAGCATCGACTGGCACAGTCCTCATCTCCTTGAATTATTTTGATCCAAGAGAGGGAATGCCGGACAGTTGTTGACACAGATTTCACAATAGACCAATGTAGGTCCATGTACATTATGTACTTGGCTTTTTGTTTCACAGGTCTTCTAAAAACATATTATGCTACTCTTATTAGTTGTATAATTCAATCCAAACATTGCCTTGTTTGTTCTGTTTTCATTTGATCTAACCTGTGGTACTGTGTTTAATTCCCAAAAGACTACAGAGCCAACTGTGATCCAAACACAGGTGCTCAGGGGGCTTCCTATCATCCTAGGGGACAACCCCACAAACTTCTTCAAAGCAGGCTTCGTAAGTAAGCTCTTGCTTTATTTTGATTTTCAGCATTACTTATTTTTCACCATGGACACTCTTATATTGATTAAAGTTGTTTTTCAAATTAAAAATCTAATATAACGATTGTGCTCTTCTGGTATTCCTTATTAAGGAATCTGATTATTCTTTCTATGACCATGACATCGGGATACTTCTCATTGAGCGGGAAGGTGCTGTGCTCACATCTTCCCAGCATCTAAGTCCAACCTCACTGAAAGTCATTATTGAGGGTGAAGTCGTGATAGACAACATTGAAGATTTGCCAAAAGCAATGTGCATTCTGTTTGTACGTATGCATTTTATCTTAACTACCCCAAACTATGAAATTCACATTTCAGTTCATTCAGCAGGTATTGCTCTCGTTAGGCCACACTGACCTAAAGTTGAAGCTACAGACTTTGAAAAACCAGCTTGCAATGTGAGGAGCAATAGATATTATGCTGATATGATAGTCTATTGTGTGTTTCTACAATGCTGGCCCCTCTTGATTTAGGGAGATGAGACAGATCCTGTCTCAGCAGTCAACATAGACGCAGTCAACACAGATGCAGTCAACACAGACGTTGTCAACACGGACGTTGTCAACACGGACGCTGTCAACACGGACGCAGTCAACACGGACACAGTCAACACGGACACAGTCAACACAGACGCAGTCAACACAGACGCAGTCAACACAGACGCATTCAACATAAATGCAGTCAACACAGACGCAGTCAACATAAATGCAGTCAACACAGACACAGTCAACACAGACGCAGTCAACACAGACGCAGTCAACACAGACACAGTCAACATAAATGCAGTCAACACAGACGCAGTCAACATAAATGCAGTCAACACAGACACAGTCAACACAGACGCAGTCAACACAGACGCAGTCAACATAAATGCAGTCAACACAGACGCAGTCAACACAGACGCAGTCAACATAAATGCAGTCAACACAGACACAGTCAACACAGACGCAGTCAACACAGACGCAGTCAACATAAATGCAGTCAACACGGACACAGTCAACACAGACGCAGTCAACACAGACACAGTCAACATAAATGCAGTCAACACAGACGCAGTCAACACAGACGCAGTCAACACAGACACAGTCAACATAAATGCAGTCAACACAGACACAGTCAACACAGACGCAGTTAACATAAATGCAGTCAACACAGACGCAGTCAACACAGACGCAGTCAACATAAATGCAGTCAACACAGACACAGTCAACACAGACGCAGTCAACACAGACGCAGTCAACATAAATGCAGTCAACACAGACGCAGTCAACACAGACGCAGTCAACATAAATGCAGTCAACACAGACACAGTCAACACAGACGCAGTCAACACAGACGCAGTCAACATAAATGCAGTCAACACAGACGCAGTCAACACAGACGCGGTCAACACAGACGCAGTCAACATAAAACGCAGTCAACATAAATGCAGTCAACACAGACGCAGTCAACACAGACACAGTCAACACAGACACAGTCAACACAGACGCAGTCAACACAGACGCAGTCAACATAAATGCAGTCAACACAGACGCAGTCAACACAGACGCGGTCAACACAGACGCAGTCAACATAAAACGCAGTCAACATAAATGCAGTCAACACAGACGCAGTCAACACAGACACAGTCAACACAGACACAGTCAACACAGACGCAGTCAACATAAATGCAGTCAACACAGACACAGTCAACACAGACACAGTCAACATAAATGCAGTCAACACAGACGCAGTCAACATAAATGCAGTCAACACAGACACAGTCAACACAGATGCAGTCAACACAGACGCAGTCAACATAAATGCAGTCAACACAGACGCAGTCAACACAGACACAGTCAACATAAATGCAGTCAACACAGACATAGTCAACACAGACACAGTCAACATAAATGCAGTAAACACAGACGCAGTCAACACAGACACAGTCAACATAAATGCAGTCAACACGGACGCATTCAACATAAATGCAGTCAACACAGACACAGTCAACATAAATGCAGTCAACACAGACAGTCAACATAAATGCAGTCAACACAGACGCAGTCAACACAGACACAGTCAACATAAACGCAGTCAACACAGACACAGTCAACACAGACACAGTCAACATAAATGCAGTCAACACAGACACAGTCAACACAGACACAGTCAACATAAATGTAGTCAACACAGACACAGTCAACATAAATGCAGTCAACACAGACACAGTCAACATAAATGTAGTCAACACAGACACAGTCAACATAAATGCAGTCAACACAGACACAGTCAACACAGACACAGTCAACATAAATGCAGTCAACACAGACACAATCAACACAGACGTTGTCAACACGGACGTTGTCAACACGAACGCAGTCAACATGAACATTCATTCAACATGCATACATGATTGTTTCAATGATTTGAAATGACCTTTTTTAGCTCATTTTTGGTTTGATGTATGATTGTTGACCTGATGTTAATTTGTCATAACAAGATTGGCTCTGTTTTGCCTTTTTAAAAAAAATAAAATGCATGAGAGCATTGATGCTTCTGTTTTTCATCCAACTGAATTAAAACAATGTTTTGTACAATATAAAAAAATAACACTAATTAAATTAGAGTTAAATACAGTAATTATAACAAATGAGTATAGCAATAAGTATAACTTGTAATGATTAGTTTTATCTAATGAGTCTGAGTACACACTACTAATAAATATAAATACTAGAATTAAGGGTCCATGTTAATACAACTCAAGATATTTATTTTAAGATATTTGGTTTCATCTCGTGTAAAACTTAAGTGGTATAGTGCAAGGCGTTTTTACGTGATTTGCGAGTAAAGTCGACTAATTTGTGTTAAGAGTATAATGAATCCATAAAAGTCTTGTGACAAAGAAAAGTTCTGTGTACTTAATGTTTCTCTTTTTCTTTTTTAAATGAAGTCACTTATAGAAATGTTCAGTACCAAATTTCTGAGAAGTGTGTTGTTCTTTTGTGTGTGTTTTTAGTGTTTGGCTGCAAATACAGCCTCGCACTGTCCTTGTACCTTCCAAATGCTGAAGCAGGCCTCTCGGGAGGCTGTTGACACAGCTTTAGGTTGGCACGTCTGTGTCTTGTGTGGTCAGAGTCTGCACAGTGTGCCAGTAAATTCCTACATCCTAATGACCTGTTTTCAGTCCCTGTCTGTTTTCAGAGATTTGCTGTTCTGGGTTGTGTCCCTAATCTCTACCCACCTGTGCTCCCATATCCTCAGAAATTCCCCTTTAGGCCAGAAAGCATCAAAGTGAGGAAAGAGGCATTTTTACACACATGGCATCCAATAGTCTGTCATGTTAAAGTAGCAAAACTTCAAATAAACCTATACTTGCTAAGATGAAAGTGACTTCCATAACGTTTCATTTAAGGTGAAACTAGAGAAGATGGTATTGTGTTGTTTTAACATCATATAACGTTGTACTGCAAACCGCAATAAAAACAAACCAAAAAAGAAAAAAAGGAAAATGCTCCAGTGAACTATTAGACGGGTCTTGTTTGCTGATTTTCTGAGAACCTTCTGTTGCCACTCTGTCTTTTTACAGTACAGAAAGGTGTCCATAAATGTGCTTTTGGGTAAAATCGATGATGAAGCCAGTCCTTGATCTGTGCCAACAGATTTGCAACAATTTTATTTTCAGAGAGCAAAGAATGGAGCATTTTAATAACTACATATGCTGACAAAATGTAATTTAGTTAATATCAGCATGCAGTGAAATTTGCAAACATGAGGTAGTTGATATTCATAAACAGATTCCTGGATTCTGAGAAAAGATGTCATTTGCAATTCTATTCACAAAACTGTGTACATGGATCAAAAAACCTTCACATGGATTCAGAATTAGAATGCATGATTTAGAAAGTGAGAACCATGCTTTACCCCTCACACTTTACTCCTGGGTCATAAAACTTGGCTTAAATTAGCCCAACATAATATTGGAAGTATTTGTACAACTTGGACAGGTCCTCCATAAGCAGACGGACATACCCAAATGCTCACTGTTAATTTACAGTCACTAATGATGCATTTTTTGAAACCATGGAAGGAACCAGTGTATCTGGAGAAAACCCACACAGACAGAAAAACATGAGAACTGTACAAAGAAATGCCTCAGCTGAGATTTGTTCTCTGAACCTTCTAGCTGTAAGGTGACAGTGCCAACCACCCCGCCAGCGTACAGCCTGTGCCAGTACAGAATAAGAATAAATACAGCTTTGACTGCAGCTGGCTTAGATTACAACATAATTAAGCATTTAAAGCCTTTAATTGCTGCAAGCATCAGAAAAAGGGCCGAGAGTCAATTGCTCTAAAGCAATACATCGTTTTATATTCATTTATCTCAGAGGAGGTATTTAAATTCTGAACATGGCATAATTATGATCTAGCCTCAGGGTGTACTCCAAATATTTATACTTTTAAGGGACTTTGAAAATGTATTAAATGTACTTCTTTGTTAAGAAGTGTTTATTAGTATCTCTTCTCATCGTTTGTTCTGCCTTAACTTTCTACAAACTTTCCACGGATCTACAAATGTAAAGCAGGAAATTTGGGATGAGCATGAATCAGAAAATATTTCTTTTTTTCATCTTCTTTTTTTAAGGTGCGTTTCCAATCGCAGGAGTTCCATGTAAACCTGCCAGACGGGAACCTCTAACAGGGCCGACCCCCTCCTCAGCCCCTTCACACCGCATGTCTCCATTACACTGTAGCACCACACTAAAACCACTGACCAAACACGTAAACATAGAAGTTACAAAGACATTTTTGCGTTTTTGTTTTCTTTTTTAACATACACTGTGGTGGTGGTGATTGAGATTAAAGTAACTTCTTCAGACTGCCACATCATTTTTGCCACAAAATGATTTTTCCATCGGAATGTTAAAAAAATTAAAAAATGTTGTTTCTTGACAAAGAAATGAAAAGATCCATTTTGTGGGACCAGGTCTACAAACGACAGCTGGGGACAAATTGGAACAAAAATTAAAAATGCTTCGTCTTTGCTGTAGCTGCTGGGTTCTGTCAAAAGCAAAGTGATTTAGCCTTTAGATTGCACTGACAGCATAATAAACACACAATATTGACTGCATGAGTAACACTCATCCATATGCATCACATCTTCAACTGAGACACCATAGCAGACACGTCAGTCAAATTCGGCGTGATGTGTGCAGAAATTACTAAAGTAGTAACTCAGCTTTGTTACAATATAAAATACTGCTGCCTAAAGACAATAAAACAGCCTTGGTTTTACAATGTACACAAAAGGCTCAGCTTTTTTTTCAACTCAGTGTTAGGACCATAAAATGTATACTTTGATAATTCAGCTCAATTCAATACTTCTTTTGTTATTGTAGAGAACAATGAGATTGTAGTCAAGAATCCCTGGCAAGCTATTGTAGCAAAGCAAGTGCAAAAGTCAAAATAAAATAAACCCCAAAGTGCAAACAATTAAGTCAGCAGCAGATGTAGTACATATAGCAACAGACATACCACCCAAGTGCATAATTGTGAAGTCGTAGTGGATGTAGTTTGTCGAGGGGAGAACTGGAGGTATGTGTGACTGTACTGTGAAATGAGTCCAGTTCACAGTTATTATAATTGTGTGTAAAATTAGGTGTGTGTGTGTGTTGGGGGGGGGGGGGGGGGGGGGGGGGGGGGTGGCTGGAGGCAAGAGAGAGGATACAATGTCCATTAAGCAGCCTGGGGGTACAGGCTATGGCTTACTCTGCTGGTTCTGGCCCAGATGGACCTATACCTCCTCCCTGAAGGCAGCAGATGGAACAAGTGATGTGCAGGGTGTACAGGGTCATACAGGAAGTGCTGGACTCTCTTTCGACAGTGGCTGGTGTAGATAGAGGCGATCTCTGGGAGGCTAGTTTCAATTATTCTCCCCGCCAATATCACCACCTTCTGTAGTAATGTCAGCACGCTCTATTTCACTATGATGGAAGTTCCCTAAGAGGCTTTGAGAAAGGTTGGCTTTCCTCAATTTCCTCAGGTAATAAGGGCACTGCTGGGCCTTTCCTGTGAGGCAGGCAGATCAGGTCATCTGCCACTGCTACCCCAATGAGCTTAAAGTTGTTTACTCTCTAGCATCTCACTTCCAATGGAAAATGGAGGGTGGATGATCTGTCCTGATCTACGAAAGTCCACAATCATTTCTTTTGTCTTTCTTGTGTAAAGGGCCAGATCTTGCTCCTTACACCATGCTGCAGGTTTTCCAACCTCCTCCCTGTATGCAGCCTCATTGCTGTTTGTAATGACAAAGAGTACTGTATGATTGACAAATTTAATGATGTAATTTGAACGTTGAGAGGCAGAACGGTCATGGGTAAAAATTGTGTAGAGTAGAGGGCTAAGCACATACCCCTGGGGGGCCCCGGTGTTAATAGAAATGACAGATTAAATGTGTTTGTCCACTGTGACACTTTGTGAGCATTTATTAAAAAGTCCAAAATCTAATTGTACACTGATGTGTTCGAACCCATTTTGTAAAGTCTGGGTCGCAATTTATTTGTTAGGACTGTATTGAAGCTTGTTAATCGTTAAGGCATGTGACGTTTGTCTGTTTGGGAACAGGAACAATTTTTGCTGATATTAAACATGTTGGAACCCATGCCGTAGACAACAACTTAATGTAAATGTTGGTAGAGACCTCTCCCAGCTCAGCTGCACAGTTCTTTAGCACTCGTCTCAGCACGCCATCTGGTCCAGCTGCCATCCTGGAATTAATATTGCACATTGAAAGTCTTACTTCATATGTGCATAGAACTGGTGGAACCGGTGGAAAGAAGGGGAGCCAGTACCGGGTGCTTGTTGTCCCTGTTGAACCAGGCATAAATTGTTATATGTGTGTGTGACTGCGTGTGTGTGTATGCCGCATTGATGTACAAATTACTTATAGTGTTTCTCCGCTTACAATGTATATGAATATGTATTAGATAACTGCATATATGTCTCCTTATCCCTATATATATGAACATGCATGAGTACTTAAATACTTCGATGCATACTATTACATAGATAACATTTAAAATGCTGCCCCTACACCCTCAAAAACTCAGGTATGTAATAGAGAATAGAATGCTCCTTCCCCTTTCCTCTGTCTTCTTTTTTATTAACACCCTATTGTCTTGTGTCCACGTCTATCCTTTAAACACCACATTACTACCCCTATTTATTTATTTATTTATTTTTTTACACCCATTACAACATAGGCACCACACTGCACCACCACTGTCTCGTCTCTCTCTCTCTCTTTCTATTTCTTTTTCTGGTCTGATCACATACCACACCCGGTGATTTTAGCCCTCTCTGGCAGAATTTAGTTACTTATTTACTTATTTATTTATTTTTTTTGTTTTTCTTCGTCCTACTTAGGGATCAATAAAAGAAATAATTAGACTGTCATTAGGGCCGGTGAAGGATACACATCTGCACACACACAAAAAAAAACAAAAAAAAAAAAAAAACAACAACCCCTGATTACAGATTAAAATGCATATATACATATATATCTTTTGGGTCCTACCAATTTGGTATCAACCATTAATATATGTGCAAACAAGGGAAAAAAAAAAACAGGCATAAAAGAAACTTAACTCTGTTAAGAGTAGCTCTGCTGTGGAAAAGGGGACACGTTGTCCCACTATAGTCTGTTATGGTCCAAATTCTCTCCCAAACCCGCTGAGAGTTTGTGGATGTCTCAAAGTGGGCCCAATCCATCTTTTATAATTCATATTAAAAAATGTGATGCCTCTCCTTAAGGCAGCCTTGAGAAATAATGAAGTACTTAAACTGAAATAAAAAAAAAAAAAATCTGTGAAATGCATTTCCCAATCATACAACACTCTTACAAAGGTTAGTGTGGCGCAGTAACTGTGTAATCGAATCCTTGCTTGGGTGAAGTCAATAGGTTTGCAGAAAAAAAAGAAAAATCATACAGAAGGATACATTCAACCTTTAAAAGAAACGTTAAAAACTTTCATGTGATTTGCATAAGGGGGCACAGGGGGGTGGTGGCCTAGTGGTTACAGTGGTGGGCTTGGGCGTTAAGGGCCCTTGAGCAAGGCCCTTAACTCCCAATTGCTCCCCGGGCGCTGGTTCTAGCAGCCCCACTGCTCACTAGTGAAACTAGTTGATGGGTTAAAAGCAGAGGAAAAAAAAAAAAAGAAATGATAAGTCTCAGCAGTGTAAGCTCTCTCATAGCCAAAGAAACATCTTAAACACAAACTCTGTATAATATCTCCAAGTTGCATTTGTCAAGTTTAAGTCAAAAGATACCTGAGAAACATACCAAGAAATAGATGGATTGAACGTGAGCGACTAATGATAAAGAAACTGTTAACAAACATAATGGGAGCCCGTAAAGCTGCAACAGACGTTTAGATTTCCTGTTCAGCTAATTATATGTTCAGGTACTAACAACCAGCTCCATTTGTGAGAATGTCCTCATTTATTGCAGAGCAAATCTGCAGCTTCTCTGATCTCAGCATGATGGCTGTTAGTGATGTTTGCCCTATACTTAATATGTTTGTGTGTTTGTATGTCAGCTTTTCAGAGGTTTTTGGGGAAGAAGGATGTGTCCCGGGAGCTGGAAGAGGTCCACGCAGAGGCTCGAGCTCAGGACAACCTACACACAGTCTCTGTGTTGCAGTTACTGAGGACCCCAGCAGTTCGGTGGCAGCTCATCACCGTCATCATCACCATGGCCTGCTATCAACTCTGTGGCCTCAATGCTGTAAGATGAAGCTCTTATTTTGCATGTCTCAGTTCTAAATGTAATCCAGTTATTTTTTTCTGTATTTTTAGTACATGATGATCTATTTTCTTTTTTTCAAAAATGTAAAAAAATAAATAAATGAAAAAGACAAGATCAGTGTAAACATTAAATTATAACCATTCATCTTCTTAATGCATAAACTATGAATGCATAGAGTATATGAACATATGCACCATATCAGGAGATATTGGGCCTTGGTTTGGACATAAGGTGGGAGCGTTTTCATAAGTACTTCAGAAAAATTGTCAGTCTACTTCATCTCCATGTGGTAGATCATTTTTTTCTTGGTAGTGATGATTTCTGGGAGCCCTGATTTTAAACAAAAGCTCTCTTAGGCAAGCAGTGTGTTATGATTGTAATACATTTCATTCAAATTAAAAAAAGAAAAATTCAAATGACCACTTCTTGCAAACATCATCATCATTCAGTTTTTTTAACTAATTAAATATGCTCTAAGAATTTAATCAGTGTGCCTCCTCTTTTCTCCTATTCAGATTTATTGAATTTGTGTTTCCCTTTAGTTTCTCGCAGACTGACATTGCCGCTCCAGCATTGCATTTCTTCATGTGTAGTCAATATGCCCTGCTGTTGCAGCTCATGAGTGTTACATGCTTAAGGTTTTTGTTTGAAAATTTTGGGCCACATAGGGGTCTGGTGGAGATCGAAAAAGAAACTCGATATAGAGAACCTTGAAACAAACTTTACTGACAATTCAGATAGTTCATCTAAATTATCGTAGAAAATTATCATGAATATCACTTTGAGTATAATCAAGGAGACAAGAAGTTTTTTTTTATTTTGTTTGCTCTCAGCCTACTTGACTTAATACAAGTGCATGTGCTGCACTAACTGATTTTCAAGTAGTGTGAAAATCGTACCTGTATTTCTAATAACATCTGTCTGATTCTGTGTTGATGCCAAGGGGTCTGGCAGAGAAATTTATTTTTAATATTTGAAACACCACTTATCCAGAGCACATCATTTTATGCAATCTGAAATTCACTTGGATTTAATGTGATAAGAATAGGTATTAAAAAGTATTTATAATATGTTGGATTATAATAGCAGTCTAGAGTTTAGAGTTTATAATAGCTTGGATTTCTGTAACAAAGCCCCATTGGCTTTTAAAATGTATGTGGTTTATGCAAAACAAATGAAATGCCACTTGAACTTGATTAATTCCCTTGCAGATCTGGTACTACACTAATGGGATCCTTCGGGAAGCAGGCTTTGCCGAGAACATCCTCCCCTACATCACACTGAGCACAGGGGCTACGGAGACTCTGGCTGCCATCATCTCCGTAAGTATATTTGCTTTACTTGCAAAAGCACATGGAAGTTTTACTTTGGTGTTTTGACAGCCATTGTTTGTGCACATAAGCACATTTATAGAGGTCAAATATATTTATGTGCATAAATATGTGTCCAGTTTCTTGTTATGCAACAAAAGACAAAGGAGCATGTTTGTTATCCATGATTTTGTTTTTACCGTCAAAGCAGCGGTTCAGGACCATTTTCCCTCATCTCCTCCAGTGAATACTTTGTAATCTGGCTGCTCTAATTTTAAACCGAAGGCACTTGTTTTATTTTATTATTTTATTTTCTGATGTTAAGAAACCTTGAAGGTGATGTGAAAATCACTTGGCTGCTGGTCCAAGTGTCTAATGTAGGCAGTTTAATCAAAAGATACTTTTAAATGTGTCATTAGAGCCAATACAACAATGGTGATATGTAAGATAAAAAGCAGATTAATTTAATTGTAATCAGGTTTCAAGCAAACACCACATCTTTAAATACAGCAACATTATGTAAAGACGTGAGTCTTGTTGCAGCTCGCCAGAGTACATGTTCATTTAATTTTCAGTAAGATAGATTACCCCTATCTTGCTATAATAAAAACACTAATGATGTCAGCAAAAGTGTTATCCACATCCCACTTTCTATTCTTTTTGTTTTATCAAGCAGTTTACTGCTGGGAGGAGACTTCCTGAGAGGTTTCATTCATTACATCAATTACAGCTTTGACACTTTCTGACGCAAAGAGTACACAGATTTTTATTTTCTATGTATATCCTTTTTGAATTGTTGCCATAGAAATATTGAGTCACTGATGATGATGATGATGATGATGATGATGATGATGATGATGACGACATGCTTTTGAACCAGGTTATACTGAATAAGGAAAATATTTTCCACTCATGCCACAAAGTGCAATGTCAGGGGCAAAGCATCCTTTCTTCATCACTAATGGACTGAGATGTAGTGGACATTCAAAAAGAGATAAACTAAAACTGATTCACTCTGAAGCTCTCAGTCACTTTTCAAGGGGAGTGGTGGCCTAGTGGTTACGTAGAGGACCCAGGTTCAAGCCCAGGGCCCACAATGGTAAATCACTGGGGGCCCCTGAGCAAGGCCCTTAACTCCCAATTGCTCCCCGGGGCGCTGGTTCTAGCAGCCCCACTGCTCACTAGGGAAACTAGTTGATGGGTTAAAAGCAGAGACTAATTTCGGTGTGCATCGTACATACAGCGTGTGCATGATGTCCACACTGACAATGAAAAGGAAAAAAAATAAAAAATAAAAAAATAAGACCACAAAATCCAGCATAAAATAAAGTTGGTTAATGCCCTAGTGGGCTGTTATCTGTTTCTGTGATATCTGTGGGTGCAAGCACATTTAAGATCATCTTTGATCTATGGCAGAGGAAAGAGCCTACTGAATGACTTAACTGCCAGGTGGTTGACTTCAAACATAGCATGTACTCTCTTTCAGTTTAATGTCCCTGATGCCATGTGGGGCATAAAGCTGGCTTCAGCTGAATTCAGCCCAACTGCCTGCATGTATATTAATGGTTAGTGCCTTACTTGTCACAGCCTTTTAAAGTCGAGTCCAAAAGTCAATTTTTGCATTTTACTACATGCAATATGGTAAAAAAGAATAAACATTTGTGTGGACTCGGATGGGGCTCTAAACTGAACTTACTATAAAAGATTTATAAGACAGAACTACCAGCACACAATCAATAAGGCAAGGCAAGTTTATTTGTAGAGCACAATTCAACAAGGTCAAGTGCTTTCCAGAGACATTAAAGAGACATCTTTCATTTATGTAGAGACATCACATTGTAGAAATAAAAAAGCACATTTTAAAGTTTAAAGAAAAAAGCAATAAAATAAAACAAAATAGAACAAAACAAAAACAACACTGTACAAAAACACTCTCAATATTTTGGCATTTATCCGGACAGAATTTACAGGACTCGGACCTGAGGGAGTCTCACCCAGACAAAATTTACAGGACTCGGACTTGAGGGAGTGTAACCCGAACAGAATTTACTGGACTCGGACCTGAGGGAGTCTAACCCGAACAGAATTTACTGGACTCGGACCTGAGGGAGTCTAACCCAAATGAGAGCGAAACAAATGAGATGGAAGCAATACATGTTGCAGTGCATTATGATGGGTTACTGAAAAGCATCAGTAAATAAAAAGTTATACCTTCAGTAATAACGTCAGACGTATCATGTATATTATAATTTAACACACATCGTTTGCTTGTAATGAGCTGGGATTAGCTCCAGCAGTCCCCGTGACCCTGTATAGGAGGGGTGTCGGACTCCGGTCCTCGAGGGCAGCTGTCCTACATATTTTAGCTGTTACCCTGCTTCAGCACAATGTGATGCATGTGGCTGTGTCAGTAACAGAGTTGTACCGACCTTGGTGACACACTGGAAATGACCATTAATTTGAACCAGGTGTGTTGATGCAGGGACACATCTAAGACATGCAGACCAGCAGCCCTCGAGGACCGGAGTCCGACACCTGTGCTGTATAGGATTAAGGAGGTATAGAAAATGGATGGATGGATAACACACACTCCCTGACAAGTAAAATAAAGTTAAATTAAATAAAAAATAAATAGAATGAAATTAATCATCACCTGTTTGTACAGGAAAGGTGGGGTGGGGTGGGGGTCTTATAAGCAGTGAAGGTTAAGCGTCCGGTTGTATTCCTGTCAATTATTGAGAAATATGGATTTAGAAGCATCTGATCGTAAAACAGAAAGATGACTAAACCCAAAAATGATGTATGTGCTTGAGTTGCCATCGTAACAATAAACAAAATGGTAAATGTAACTGAAGTTTTTTGTTGTTTTTTTTGTAGTAAAGGCTTCGCGGTGTCGGACGATGAAAGTTAGAATGTTTCTTACCGTATGCTACAACGCATGCCAACCAGGTCGGGGTCCTTTTCCCCCTGAAAAAATTGATTGATTATTTTATCCACTGCAGCTGCCATAATACGCAGGCAAAGTGGGCTGGAATAAATTTAAAAGAAAAAAAAAGGATTAAAAAAATAAAAGAGACCAGACTCCTATCCATAAATTACTGAATGCTGACATGTGCATTTGCATATGATTAAAATTACCCCATGACCTCTGTGTTTGTTCAAATAGGGTCGTATTGATATTCCTACTGTCCTTATTGCAATCAATACAATTATTACAAATGACCACTGGCCGAGGTATAAATCGAGTTAACACATTTCCACACTCTTATCCCACACCCCACAATACTGGTGTCTTTGAGCACACACGCACACACACGCACTCACACACACACACTCCCTATGACCTTTTGTAATCCTCGTGGGAGCATTTCTACAGTTCCTTTTTTCCCCATGTGAACCACACCTATTGACAATTCATTTAAGCGAAAGAGCAACGTTTTTTCAATCACACATACAACTCTCACAGTTCTGCTTTATAATTCTTGCTTGAGGCCTTACTTAAAATTAATTCAGTGGCGGCACAATAACTTTGTGATTTACTGACGATCAGGAGGTGAGTAGTGAGGAAGCTTTCATGGAAGAAGATTAGGAGACTGAGGACAACACAGATTATAATCCCGGGATGATGTTAAATCCGGCGAGAGGGAAGAGAACCCATCTGAAGTGGTTGTTTACACCTTCAAGACACATGCAACAAGCATAATACATGTCCAACATGTTCATTAGAAGACAGCTGGAAGTGATGAAAAGGATTGTTCATGTTCACAGGAAAGATTTAGAAGGTTTAGCTTTTGTGTTTTTGTTAAGCTTGATAGATGGGGACGGCCTTTTTTTTTTTTTTTGCTTTTGTTAATATTTGTAGTGCTATTGCTGATCTTCGTGAAGAATGAAAACAGTTACAGAGGTTAAGAGTGATCCAACATCCACGAGCACTGGATTACCACTAAGTGCCTCCTGTTTGTTTTCAGGACTTTGTAGTGTTCAGATATTACGTTTATAACAGTATTGTTATGATTTATTTTATATATATATATAGAAAGAGATTTGGGCTTTTGAATTTGCTAAATGAATCATACTCGTCACTGTTAACCAATAACGCAACTGATGGTTTTTTTTGTACCACTATGAAAATATAAGTCATTTAAAAACAATGTCCTTGATTAATATTGAAACAAAGTGAAAAACAGTACATGGTGTTTAATCTTAGTGTGCGTTATAGTCAAAAGAGTTTCTCTACAATGTTCTTCAAGATAGAACAGAGTTGCACGACTGCAAGTGAATGAAGCCTAGAAGGCCTCAAGAGCAATTGGAAGTTCAAAACATGTAATGCTCACACAAATTTGAGTTGAAAGAAAGCTTTAACGCAATATCAGGCAGGTATGTATGTATTGTTATGGATTTAAAATTAACTGAAATGTCCCTGATCAAAAGTGCAGGGACCACAAGGATATTAACACCTAAATGAACAGAATAGGAGGGTTCAGTTATTTTTACAACACTGTTGAGATTTACTTTAGTTATAACATCTTAATTGCCTCTACTGTAAAGCCCACAGTTTGTCTGTTTCATCATTCTTTATGCGTGATGTAGTACACAGTACATAGTAGAAAGAAACTATATGGGATGAGAGTACATTATTACCTTGACTGGTTCTACTGATAGCAGGCATGAAATGATTGCTGCAGCTGGACAATACTTTGTAAAAGTACACAAAAATTACTTCAAATAAAATTGAGATGGGTATCTTAACATAAACAAAAGTCCCTTGTTCTGCTTTAAGCTTTGGGGTTGCTCAGGCCTGGGGATGGTTTTTAAGCTGTGCCTATAAAGGTAAAATACTTGGGTTTTTTTTTTTTTCAAAATAAATGGAATAAAAACAAATAATTAAGTAAATCTCAGTCTTTTATTTTTCTTGTTGCTTCTTGGTCATTTTTTTGGTGACATCATCCTCTTGTATAAACCCTGTCTAGAACAAAATACTTCACATTCGACAGTATTAAGATTATGTCATGTTTTTTTGTGTTTGACTGTTTATCTCAGTGAACATGTCACATAATTACTCACCAGCCACTTTATTAGGAATACCTGGTATCCCTACGAAAGCGGTCAGTGAGTGTATGTCATCGTGGTATCGTAATCACAGAAAACAACCTCAGAAAGACCAACGGAAACCAAAAGTGCCTTTTATAAGAACTGGTCATGTGATAATTGATTCAAGTCAAAGATGGTGTAATTCAGCACTGACCTTCCCAGAATAAACTCTGATTGAGCTGTGATTAGGCAACTCTTTCACCGTGTGTTTGTCCACCCAAACTAATCGAACGCCTTCTGTTCGCAGCTTATTGAGTAAATCACATTGTTGCTGGAGGCAGTTTTGCACATCAGTTTGTTTTTAGTGGACCCACATTTCTTGAATTTGAATACAATTTTTATTTTATTTTATTTTAGTTATCCAAATGAGGTCATGTAGAAGTTTTGTTGTTTTATTCCGTTTTTGTGATCATGATGCATGTCGTATCACACTTGCTTAAGAACATCTGTTACAAGCTTGGTAGTCTGCTCAAAGGTTACTGTGTGTAGGAGGAAATGATTGACATAAGATTCAATTGCCCTTTATGAAACGGAAAAGAAAAGCGAATCCTTTCATCTTGACTGTCGGTCTGTATGCTCATTGAAGTTAGCAGTTACGTTTAATTTAATCTTTATTCAACCAGAACTGGGATTTCACTTCCTTTTGACATTGTTACGTGCAGTTTGTAATTAAAAGTACATCAAACGACATTTGTACAAGAAGTGGTAGAAGACAAAAGTAAGGAAAACCAATTGTTCTTCTGCTACAACTGTCTGTCTGTCAGATTAGTAAAACTCCCAGGTGAATGTCCTAAAGCTTGATGGAACAGCGACACAGAATGGGAATGAAGACTCCATTCGATTTTGATCAGGATCCAAATCCCTTTCTTCAAAACCATGAGATGGGACTTTTGTCCTGTGGGAAGAGTGCATTATCTTTCTTTGTGGATAAAGGATGACCACTAGTTAAACTATTCTCTGACAAGGAAATTATCAACATTTATTGCAGAAACTGCAATTAGAAACTTTGATTTAAGGATTATTTTCTATCTTGCTTCTGATTTCCTGCTAATGATGTTTCCTAAATTCTGCTACCAAAACAACCCCCCCCCCCCCCCAAATACATTTTCATCTAAACTGACGGTGATATTAGGCAGAATTATAAAAGCCTACGTGCAACATGCCAGTATATGTACTGACCTCCTGCCCTGTTTTCTCGAGCCCCTCTAGCCAAACACCCTTTACTGCTCCACACTTGTCACTACTCAACCGGGGAACATGCAAGAGCCAAGGATTTAGTGACACCCTGCATTAATTCACACACATCTGGCCATGTCATCACACTCTAGAGCCCTGAAGAAAATTAAAGTCTAAACATAAACAAATTAGCAACGGATGTGAAACCAAGCTTGTCCTGGCGAGGAAGCTTGTCAAGTTAGTGCAATGTAGTGACGTCAGTTAAGACCGAATATCCTTTCAACTGTAACAAATGTTTTTATGTTATCTTTATTAGGCTGATTATGGAAAGAAGGAAGGAATGAGGGAAAAGAGAGCAATAGATTTGGCTTCCGATGAAGGAAAAGGCAAATTCTGAAAACATATTCAAGTATAAAAAAACAGAACATGTGTTCTAGATAGAATAAATCGAAGACATAAAATCATCAATAACTACTAATGTCATTGTCCAACAACACAATTTAAGAGTCAACTCTCACAGTTTGAAAGCAGTTCCAACTTCATTGTTGTAATTTTATGCAAATCCTGGTGGTGAGGAGAAGTGAGTGGAAAGGCCAGAGATGCCTTAAGCAGCTTGTGAAATGACTCATGGGTAATGGCTAATTTGTGTCAAGATGTAATGAACTGCAACCAAATATTTCAATCCTGCCAACTGGGAAGTCGGAAGTTAGCAGTCTGAGTTCTGTCAAGTCTGCTGAGAAGTAGGATAACATATGGTTCTGTTTGTTTACTGAGTTTCATGTAATCATCACTTCACTGTTATTTTTGTGCACAAAACAAACCAGAGGTGTAAACACGTTTTTTTTTTTCAGGATATATCATGACTTAGTCACCAACTGTGTTTTACCTGAAGATTCTGTTTGTCAGATTTTTAACCGAGCATGTTCATCTTTTCAACCAATAAAACGGGGACTAATGCAAACAGGTGACGCTAAGAATCTAAAATGCTCAAATGTCTTCATGTACATGTAGGAGAGAAAGCAATGAAAGATGAGAACTCCATTTCTGTCTCCCAGGCATTGTCTGCTGCCAGTAATTCGCCATGCAGTCCTACAATAGACAAAGTTGTGTTGCCATTTTTGTCACATATAGACAAACACACACGTATGCGCACCCACACAGGCTCATGAATATCCACCCTCTAAAACCTTCAGAGACCTTAATGAGCTGTGGGTTTGTTGCTGGTTGATGCCACTGTGTTTCTGCAGTGAAGGCAGTGGCTCGGAGAGGAATGTCTTGTACCTGCAGGGATCATCACTACTGGAATAAACATACTTAGACACATAGATACTGTATACATATATTCTACTTTCGAAACAATCCAAATTTAAAACTGACATATGAGAGCTGCCAGTGGGAAAGTGCTGAGAAGATGAAAACAGCCCTGTAGATAAGGGAAAAGTAGATGGGTGTTCCTTGGGTGGGAATATGGCTTAGCTGGTTCATTTCTGTTCAGAAGACCCCCTCCCCCTCATCCCTTCCCCTATATAGGGATATATATATATATATAAAAGGGAGCAATACTGTGAATAGTTTAGGTCTCAGAGGCCATGGTGGAATAAGGCCAGCAGCTTATAGCTTGTGCTTTGCTAAAGCCTTGATGGCATGCCCAGTGCTTCATCCGTAATCCTGAAAGGCACCTTGGTGAAGAGTGAAGTGGCTAAAAGGCTCCTGGATGAGTCACATTCAGTGTTGTATATGAGTGAATCCAGATGACGTTTGAAAGTATTCAACTTAAGGCAGAAAACATAATCCCACAGTAAAAGTAAACAGTTAACACACCACCAGTGAGTGGATTTTCCCCTCCGAGGACAGAAACAATCTGGTTTTGGAAAATATTAGAAAATCAAGTGGCAGGTCAACCAGTATTTAAAAAAGTATAAATCAGACACAACCACATTCATATATTTGCCAATGGGTACTTGAATTGGGTTGGTAGGTTTCAACCAATCAGTTTGTAGAGAAATAACACTCTGAAATGCACCTGTGACACATCACTGAACCACCCTCAAAGTGCTTTAAATAACATATTTTTATAGTTATTATAGTTTAAAAATATGCTGATATATCATACTTTAAAATATATAATAAATGTATATTGTTTTTTTTCTTTAAAACACTTTGGAAATTGAGCAGTGACGTGTCCCATGGGTGCAGCATACTTTTTTTAAAAATGTCAATGTCATGTTTTTGAACAATAATACAGTATCTTCATGAACCACTAGACTAAAAATTAGATATTACCCCTCGGTAATCAGACAGTGAACAAGCTGACTTCACACACTGCCGCTGTACAAATGCACTGAAATAATCAAAATAACTGACTCGTTACACTAAAACTCATATTATTTAGCACATTTTTATATTACTTGTACTGTCTACATATTGGTCAATATGTTCCTGCAACTGTACATATTTTTAATACTTTTGCTAAATGCCTTTATACAGTTTTCACTAACATTTTTATGTCTATTTTTATAGCTTTTTGTTTTTATTTCCTTAGAGTATTTTTAATGCATGCAAGTGTTTCAGTATAACCTTTGTTACAGCTGTGTATATAACAATGCACCTCTTTTTTTGTCCTGTCTTCAGGGCCTGGTAATAGAGCGAATTGGGAGAAAGCCCCTCCTCATATTTGGTTTCTCTTCCATGGCTGTCTTTTTTAGCCTACTCACAGTTTTCCTCTATTTCCAGGTAAGCCATTCTTCCTTCTTATCTGATCTTGCAGTGTGAGGTGATATCGCAGTACGTGTACACCAGATAATGTATTCTTCGTCACTATTGTACTGTGAACAACTGAAAATCAGGATTCTGAAAAAGGCAGACTTTTATCCTCTCTTGAAATCCAAAACCTAAAGTTGATTTGGAGTAGAGTATGCTCACTGTCACAGATCTTGTTTGTCATTCATTAGTATGTGCTCATCAGCAGAACCTTCATAATTAAAAAAAATATTTCACAATCTTTAATGATTATTCAGTCTTTGCCAAGGTTTAGACTTCTACTTGTGTCATTCCAGGAAAAAGTGCCCTGGCTGCCATACCTGAGCTACATCTGTATACTGGCGGTGATTGCAGCTTTTTGCTCGGGACCAGGTAAAACAAGCACTTTACTCAAAAATGTACCTCAAAATGAACAGTGTAAATATCCTGCAGAGCGTAACAGATGGGCCAATTTAAATATGTCTGTGATTCAGTTGAAGTAGCTGTGACTTTCCCAGTCTGATTGTGAATAATCAACAAACTGTTACGCCGCTGATCTCCAGTAAACGGCTTTGCCCTGTACCAGCATACTAAATAGAAGCCATGCAGAAAAGTATATGGTATGACACTGCAAATGCACAGTGAACAGTGTGAGTGTGTGCTGCGGGTTTTAGCGGGAGGTTGAAGTTTGTGTGTCAAGGTCAGGCCGTGGCTGTCAACTGCACACATCCTTCTAAAATAATGATGTCTCCAGAAAGCTTTCATCCAACAATGTGAGATGTTGCCTTCAGGACGGGCTGAGATGTCTTTTAATTATCACATACAGAATAGAAGATGAAGCAGATTTAATTTTTCTTACGAGATCAAGGTTTCTACTAAGGAGAGAGAAAGGGACACGTTGAAAGGCAAAACGTCCTGACACACACTTGCGCAGACAAACACACAAAAATGCAGGAAACACAAAACAGCCACTAACTTTGCAGTCGTTAAGCATCCTGTTCAGGTGCAAATCTGTGTCCGTCACTGAAGGACAAGATTGTTTCACTTCACAGTGATATATTATGCCCTGTTGGAACAAATGAAACTTCTCAGTAGGAGGGTGAGAGAAGAATATTCTCAAGAGGGATGGCCCCAGTGGTGCTTTGAGCCTTTGAGTGGATAAATGAGGAGCAAGAATTCCTCTGAAGTTGCTTCACCACGGGAACCATGGCCCAGATACTTCGGAGTTGAACAAAAAGACAAACTTAATGTCATAGAAAAAAATAAGGATATATATTTCTTCCACACACCAAAGGGCATAGCTACATTGTATTGGTTTTCTGTTCTTTCTTCCTTACTTGGAATCTCTAATTTTATTTGTCTTTAAATCATATGTCATATCACTATCATTCTTCTTTTTGTAATGTGTCTTTTTTTTTCTCCTCAAAGAATTCAAACATTTTCTATAATGCACCTGCCAAACGGCGTGGTGGGGCTGGATGAGGGTACACTGTACAGTCTTCTAATCAGAAATTCAATGGATCTTTGCTTTTTCTTCTGTTCAGAAAACTCTCTTCTCTTTTTCTATGAATCCTTTTTCCTGGAATCTTAAAGTTTTTGAGTTTCTTTAAACTTTGTTTCATCACATTTTTTTTTCTTTTTGAATCCTCGTGTTTCTATTGAATCTTAAGAATTGTTCTTTATTAAATCGTTTTCAGGGGAGTCAGAAGCATTTGAAATAATGGGTTTGGGGGTGAGGAGAGGTGGGGGTGAGGTGGGGGTGAGGTGGGGGTGTCATTCTGCTTTCTGGCTCGTTTTAACAGGCAGTTAGACACCTAATTTCTGAGCAGACTTGGCCACACTTTAGCTTCACAAAGCGATCTAACTGTCAAAACCAAACCTTGTTGAACTGGTTAAAATCGATTTAAAAATCGATTTAAAAACCAGTAACTTTTAAATGTGCAGGGAAGTGTCCCTCTCACATATAATGGTGTGACACATTATGGTTGTTTTGAAAACATAAATGTTTTTTTTAATTGCCTTGGTTTGTGTTTGTTTTTCACTGAATACTACTGTGATTGTCTTTAAATATGCTTTTTTGATTGACATGGCCTTTTTAAAAATTCACTTCATTCTGCAAATCTTTCTGTCAATTGTGGAATGCTTTTTGTTTTTAATATTTTACACGAATGTAAATTGTCAGTCATCCAGGTCTTGGTAATTCAAAGCCTTGAATCAAAGACAGCAGGACTTCCTTTTCTTGGATCTCATTTCATCTTTGATCCTAAAGACTTTGTCAGTTCAGACTGACTGGTGGGGTGTTTTTTGCATGTCAGTTGTTGAAGTCACATGCCAGTCACTGACTCTCCTATCACTCCTTTGGGAAATTAGAGTATTTTGTCCACTTTAAGTTGTTTACTTGGTTTTGTTCAAAAAGAGCCCCTCTGTGTCAAATAGAAAAACCAACATTAAACAGAGGTGGTCTCAGGTTTCCCGTCTCAACACTTAACTATGCAGCCTGGAATCTACCTCCCACATTTGCAGCTTGAGTCTTGTGACGATGCGATCATCTGCCCACCTGCTACAGATACATAGTTGCTCCATTTCTAAGGTTTTTCTCATAATCTCTACTATCTTGTTTCTCTTTTATTTCCTCGTTATATTTCTCTGTTCAAGATGGGAGGACCAAATGAGATCTAAACACTGAAGCAAGAACGAGTATGGGTGGACATGTACTGTATAATATACCAATAAAACACAACCATCTATTAGCTGATGGTTGTGTTTCTATGGTATATTTTATCGTTTTGAAAGTTTTTATTTATGAATTTTGATTTTATTTCCCTGCTCGATCAAACTTGCACTGCATCAGGTTTAATAATATTCACAATTTACAGCACATTTACATCAGGCACAACACTGTGATGGTGGTGAGATACACGAGAAGTCTAATATTGAGGATCAAGAGGTTTTTTTCATATATATATATATATATATTTCCAGTGGACCGCATTGACTTTAGCTGGAAAAATAAAGAGCTTTCAAATATCATCATGCCAGTCACGATAGGTGTCAAACAGTAGATTAGGTTTTGAATTATTAATACTTGAAAATTAAGAATGAATGTATGCAGGTATTGAGATTACTTATAATCAATGCATCTATGCAAAGTTCACTTTCTGAATACATACCTAAATTGATTAGATTAGTTTCAATAGTTTAAAATGTGCACAAGGGCACGAGACAAGGGACAAATGTAAAACTGCAGTCCAAATACAGTTGGAATTACACCCATCTGTATTTCTCAACAATAATTTCCATGCTTGACGCATTTCTTTCTATGCTGTTTGTGGGTAATGATGAATCTTACCCTTTCATGAGAGCAAGTATGCACCCAGTGTGCCTAACTGCTAGTACCATAAATTTGAGTTGATGTTTTAAGTGGACAAGAAAACAATAGCTTTATGAAATACTGTTGTAGCAGGATTCAGCCACCGACACATAACACCCAGCAGAACACAACACACCACAGGTTTATCCGACCCGATTTATTGATAATGATACTCTTTTAAATGCACATATCTGGTAGACCAGCAGCTGACTTCCAGGCTACCAGCTTCCGGTTCCGGCCACAAATGAAATGGGAGACGGTGATGAGCCAAATGGATGCACCTGCTGCAATCACCTGACCCACTGCACCACAGCTCTCCCAACAGCTAAGCCTAAACTATACCCCCACCACCTCAATTGAACAGATCATTAAAAGAATCCTGACTTTACCTCTTACCAGTACTCTAGTAAAGTAGGAAGTTAGTTTTGAAGCTGGTGTCTATTGACACCTCCACTCTTTTCTGCTGTTGTCACCTTCTCAAACAGCAGAGTGTGCCAAAACACATCCCACAGTAGCCAGTTGCAATGCATACAGTTACACCCAAAGGTTTGCAATCTGCCCTAAACTGTGCAAGTAGTGCTTCATAAAAACAGACATGCTGGTGGCAAGAGTCTGCAAGCAGGTCTATCTCAGCTGGAACTTGAATTGAATTTAACAAAATATTCCATATGGTACAACAATTTAAAAAAAATGCATTGTTTAAAGTAAAAGTGAGAAGTTGAAGTTACCTCCAACTTTTAAAACTTAATGCTCAGACATAGTTAAAAACTTTGGGAGAAATTGTAAGGGTCTGCTCATCTTGGAGCAGACAAATACCCAGAGAAAGGGGGGTTGGGGAGAAATAATATTAAGCCTTTTTACACAGCATGATTTCATGTTCTTGAAGCTGACAAATACAAGTGGGCAAATACAAATATGGACTTTGGCTTTAAAATGGAAACAGATGGCATCAGATTATGTTTATATAAACGTCAGTGTCTGATTGTATGTCTTGTTTGGAATAAAACAAGTTATGTTGACAATCATAAAAGTTAAAAAGTCAGTATACAACCCAGGCTGGTTATGTACTGCATGACATGTGGTATATGAAACATATGATAACAGTAGTAGTGGTAGTAGTAGTAGTAGTGGTAGTGGTAGTAGTGGTAGTAGTAGTAGTGGTAGTAGTGGTAGTAGTAGTGGTAGTAGTGGTAGTGGTAGTAGTAGTAGTAGTAGTAGTAGTAGTAGTGGTAGTAGTAGTAGTGGTGGTAGTAGTAGTAATAGTGGTAGTAGTAGTAGTGGTAGTAGTAGTGGTAGTAGTAGTAGTGGTAGTAGTAGTAGTAGTGGTAATAGTAGTAGTAGTGGTAGTAGTAGTAGTAGTAGTGGTAGTAGTAGTAGTGGTGGTAGTAGTAGTGGTAGTAGTAGTAGTGGTAGTAGTAGTAGTGGTAGTAGTGGTAGTAGTAGTAGTGGTAGTAGTAGTGGTAGTAGTAGTAGTGGTAGTAGTAGTAGTAGTGGTAATAGTAGTAGTAGTGGTAGTAGTAGTGGTAGTAGTAGTAGTGGTAGTAGTAGTAGTAGTGGTAGTAGTAGTAGTAGTGGTAGTAGTGGTAGTAGTAGTAGTGGTGGTAATGGTAGTAGTAGTAGTAGTGGTAGTAGTAGTGGTAGTAGTAGTAGTGGTAGTAGTAGTAGTAGTAGTGGTAGTAGTAGTAGTAGTGGTAGTAGTAGTGGTAGTAGTAGTAGTGGTGGTAGTAGTAGTGGTAGTAGTAGTAGTGGTAGTAGTAGTAGTGGTAGTAGTGGTAGTAGTAGTAGTGGTAGTAGTAGTGGTAGTAGTAGTAGTGGTAGTAGTAGTAGTAGTGGTAATAGTAGTAGTAGTGGTAGTAGTAGTGGTAGTAGTAGTAGTGGTAGTAGTAGTAGTAGTGGTAGTAGTGGTAGTGGTGGTAATGGTGGTAATGGTAGTAGTAGTAGTGGTAATGGTAGTAGTAGTAGTGGTGGTGGTAGTAGTAGTAGTAGTAGTAGTAGTAGTAGTGGTAGTAGTAGTAGTGGTGGTAGTAGTAGTGGTAGTAGTAGTAGTGGTAGTAGTGGTAGTAGTAGTAGTGGTAGTAGTAGTGGTAGTAGTAGTAGTGGTAGTAGTAGTAGTAGTGGTAATAGTAGTAGTAGTGGTAGTAGTAGTGGTAGTAGTAGTAGTGGTAGTAGTAGTAGTAGTGGTAGTAGTGGTAGTGGTGGTAATGGTGGTAATGGTAGTAGTAGTAGTGGTAATGGTAGTAGTAGTAGTGGTGGTGGTAGTAGTAGTAGTAGTAGTAGTAGTAGTAGTGGTAGTAGTAGTAGTGGTGGTAGTAGTAGTGGTAGTAGTAGTAGTGGTAGTAGTGGTAGTAGTAGTAGTGGTAGTAGTAGTGGTAGTAGTAGTAGTGGTAGTAGTAGTAGTAGTGGTAATAGTAGTAGTAGTGGTAGTAGTAGTGGTAGTAGTAGTAGTGGTAGTAGTAGTAGTAGTAGTGGTAGTAGTAGTAGTGGTAGTAGTAGTAGTAGTGGTAATAGTACAGACCTGCATGCTACTGCAGGTTTGTACTCAGCTATGTTTTATGTGTTGACATTTATCACCTTTTAAACGGTTGGATGCTGCTGGAACTCTGATCAATGAATCTTTAGTTTTTCATGGGTTTGAGTTATTTGACTTGTAAGTGGAAATGCCGTCTGCTGAGGTAAAAATGATTTCTTGACTAAACACAAGAGCTTGTGAGGGCCGCCTCTGCAGACATGTCTTGTTTAGATTTTATTGGGTTCTTTCAGGTTTTGTGGCTGAAAAAGCATTGAATGAACACCCACAACAGCACTTGAACACACACTCTGGATATGGAGAGAGAAAGGTCCTCATAGTTCATTTCTATTTTCTGATTTTGTGAATGTGCAAAATTAAAGATGTGATTTTTAAAGTGTTGTTGTAAAGACATACAAACACTCTTCTTATTCCACTACAGTTTCTTCTAACTTAGTTGCAATTCAGAACAAACAAAAAGATAACTTTCCTCTACCTGAAATCAATTCAGTGTTGTTGTTTTTTTATCCTTTTAGCTTTTATTTGCCTTCCTAACAGCCTGACAATGTTGACTCATTACATTGTTGATTCTCTCATCCTGCTGCTCTTGTGGAGAGTGGCCCATTTGCCAATAAAACATAAAACATTTCATCCCAAGCTGTTCCACCAACCACATTTCTGCCATCTGTAAAACTAACGAGAATGTATAGATAAAACTAACAAGACCAGAGACAACAGCATCCAGTTACCGCTGTTTTTACTTTCTGCATGATGATTAGGATGACGACTCTGTATACAAAATCTATACAGAATGTTTGTTCATATATACTTCTGGAATATTATCTCCTATAGGACTGGAGATACATTTAAATCACTATGACAGTTTTAAATTAAATTGTGCTTTATTCACAGTCAAGAATTGATTTTGATAAACGTGGGCTGTGGGAGTGGAGAAGGGGGGTGTCTGACTGTGCATCGGGGAGGGAAGTCTACTCGTATTTGTTTTACCTTTAGTTGGTTTTTACAACATGAAGAATAAGAGTTTTAAAACTGTTACCTAATCTTCCACTAGAAAGTCTGCCTCTTAAAAAGCCGAAACCAGTGGTACTTATATTTAAGAAAAGAATACAAGGATTTATGTGGGCAAGCCTGCAGAGATACTTACACAGCCCTTGAAATACCTCTCAGACTGGAAAAATAAATAAATAGATAAATAAATAAAATAGAGTCAAAAAATTTTATGTTTGTCAAGACATGAGGTTAAATTAGGTGTAAATCGTAATGTTGATTTGAAAATGTATAGAGCATCTCCTACAGTATGACAAAGTTCAAAGTCTGATATGTTCTCCATCAGACTAGAAGAGCCTGGCTCTGTGCAGGGTAAGGCTTTACAGCCGCGGAGTGGGAGCAATGAAATGAGAAACTATAAAGCTACAAGCATACACAGAGGAGGAACTGCTTTGTGTATTTGGCTTTTGTTACTAAGATGGAAGACCTGAAATATTCTGTTTATAGGTATGATGGCATGAGATGTCGGTCTCAGTTTATGGCATCGTTACTGTGGTTAATTAAGAAGAAAAGCAAGACGATTTTTTTGGCTGTGATTGAGCCACAGACAACATAAGAGCATTCTGAGGAGACTAAATGGGAAAAGACAGACACCTTCACCTCCGATTTTCACCTTCTGTATCTGAATTTAGGAAATAAACTCTTCTGATGAGTGTGTGTGTGTGTGTGTGTGTGTGTGTGTGTGTGTGTGTGTGTGTGTGTGTGTGTGTGTGTGTGTGTGTGTGTTTGTGTGTGTTTCGCTTTAGGACTCAGTTACCACAGCTTCTTTTTAAATATCTCTGTTCGTACCAGTTAGTGTTAGGGGATGCAGTAAGCTGCTTTATTCCACTTAATGATTGTTTCCCGTTGGGTGTGCTGTTTATGAGTTTGGAGATCGGTGTTCCGAAACCAAGCAAACTTTCTTTAATTTGGACACAAATTTCACTGAGCAGCTGCTGAAGCAGAGTGTTGTTGTATGACATAAAATGCAGAACGTAGCCATTCACATGACCACACACCAAAACGAAAAAATAATTCTTGAGTGGCAGTTTTATTCTTACATTTTCATCATTGTGATACATGCATTGAGTTGACCCAGGTTGTTTAAACACATACGTGTTGTTAACAGTCAGCGCTAAGTAACCCACTGCTTAACACTGACTACTGTAGCTTGATTGTTGTTCCTCACTCGAGTGGTGCTTATGTCTTGTATCTCTAACCATGCAGGCCTTTTGTCTTATTCTTTGGAAGTTCCTGAATCCCTCATTAACACACGTTCCTTGTAAAAAACATTTTCTACCATTTAAAAACACTGAAATTGAAAAGTAAAACAAACTAGTCTGCAGCTATGTGTCTGATGTTCATGAAGCGTAGTAAAAATGATCTGCCAACAATGCTGATTAAAAGTTGTGAAAAGAGTTTTGACTCAACTATGAGTTTTGAAGTTATACGCCAGTCAAATGTGTGGGTTTGGCATAAAGTCACTCTTTTTTGTGATGTAATCATTAAAAAAAATCAACAAAACTTGTCAATGACAATATGTGTTTCTTTAAAGACATTTCATGAAATGTTACCCAGTGGGGGGAACTATACAATGTGTACATGTCAAAATCTCAATAAACCAATAAAATTCTACAATTCGGCATACTTATACAAGCTTTTGGCAAGACCTTTAGCTTGTACCACATGAACACATTAAATTGTAGGATTTATTTTTTTATTTCTGCTGAGTTTGAAGCCACAAGTCGAAAGTCTTTCACACCTTGGGGCATGGCTTGTGAGAATGTGAGCAAATGTGTGAAATCCCTCAGGCTGAGTGTATCAAGTGAATGCAGGCAAATGGGCCTGTGGACCTACAGGTTCTGAGGTGTCAAAAGCCCTTGGCCACCCGGACCACTGAGATTTCCACTTGATTTTCAGCTCACAACACCTCTCTTCATCTCTCATCTCTTTCAGGCCTCCCAATGATTTCTAATTGGCTAAAGAAGTTACGTTTGTCCTGAATGACTTGTGTATGTTGAGTTGGAATAACTTTCATGTTTTAGAAGTTGGCATCACTGGGAATGTTTGACTTTATATCTTTTTACTGGCAACATAAAAAGCTGGAGTCTTCTGAGTTTCTGTGAAAGTGTTTTAATGTACTGTAAACTCACAACAATTACAGCATCTTGTTAATGCTCTTTTTTTTTTTTCGGTCATATCTCATTAAGATTGTTATCGGTGTAGCTGTTTGTTGCTTCAGAATGTGAAGTTCTTGGATTACTTTAGATCAGGGGAGTTCTCACATTATTGTTATTATCTATTTGACTGTTTCAACAGAGAGTGAGAGAGAAAAAACTGTGTTGAAAGCACACATGCACCTACACAAACACACACATTCAAGTACGCACGCACGCACGCATGCGCGCGCACACACACACACACACACACACACACACGTACACACTCAAGGGGCTGCTTGGGAAAAACAAACCTAATTCAGGGAAATTGCGCCTACATGGATCTGACAACCCCCTGCAGTGCCTTGTTAGATAGCTTCAAAATTAGTGATAGTAGAGCAAACCCTTCTTTTATTAGTCCAAAATGGTTGTCATTAGTCTTTTTAAAACAAAACAAAAAAATGCCAGCATCCATCTGGAGAGCAGCCAATAATCCTGATGAGAAGTGATCATATTTAGAAGTAACATATCTCAAACTGTCAGTCAAGCCAACAACTACTGTGACATAAAGACATGCTGTCACGTTTTAGGACTGAACCTCAGGACGTGACAGACAACAACCACAGCAGCGGAGGGTAAAGAGAATCAAGGTTTGGGTTTGGGAATGCACATAATTGATCACTCTGATTGGAAAGCTGATTGTTTTTAATATTTTTTCTTCTAAATTACCACAGATTGACTTTGCAAGTTGACTTTTTCGCTCATGCCTTGAATTTTGATTGTGATCGAGTTACACCATGAGCCTTTTTCAAGAAAGGGATGTTTGAAGACGTCCGTTCCTTAGAGGCCCAAGCTTATTGCAATTTTCTCTACAACTTAAGAAATAAATCAAACTTAAAAACCACAGTTAATTTGATTTTCAATATATGTTTTCACATTGTGAAATTAATAATTAAAAAGAAATAAAACTACAATAAAACATACAATCAACATATTCTCAATTTGGCAGATATTTTTGAAAGACACACATTAAAGTGCATACTTTGGCATATTTATATTCTATTTGACAGTTATTGGCACATACATCGCGCTGTTCTGACAGTCATGTCAGACATTCTCTGGGCTTTAATATTCTTTCCCTTGAATGGGATTATTGACCCTTTTACAGTCTGTCTCCTTGAATTTGTTGCAGAATATTTCCTTCAGAAAGAGGTTGTTTAGCATCCAAATTCAGGCCTGCTATGATCAGACGTAATCAATCGAATCTGTGGCTTTTAACAGCATTTGAAAAAGAGAAGTTAAAATACCTGCAGGCAATGGGAAGAAGCATTTGTCAGTCACAATACAACTTTTTTTCTTCATATCTAACGTTTACAAGGAGTAGCATCCATGGATTGTTTCAAGGTCGATCAGCTGATGATTTACATTCAGGGATACACTATTTACTTTCAACCACATCAATGTCTGTTGTTTTTTAGTTCCCCGTCTCATCTACCTTCTGTTTAACATAATCTCTGGGGTGCAGCTATGTTTCCTCTGTAGCTCTCCGGGATAGCAGCGAGTTTTGTTTTGCCCAAGTAGACAACGCCCTTGACTGGAAAGGCCCAGTGATACATTTTATTTTTGGCAGGACTAGTCACCCTTTAACTTTGGGTGCCGTGAAGTTGTAGATTGCTCTTTTGCCACTCGATAGTAATGTGTAAAACACAGATTGTGCTTGACCGAGAAATTTTAGTGTTTGTGTATGTATGTGTACGTGTGTGTGTGTGTGTGTGTGTGTTTGTGTGTGTGTGCGTGTGTGTGTGTCTCTAGGAGATTAAAATGCATAAAATTAACTGAAGCAGTCTATTCATCTTGATAATTTAAATACTGACTTGTAAAAAAAATGCTTCATCTTTGTATGTCACATTTGATCTTCTGATCAGCGTTTGTGTGGATGGTGTTAACAGCGTTGGACAGGATGGTTTGTAGCATATGTCCATTTTACAGCTAAATTACTACAAAAACATCTGCTGATTCTCTCATGTAAAGGTTTAGGATGTTGCCCAAATGGAAACAAACATGTCGCGCTGTTGCTACCAAATATTTAAATAAAACTATTTTGTTACATCTCTTGAGCAATGCATATACTTCTGCATTTCTATTTTGTATTTTATAGGTAAATATAAATGAGAAATACATATTTTAAGAGCCCTTTTATAGCAAATTCTCATCTATTATCCTCGTTATTTGTCTTTGTCTAACTCCCTCATTATGCTGCCTTTGCAGAGCCCACAATTGGTTGAATTTACGATCTGAAAATGTTAGTCCCTCTATTCAAGAGCAGGAGATTGATGGAAGCAAACACCGAATAGGTTTCAGTGTTAATGGACAAGCATGGCCATTGTTTTTTTTTCTCTTTCTCACTTTGAGGAGCTGACAGCATTGATCTCTCAAAAAGGGGATATTTACGAAGCTCTTCAAAGGAAATGACAGTACAGTTACAACAGTCAGATAAAAAGAAGCAAATCTGAGCCTATTTTTGGGGTTTAGTTGTTTAAAAAAAGTGTGTTAAGCTTTTCAGAGGGTAAAGTTTTCCCACACAAACTTTCAACCACACAGGCAATGTGATAGTCCACAAAATGGTGATACATTTTTTTTTGTGACTTACCGTTCTTGATAAAAAAGAATGAAACTTCCTATATGCTATATCTCATCCACCTCTAAGTTCTCAATTAACGTAGGCTGATATACAGGACCATTTTGACTTTGTCTTCCGTAACAATCTCTATTCACTTATCCCTCCTTGACACCTCAAATACAGTCCCTGCCATTGCTTTTATTTGAAGTAGATAGTGGTACTGAGTAGTCTAAGGAAGACAAAGATGACCTTAAATCCGAGGCTCATGTAGTACGTTTTGTTGCAGTTCCTTGACTAACTGATAAAAGCTGCAAAAGAGAGTCAATCTCCATTGAAAAAAAAAAAATTTTACAAAATATTTTTCAGCCTTTTTCAACAAACCATTTGGTCCAATTGTTTAATTTCACACCCGTGACAATGCGGAGGTACAATTTTTTTGTACCCCGCCAGGAAAGTTTATATAAAGCAATACATTTATTTCTAATTTGATTGATTGACAGTCAGCTCAGCCAATGGCTAGCCTGTATCACTTCCTCGCCCGTAATTATCATGCTACAGCGCATCCGCTCGTTTTTGTTAACCCCGGGCGATTATTATTTAGGATTTTGCCGTTGATGTTACATGTTAAATGGTACATTCCGCTGGAAACGTCTGACGGCAGCTCTGCAGATATTTCGGCGGAGTTTGGCTGAAGGACCCATGGGGGCAAAAGTAACTTTGATTGACAAGGGGTGGGTGTGTTCCTGTCGGCTTCTTGAGCAACATGGCTACGCCCCGTATGAATAAAAATGGGCTTTAAACCCAATCTTCACAAACCAATGAGTCACGTGACTGAACGTTTTTTCCATTGTTGTATACAGTCTATGGTATAAACACAGAGGTTAAGTGGTTGGCACTTGGAAACCACACATCAAAATAGGAATAAAAACAGATCTACCACTACTCCTAATAATAATAATAATGGGACCCTCAACTTAATATTCTTTGTCACAACCTTTGAAAATCTATGAAGAGGTATTTTGGTCCACTCCCCGTGAGTGTTCCAGCTATCTCAGGTTTGAAGGATTTGTCTCCAGAGTGGTGTAGCTTTGTGTTTTGGGTTATTGTTCTGCTGCAGGATCCATGACCTGCAGCTGAGGCCAAGCTTTCTGACACCAGGCAGCATATTTGTCTTCAGAATGTCTTGGTAGTCTTGAAATTTCAGTGTAACTTCCACAGATCCTGTGCCAGACACAGCAAAGTAGCTTCAGGAATTAACTTAATCTCCTTCATTTTCTCATCACTTGGTTTAAAATATTAAACAATAAAAATGTATCACATTTATTTACACTTGGTACTATAATGGCCATGCTGTGTTGGTATTACAGAATTGTATATAATTTATCTTAGTGAGGGTGCTAGAGAGGATCCAGTAACAACATTTGCTTTGTCCTTTCACTTAAGTGGAAGCCAGTGGAGAGAAATATATCTCTAGCATCTGCATCTGCATATAAACCTTACCAGAAAACAATTTACAATTTGCAATACATTTCCTCAAAACTAGAAATAGGTTGCCTTAATTTTTTTCTGAATAATTAGATACATTTCCCAGCCTGGTGTCTGACAGTCCTCAAACCGTTTACTGACTTCAAGGATCTAACAAATAAACCCATCGGATGTTTTCCAAATTTCATATGTGGAAAAAAATGTAAATTATATTCTTTTGTGCCTTCATTGAAAAGCTGCCCAGTGTTGATTATAGCAAAGCAACTGTGGCAGTCATGATAAATACTCATTATTGTGTAATAAAGGGGATATAATTATTCCCTGTCAAATGACACTGAACCCAACATTGTCTTAATGTAAATGAGGTTATAACAAAAGAAAATGACTAATTACAAACTATTCACAGTCAAATTATGAGCTCTAAATGCTTTCTTTTGGGTCCCCCTGAATATATATTTGCATCCAAATATTTGTCAGTAAATTGGGTAAAACAGTAACACAGTTGTTTGTTTTTCAGAATTATTTTGGGTAAATGAGTTTAAGAAGTACTTAATGTCTTTCAAACACTTTAAAGCATATAATGTTGAGTTACAAACAGTTGAAGTGGACACAAGCCCAAGAGCAGCATAAATGCCATATATAAATATTAAACATTTCAGTAAAATAATGGCTGTATGTGGGGTTGCTTAAAATTTAATGTTGACTGGTACAGGAAACTACTTCTTGTTGTCGGGCACAAGCTAGAAGATGACTCAGGCTGTTTGTTGTTGAAGGGTCAAGGATGTCAGTGCCGGGTTGATTCTCCGGCTTACTACTTATTTCACTATTACCTCTCATATTACATAATATTTGATTGAACAGTTTTACTTACTTGTTTTACTTACTTGTCCTCTAACCAGAAGATTGAAGTGCTGTAGTGAAAACGGGTAAATGCGGAACACGTTGTGAAGCGTTTTGTAGAACTTGGATATGTTTAAATAGGTGCTACAGAAGTGCAAAAACATTTTCTGTAGATGCAACCAATTTTAAAGTATTTTGTGCATCTTTATAACGATGGAGAAATCTTACATAAACCTGAAAACCAGGATACACTGCTTTGGAAATGTTTGCACTCACAAGCCCCACATAACTAGAAGTAAGCCAGATGAGCCACAGTATGTTTACAGACGCCATCTCTAACTTGAACTTACTGCAAAGGGAGACCAGGTGATGTACAGTACAGATGTACAGAGGACACAGAACGCCGCAGAAGCAGATCATGACAATGTGCAGTTTAAGATTACGTAACATCAGTTGATATTCTTTCTCCCTAAAAGTGACAGGTTTTGAATGTGGGATTTGGGAGGCTGCTGATCTCTCCTTGTGTTCTGTTAAAAAATCTTTTACCAGAACACAGTTCTGTGCTGTTACGCTCTATTTTCACCACCTGGTATAATATGTTAATATGAATAAAGCGAGTTTTAGAACCTAGTTCAGGCAGATAATGCATGCTGGGATTTATGCCTACTCTCAGCTCCCAGTATATAGGTTACTGAGCTACTCGCCTTTCATTTGTCTTCTGATGTCTCTCGCCACCAGTCTTAAAATCCCACCAGCTCACCACCACCAGCTTACCATCCTCCTCACCATCCTCCTTTCCAGCTCCACCTGTAGGTGGAGCTGGAAAGGAGGTGGGATTTTAAAGGAAATAGAGCAGATCAGCCCCAGATAAACTGACCTACTGGACAAAAGCCTTAGGCCAGTGCCATAACCAAAAAGCATTTTGGCATATTTAAGGGCTGGGGAACCAAGTCACAAGTCTTCTGGAAGCCAGACAATCTCATTACAGAAAAGAAGAAGAAAGAAGATCTGATGAAAGCAAAAAACATCAAACATGATCACTCGTCTGTAATGGTGAATGTGGAAAAAACATCATCAGTCATCAAATGTGAGACTGAAGTGAAGCGAGAAACCATCAGTGATGTATGGATACTTTGTAACAAGAACAGCATTCACGTCTGTTCAGGGAATACAAACGCACATTATGCAGGAACATTATTAGAAAAAAAAAAAAGCAAGTAGCTTGAGCCAAGGTAGTCTAAAATGTAATTATACGAGGCTGGCAGAGTCTATTAGAGGAAAGAAAATCATTTGAGAAGGAAAAAAATTTAAAGTAGAGACAAGGACAAGCTTTGTATCTGCAAAAGTGACATATGTACTGTAGGTCTGTCCATAATTCTTCTCCACGTCTCATTTGGTTAATTCCTTGTTTTTCGCTGTATCCTTACAACACATAAATATAAATTTGCTCTTGTCTGCGATTCCAGTCTTGTCATACAGTTTGTTGTTAAAGTAATGTGTAATTTAGATTTATAATAAAAAACAAACGAGCATCGTCTTATGTTCACTTTGTTGAAATATTTGGCAAATGACAACTCCCCAGCATTTCATCATTATACCTGATTTACACCGTGTACCTCAAAAACAATGTCTTCAGTTGAAACCCAGACTGCTGACAGTGTAGTTCCTGCTTCAGTGGTTTCTCTGAACTCTTGGGGTGATGTCTTCTGTGGGAATGAAATACAGTATCGTGTCCATAAACATGGATATACATACACATACTCCTGTCTAATAAGAAGCTTTTTTTTAATTCCACCACCAAGACTGTATTTAACAGTGATATTGATCCCCTGAGTACAGTACTGCCTGTTCTGTGCATAACCACCTGGAGAGTAGTTTTCTAGTGTTTTAAAAACTGAGGCGTTGCTTTTGTATTGAGCTTATTCACAGGATAATAGTAAAAGTATAATGTCTTGAAATAACACAACAACAAGGCGCTAAAGTCATTTTTCCTCAGATGCATGGGGCCTCTCAGAGTGCTCTCCTGCGGACTCAGTTAATTGGTTTCCATACAAGAGCAAGGTTGAATAAAATGCTTACTTTGATCATGTTTGTATAATTTTTTGTCTTTTTTGTTGTCTTGTACAAACCCACAATGCTTCTATCCTCAATCTAACTTTTTTTATTGTGATTGCTTCTTGTAACATTTCTCCTGAAAACATGTGGATCTGAAATGCTGATGCTGCTGTGACATTCAGTTTCTTTTAATTAATAGCAACTCTGCAGGAGTACTCCAAGGTGTGAAAATCTTGCTTTTTAGCAGCTTTAAATTAAAGTATCCCATTGATTCTTGCCCCCCATCTCCCATGTAAATCAAGAACTATCCTTATTAACATGTGCATTTGATGTTTAAAATGCAAGAAGAGATATCATGAAAGCCAATTTTGTATATAAAAAGTGAGTTAAGTTGAACACAAACAATGGATAACTCATCTCTCCATAAGCAACATGTTCTTTACACTGTGGAGAGCAACGCATAAATATATTACAAATATATAGGCCCTTTCTTTCTCTTATAAGCAACCCTGTAATTAATTATCCATTTGTTTCTCTCCTTTAGAATGGGTCACTGATGAAAACCTCTGGAAATGATTTGTGCAATATCAAAACTTGCCATTATGAAGTACAGTGGAGTTTTACATGAGCAGAGCAGAAGGGGATCAACTGTCAGAAAGTAATAGATCTAATTGCAGTGAGGGATCTCATATTCATAGATCCTGTCATGCCAATTAAAATGGTGTTATGTTACACAGAAGACATTCTAATGTTTAAATGAATGTTTTTAATGAAAAATAGTCTTAATGTGTCATTTCCAGTAGAACCATAACACTTCATTTAAGCATTTATCAACCATTATAAAAGGTTTATTTGTTAACATATGGGTCTCTCTCAGGAGATCAGTGAATTCCAGCGTGGAACTGTGATAATATGCCACCTGTGCAACAAATCCAGCCATGAAATTTCCTCGCTCCTAAATATTCCACAGTCAACTGTCAGCTGTATTATAAGAACATGGTGTTTGGGAATGACAGCAACTGAACCATGAAGTGGTAGGTCACGTAAACTGATAGACCGGGGTCAGAGGATGCTGAGGCAGATAGTGTGAAGAGGTCGCCAACCTTCTGTAGAGTCAATCGCTACAGACCTCCAAACTTCATGTCACTTCAGATTAGCTCCAGAACAGCATGCAGAGAGCTTCCTGAATGGGTTTCCATGGCTGAGCAGCTGCATTCAAGTCATACGTCACCAAGTGCAATGCAAAGCGTCAGATGCAGTGGTGTAAAGCACAACGCCACCGGACTCTAGAGCAGTGGAGACAAGTTCTCTGGAGTGACAAATGGCGCTTCATCATCTGGCAATCTTATGGAACCAAACAGAAGATAATCATCTGGTATTAACTATGTCTTAACATGAGGTATACAACCTCAGATGTAGCAATACACAACATTTTACAAAATCTTAGAAAAACATGGAAGAAACAGCGTGTAAAAACATACTTACAAATCACTTAATTATTTATCATCAGCAGGTTTCAGCTCTTCTATACTAGCAGTAGTTACGTCGGTTTGCTGATCCGGAGCATCGCAGTGTGTATGACACAATGACAAGGAGGAAGATCATGTTTCTGCCCAGGAACGTAGGAACGGTCATTCCAAATCATCATTCTACACAGGAAAAAAATAGTTTAGAGAGCAGCCAATATTCCCAGGAGTGGACAATCCATCAAGCTCAGTCCAAGGTCAAATACACACGATGTGGTCATAAACCAGGACAATGATACAAAACACCCCGGCTAATCTAAAAGGAAATGGTTGAAGAAGAAAAGATTCAAGGTGTCTCAATGACCACATTAAAGTTCAGGTCGTAACGCAGCTGAAATGCTGTGGCATGATCTTAAAAGAGTTGTGAGTAACCAAATGTCCTCAAACTTTAATGAATTGAAGCAACAATAAAAAGAAGACTTTTAGTTTGATTTATTATTAGGTTCATACAATCCGAGCTGAAATTAAATATTTTTATTGGTATGTGATAAACGGCAGATAAAGATGAAGTCATCTAAAAATCGCAGTTTTTTTTTTTCAGTAAAATGTGCTACACACAAGAGATGGCACTGGTCCGTTTCTTTTTAGCCCCCCCTTTTACTTTGTCCTTTTTAAGGGATGTATAGCTCTTAAGAGTTATTCCAGTTTCATTTAATGCTTCATGTCCAAATGTGTGTCACTTTGTGTTTTTTTTGCATGAATATTTCACTGATTTGAGGGTAGAGTGATATAATGAAGTGTCATATTCTCTTATGTAATAAGGATTTATTTTATCGTGTGTGAGCTCTTGCAGATAATTTTAGAAGCATACATTCGGAGCAAACAACATGACTCATTACAAGGGCAAAGGTAGCGCTGCTAAAAAAGCCCTCCCAATGAACACTCATGTCAGAACCAATTGCAAGTTAAAAATAAAACATTGCCTACTGGTGTGTCTCTCCCATCACTGTCCAGTCATCTGCAGGTCTCTGCCTGAGGCACAGCAGATCAAGGTTCTGGCGCCGTTGGAGTGTGACCAACACACAGAAAATGTGACGTCTTATGAGGTCAAGCTGAAACAAGGCAGTGCAGAAGTACTTGTCGCTGATACAATCCACAAAGAAGCAAATTCGCAGTTTCTGTCTGATCAGATTAGTGCTGTTTTGACACGTGGGGCTGTGATTTAGATTATTGGGAATTATACGTTTCATTCTCCATCACCAATAACACATCTATCTATCTATCTATCTATCTATCTATCTATCTATCTATCTATCTATCTATCTATCTATCTATCTATCTATCTATCTATCTATCTATCTATCTATCTATCTATCTATCTATCTATCTATCTATCTATCTATCTATCTATCTATCTATCTATCTATCTATCTATCTATCTATCTATCTATCTATCTATCTATCTATCTATCTATCTATCTATCTATCTATCTATCTATCTATCTATCTATCTATCTATCCTTTTTCCCCGTATTGCATGCCACCATGTTGCCCTCGAAGCTGATGGGGACACCCCCGCCGTACGTCAATCAAAGTTTGCTATAGCTGCCAGCTGCCAACTCACGTTATTTCAACTCACGTTTAATAAAAACTTTTTGACACAGGAGAGGTTTCATTGGACAGTATTTTGTGTTACAATTACTCAAATCAAATTACATAAGCATGACCCTGCACAACGTTTCTTCCCTCTTAAATGGGAGTTTCGTTCCTGCCACTGACTGGCTGAGAGGCTTTTCTCCCGACAGGGAGGTTTTTTACTTGCCGTTGTTTAATATTTGCTCGGGGTTTATGCTCTGGCTTTCTGGAAAGCACCTGTACTGTAATAGATCCTATATATAAAAAAAAGTAAAATTGAATTGATCTGAATCAACATCAGTTGTTGCTTTTTGGGCAGCGTTTGCCCTCTCTAGATATTCAGGTTATGTTTTTGACATTTAACAATACAGCAATAATCATTTGTTTAAAGCAAGTTTAAAGCAGTAATTGTCTGCTCCCATATTGTTGCAAATTAAAAAATATCTTTTTAAGGTAAACAAAACATAAAACATATGTTATTGTGCAAGTAATTTGCAAGTTAACTATAAAAATCTTTTGATTAATTGTGATAAGGATATTTTATTGATTTGACTACCCTAATGTTGAGCTTTATTTATTCATTAGAGAATTTTTATCCTTCCTACATTAATCCACCAATTCATTGTATGTATAAGCCTGCACCAAAAATGTGTCTGGTTGTACAGTTGCATTAATATATCATATGTTATCTAATTTGACTTTGATTCATGTTAATCCCTCGAGGTGCAGCGAGCAATGTGTTTTTGGTTTTCGGTTTGTTCTAAAATGAAAGGTTTACTGTCTGTGTGCATTTGCACTGATCAGTGAAGGAGAAACATCTACTTTCCTTCCACGTGACTTAGCACATGTTGTCTTCTCTGAGGCCCTCCACAAACATATGCTGACCAGAAAACATAAAGAGCCCAATTAGTGTGCAGACTGTTGTGCCACTTCACTCTTGTGACTACGACGATGTGGTTTCAGCAGCAAAGGCATTCAGTTAGAGTCTGTAATCAAACACACACACACACACACACACACACACACACACACACACACACACACACACACACACACACACACACACACACACACACACACACACACACACACACACAAATACCCTCCCTGCATCATACAGTTATATTATTTGTACAGTTTGTAGGTGGTATCAGACAATTTATGTAATAAATAGAATTTACAAACATAAATGATCCATTAAAAATAATGCTTTGTGGCCTCAGTCTTTTCTGGTAAGATTGAGGAGATTGTTTTTTATTTCATTATAACTTGCTATGCTAAACAACTTCAAGTCAGAAAAAAAACATATGAAAAATTAAGAAAAAAAGTATTTATTTCAACACATTTAAATAAAAGTAGAAAATAGAAAAAGCAAAGCTTTTATTCTATTTTGTAATGTTGCCAATTCTTGTCAAGACCAGAATGCTTTCTGGCATTAATGATAGGAAGGCAAGAAAGCAAGGAAGTGGTTTCCCTGGATTTTTTTTGTAGTTCGTCCTGCAAAGACATCTTAAGATGTTTAAAAGAACGGGGTTATCGTTCTCTAAATTCCAAATTCTCCTCATAAAAGAATTCAGTATTAGGCTCCAGTCAGAGTTGCAGAAAGACCAGTACTTTCTTTTTCTTCAGCTAAGCCTTTTTTTAATGTGTGCTGAATATAATTTTGGGTTGTTTTTTTTATTTGTTAAAAAGAAAAAATGCCTTTACATCCCTGGAAAGATGAAGCAGCAGATGTTGCTCAGAGATCTGGGATGAATGAATGGACATTGTGTGTTTACTATCCATTCTGGACATGGATGTAATTACAGAGTGTCAAAGGCAAATTATTTTTCTTTAATATGCTAATGATTTCTTTGTGCTGTGCATTCTGATTAATTATGTGCACACACATTGGCCAACAACCAATGATAGTTGAACTCCTGCTTTTAGGCAGTACCTAACTCCAAACCTGGAGATGGGATTACATCATTTTTCCATTGAGAACCATGGTCTCAGATTCAGACGTGTAGTTTCTCATCCCTCCACTTCACACTCACTCTAGTGAGTGCTGACAATTTGATGTCTCCAAATCGAACCCCACAAAATCTTGGCAGTGCTTAGAAATTCTGTCAATAGAAGTTAAACAGAAAAAGTAACACAGACCAGCCCCGTCTCCTGGCTGTAGTGCGTAAGAAAAACCACATTACATCGATGTTGGAATAGCTCCACTGGTTGCCTGTATATTTTAGAGTTCATTTTAAGAAGCTTTTATTTGTTTTTAAATCCTTAAATGGTCTCACCCTGCAGTACCTCTCTGAGCGGCTGTCCTAGATCGGCTGATCAGCTCCTTCTGGAGATACCGAGGTCTAGGCCAAAACTCGGAGGGGACAGAAACGTTGCAATTGCTGCTCCAAAGCTTTCAAACTCTTTGCCACTGCACATCTCTGGAAGCCCCACTGTTGCCCATTTTAAAGCCTTTTGAAAACACATTTTTATGCTCTGGACTTTGGCCCAACATGAAACTCCTGTTTTTACTGCTCTTATTGTCCTCTTTACTGTTTTTTTTCTTGTTTTACTTTTCTTGTATTTTGTGTTCTAGTATGTGTTATAGTTTTAGTTGTTTTTAAAATAGTTTTATGTGGTATGTTCAGCACTTTGTTTCAGCTATTGTTATGTCAAAGTAGTGGAGTTAAGTTGAATTGAGTGCTGACTGCATTAGCTGCATTCTTGCACAGCCTTTAAAATGTATCTTCTTAACAGCCAAATTCACTCTTACAACCCAGCATTGGTGTATTTCTGCAACTTAACCCTCAGCTTTGTAAAGAAAGTAGCTGTAAAAACCCACTGCATTAGGCCCAAAAAAGCACAATCCATGACTGACAAAATGTGTATGTGTCTTTGTCTGAACAAAGAAGCCAAAAGTGGCTGTCAACAAGCCAGCTTGGCAAGAGTCGGTAGACACATTTATCATCCTCTTCCCAGTTGGTCCTGGTGTTTCTTAAAAGACAGAGTTTGCAACATGCAACAATATACAATATTCTCAGCAGTATAGAAAGAAAGATGGACTTAACGTGGCAGCTTGTCATGCATCGATCATGCTAGATTACTTCAAAGAAGAAAAAAAAGACGGTTCTTGATCCCAACTCCCAGAGGGCAGTGATAAACAAGAAGGGTGTGGTGTTGAGCTACACTTTGAGCACAGGGGAGATGACATACACCATCTGAGAAGATACGCCTCAGCACTGTCTTTAGCATGCCCTAAAGGACATATCCCAACAAAAAAATAACTAAAAACACTGTTAGTCTGTAAGTTTATTTGGCTGTCTCACCTAAGTTCACTCTGGTGATAAATGGAAAAAAAGAGCTGAGCGCAGATGGAGAAAAACAAATCTCCATGTTCATTATGATATCTATTAAGAGAAACTTCACTTATATAATTTACAACTGAGGAATGCAAGGAAGTCCTACCTTTCTGACATCATCCCCAAAAACAGTTATAACGCTTGGGCCTTATTTGCCACAAATTCTTCACAGACTAAATCCAAAATATGAGACAAGCAGTTGGTAGGCCAACAGCAGGTTCAGGATATGTACTGTGTCCGCCGAAAACCGGTTTAAACACCATGACACAGTTCCACCCCATTAACAGCAAAGACCTGGAGGACATCTTATGTCAGTTGAACTCCTCTTGCTGTTTAGACATCCTGCCAACAGGTTTTTTCAAATAAGCCCTCAAAGATTTTGGAGTCAGACCTGTTACAGACTGTGAACTTCTTTAATGTCAGGTTTGTTTCCAGAGCCACAAAAAGCAGCTGTAATTAAACCTCTGCTGAAAAGGACAAGCTTGACAAGACACAAATGAACAACTAGAGACCAATGTGAATTCTCCCATTTTTAAGTAAGATAATTGAAAAAGCAGTTTTTTAACAGCTTAATTACTTTTTAACACAAAATAACTGCTATGATGCCTGGCAATCATGTTTTAGACAACACCTCAGCACTGAAACTGCTCTGACCAAAGTGTAATGACATATGCTTGAATACAGACAGTGGAAAAATTTCTTAGTTTGCTATATCACAATGCTGCATTTGATACAGTTGACTACAATATATTACTCAAACGGAGAGAAAAAGAAGAAATAGTTTGTCTTTCTGGAACTGTACTAAACTGGTTCAAAATGCACACAATACTTTGTGTCAATAGATAACTTTACATCTAAGCATCCAGGATTGCATGTGGAGTTCCCCAAGGTTTCCTCCTGGGGCCTCTTCTGTTTTAACATCTACATGCTCCCATTGACACAGATTATAAAGAACAAAAAAATAAATTGCCACAGCTATGCAGATATATATTACAATGTCACCATGAGACTGAGGCCCTGTACAGGCTCTTGGTAAATCAATTGAGGAGATTAATGACTGAATGTGCCACAGTTTTCTCCAGCTAAACAAAAAAAAAAAAAAAATAGACATGATTGTCTTTAGAGCTAAATAGTCCATGCATTCATTCAGGCTTGATTATTGCAACAGCATCCCTATAAGTATACCTAAAAAATCAGTTAGACAACTGCAGCTCATTCAGAGCTCAAGTCTTCGCCGAGACCAAAAAAGTGGACCACATCAGTCCAGCTCTGAGGTCTCTACACTGGCTGCCTGTCCGTCAAAGCATATACTTTAATGTTCTGATGCTGGTCTATGAAGAATGGTTTAGGACCAAAATACATCAGTGACCTCCTAACCCAGTATGAACCTTCCTGAGCCTTCAGGTCATCTGGATCCAGTTTTTGTATCAGTTCCCAGAGTCAGAACCAGACATGGAGAAGCTTCCTTCAGCTTCAATGCTCCACATGTCTGGAAAAAAACTCACACACAAACTTAAATCAGCTGAAACAGTCAGTTTATTTAAATCCAGGTTAAAGACTCACCTGTTCTCAGCTGCATTTGAATAAAGCTCCAAATCCACACTGTTTTACTTTTAAGCTTAATTTTTTAACATTTATTAAATTTGAATCACTGATTTTATCTATTGTTTTCTTTCTTTCTTTCTTTTACATTTTAAATCATGCTTTTTATTTATGTGATGTTGTAATGTCTCTGTAAAGCACTTTGAATCACCTTGTTGTTGAATATTGCTATATGATACACTTGCCTTGAGTTGAAGAGGATACTACACTTTCATTGTGTATAATCTCTGCTGCTTCTTTTGAATGAGAGATTACAGCTGTGCTGTCTTTCGTGCTGAATATGGGCGGCTGTCCTCTTTTTCACCCAAAATGTTGACAACAAGGAGTAGCACTACTTCCACTATGTTGTGTGTGTTGTTAGTGTGAAACGTCCAGCATTCCACAAGAAATGTTCTGACCTTTATTAGTTCACCATCCAGGCATGCATACATGCAGTGTACTGTGCGATGATAGAATTGTCAGTGTTAACACAGTTATGCTTTCAAAAGTGTGGCACTAGTGCATGATCTGGAACATAACCGATGTATTCTCCTCCAACTAACTGAAAACCACTGACTGCTGAATAAGTTGGTGGGGAAACCAAGTGGGTGACAAGTGAACTTTACACCTCAGCTTTTTCACTGTCATGAATAAACCCACATGCAATACATTTGAAAACACAAGGTCACTTACTGAGGTAATATATCACAAGATCTTAAAAATAACTGCAGAGGTTTCAACATTTCCCTGAGCACTCACAGTTAAATAAAAGCTTGCCATTACTTTTCTTGCCTCCAAACTCAATTGTTTTACAGTTTAGTTGTTACAGAAAATATTTAAATATGTTGGACTGCATAACATTTTTCTTTTTGTTCCCTGACAACGCAGTAATTTAGATGTTACCGACTTTAATAAACCAATTCAGTGTCTTAAATTTGTATTTGTGGAAGCTTAAACATCTATCTTTTGATGTTTTTCTCAAAGAACCAGGAGTAGTTTTTTCTTTTGCTCCTGCAGAATTCACTGACTGTTTGAATAAGAAACTTGAAACATGAAATGAAAAACATTCGTTTTGACAACTGAACATTTTGTTTAACTGCATTGAGTCATAGTAATTTGTAATAGAGCTCAAAGAGACGAAATCTCTCAGTTTTACTTTGAACCGTCTCCTTAACCAAACATTAGCTGTGCTGTTCTCTGATGGCCTCCCACCCTCATCTCTCCACTCATCGCTCAAGTAGTCTAAAAATACCTTTTATGGTAAATTTCCTGATTACTTTGTATCCATCTTGAGATAAAAGAGAACATTCAGAACATATACATATTTAAACATATGTTTAAAACACACATTATTTACAGTGTTTAAAGTGATTGTAAATATGAATGAATGAATGAATGAATGAATGAATGAATGAATGAATGAATGAATGAATGAATGAATGAATGAATGAACGAACGAAAAACTGAATGACCCGTTGGACATATGGCCAGGCCACGTCAGCGCTTTCATCAAAGAGAGTATCATTCTAAATGGACTTTGCTTGAGTTTGTGCTAAATTTAGTTATTCTGAATGAAATTGTAATTCTCTTCAGGTGTTCAGTGAAAGGATAAATGAAAAGGTTATTTTCACAACACAAACTGATGTCTACCACCATTGTCTCTCAATTCAGTTAAACAAATTGGACATCTTATCTTCCATGAAATGGAAAAATGAACTCACATATGAGTTGGATGTGAAAAAAAACCAAACAGGAGGATGGTGTTTATGATTATAATAGCACTTAAATGCAAGAAAACCAAGTAAATGCCTTTTTAAGGACAAAAAAACCCATTAGATTGTTCATTATAAATTTGAGTGATGATTGTACTGCAACCCATAATAAGAGTAAACAAGAAAAATGTGTAAATCAACTACAGACGATTTGAATGCTCTTGACAATATGGCCAACTGTTTGTTTGCCGCTTACAGACTGGTGGTTCATTTGTTTTTTTCTCCGTCAGGTGGCATCCCGTTTGTCCTGACGGGTGAACTGTTTGAACAGTCCTACCGACCTGCTGCTTTCATGATCGCTGGCATCGTGAACTGGCTGTCTAACTTTGCTGTTGGACTCTTGTTCCCATTCATCCAAGTGAGTTGTATCATCTTATTGTGCATGTGTGCTGATTGATTTTAGCGTTGTCATGTTCTGGAGTGCGCTCAGCTCATGTTTACACAATTACAGGAGATATTCTGAAATAATCAATGCTATCCAGAAATGAAGAGCGGCAACATGTCAGTTAACCAGAATAATTCCAAACATGTTTGTAAGTTGAGCCCGAGGAATCCATTAGTATTAACAGCTCCTGTAATCCCTGCGGTGGCAGCCTGCCAACAGTTTATGCTGTGTGCTCTCCACTTTACTGTGCTTCCTCTCTAAATAAATCACATTTTTCTGTCCTATTTTCTGTAGTCTCCGTAGTTTCAATCATTAGACATGTATTACAAGTATTATGCTTTTTGTACATCAGAGGTGTATTAAATAAACACGTCCCTATAGATTCTCAAAATCATTCATAGTTTATTCATTCAGTCTCTCTGGTGACTCATTTGTCTTCTAAAACAATACAATACTCATATAACAGTAACATACTTTTCAGATCTGCAATTTAATTGCATATATTTACTCAACTTAATTATTAAAGCCTCTATAAACCAAAATTTAAAGTAGGAAAAGCTTCCTTCATTAAAAATGTAGCATAGGGTAAGGTTACTGATTTGATTGACATATATATGTTTATGTAAATGTTCATCATTGGACATGTATTGCAAGTATTATGCTTTTTTGTACATCAGAGATGTATTAAATGAACACGTCCCTACAGATTCTCTTCCACGTAAATACTTATTTCATGTCACAGATTCCTGCGCTCAGTTCTAAGGTCAAAGCAAAGCTAAATGAAAAGCTGACAGGCACAGAAATGAAAACTCTGGCCCACTGTCCTTCACAAACGACCACCTCTGCTGGTCCAGCTGTGAGATAAAGCAACTTAGCCACTTTCTGGTGTTCCTCCAGGCATTTACTTTTTTACTCTGTTTTACTATCCTTACTGTTACTTTCATTCTCTTTAAAATGAGTTTCTTTGAATTCAATTTTTTTTTCAAACTACAGCTTCCAAATCCAACTTCAAACTTGTTTGAAGTGGACATAGTCAGATGTGTTTGTCCTTGTGCTTTTACGGCTTCCAGTAACAAAACCCTTTTTTAAATACCGTTAAATTGATGCTTGCCAACATTCAGACTAATTTTAGTAAATGTAAATGTAAATTTAAGAACATCTAACCCTGCTCCTGTCACTTCCCTCTTTAGTCTTAATTCGATATCCAAACTGCTCTTTAAAGCTCTCAGAGATGCAGGACTGTGAGCACTTTGGATCAGGAGCCGGGCAGCAACTCCTGAATGATATAGAACTGCACATATCAAACTATGTCCAGCTGTGTTGCCCACTGCTATCCCACCCCTGATTCGAAAGAGGATGAGATGGAATCATTTCCTCTGATAATAACCAGCAGAACGGCCTGTAGAGGACTTGGCCCACTCCCATGGCAGAACTTTCCACCCACTGCTACTAACAAATGATGATTGCTGCATCAGTGTCACTGATCTGCAGAGGAATTTCTTCCTCAGTGTGAGCAAGAAGCATATCTCTGATTTTAATATCATATATGTGTGTGTGTGTGTGTGTGTTTGTGTGTGTGTGTGTGTGTGTGTGTGTGTGTGTGTGTATACATATATATTTTTTTATTTATCTCTAAGTCTACCGAAGTTAACAAATATGGTAATATGCCAAGTAAAGGGGCTCTGAATTAAGATCCTCGTGGAAGTGTTTTCTTTCTTTTCAAAGGACCTCCTTTCACAGAATGGTGCTATAGACTGAATTAATAAGCACATATAACAGTTTAAGAGAGACACATCTATTACTGAGACTGGGTGTTTTCTTAAGAACTGCAAAAATCTTTTCTTAGCTCTTAAATTCAGATAACTGCGTTTGACTTCACATCACCACATCCTTTCATTTTATTGTCTGTGTTTCTTGCCTTTTGCTCCCTTCTACTGGTTTCACAGCCTGTTCCCCCTCTTTTATGTATGTTGTCTCTGATGCAGGACAGTTATAGTTATAACAATAAGCTGAGAGGTGTTGGAGCAGATAGACAGCTGTAATGGAGCTTTGTTGTTCAGGTATCATTCAGATAAGAATTGTTTTCTACTTCATCTTCAGAACTCACATGGATCTCAATAAATAATAAATAAGCAAGGTTTTTGTTTCAGATGTCACACCACAATACACTGCAAACTGCTTTATCCAAAGCTGTCTAAACTATTCTTTCAATCTTGTAGTCTTAGACTTCAAAAACATGCACTGAATAATACTGGTAAACTCAGTATTATAAGCTATTTTGTCAAAATGAATTGTTTTTCTAAGTTTATTCAGTGTTTTTGAAGGTAAGAACAGGTGCCTCGTCACTGCCTCGTGATAACAACTTGACTTTTCAGACAGACGATCCCTTGGCGATTAGATAGTCATGGTAATCTTCCCTTGCTGGGAAGTCAAATGTCCTGAACTGGCATCCCTTTGAAGGCCCTGTGGAGAGTAGGTTCAGTGGCCCACGTTAACACTTACTCTTTTACAGCTATAACTCAAATCAATATCTTCCACAAATCAGTGGGTGAGTCACTGACAAGAACTAAGCTTTGCTTATAAAAGATCGCAATCACAGACAGGAAGGCATGAAAACTAGACAGTTCAATTAACAAGTCCTCTTGAGAAGGATATGGACAATAATTGACCTCCATCAAGTATCTTGACATTTTAGAGTTAAAATAAATGAATCACCTTAAGCAGGCTTGGGTTTCAGATTGCTCCGGGACTAACTTGTAAATTGAAATGGTCTGCAGTTTTCCAGGGTCACTGGCATGACCAGCGGTGTCTGCCACGACAGCAGATTATATGTTTTTCAATATGCTCAATAAAGGCATTCAGCCCCAAGGTTAAATCCCAGATCAGTTCCAGGTACAGAAAATCAGTGAGGTAAAGCAGCTGAGGTGCCCGGATTCGGCTGCCTGATAGTCTCTCATATTCCAGCAGAAAAATGTAACATATCATAACGTCGCTCATAAGGAATCTTTTTCATATTATTATACAGGTTTCAGCCATCTCTATCTGGACAAAAAAAGCATGTGAAGACTAAAAGATTCTTGTTTTAGCCTCTCACATTCCAAGTGTGGAAGACCAACCATTTTGAGGGAATTTGAATCTTCTGTCTGTGATTGAAATGCAATTTCCTGGGCAATAACACAACAACAACTGCTGTGGGGGAGGGGCTCATACACCAGTCACATTGCGTGAACAGATGTACACAAATTATAAATCGGTTACACAGATTAAAAACCCTTTATTCTTAGACTGGGTCTCTACATGTAGATTAGTCCCCCAATTTCTGTAATTTAAGTCCAAGGGTCATCAGCTCTGCAGTTAAATAAAAATGAGAAACAATTGAATCGTTGCCAAATTGTCCATAATACAGTTGGACAGTTAGTTTGTCTACTGTCCATTAGATCAACCAGAAAAATTCGATACTAACAAGCTGAAAACATGCACTGTTGTACTATTGTGGCAGAGTCCAGCTTACTTTTACAGTCCCGTCTGTAAATTGATGTCTTTCATGTGCATGTACAGAGCTACACTAAACTGCTCGTGCAAATGTACTAAGAGATGAGGGGGACATGATGATGCTGTTTAAAATGCTGATTCTTTCATTAAAATATATATTTTTTTATCTGTAGTTGTAGTTTTGCAAGCAGACATAAAATAAAATTTGTATAAAATAGATAAAATTCTTGTATAATATTCACTTTGGAAACTCTACACTTTTATACTCCATGAAAGTTAAAAGTGCATGCATAAGTAGAGCAGCATTAATGTTTATTTCTATTATCAAGAACAGTTGTATTTGTAGTGTCTTTGACAGATGCTACCAAATGTCGTTTCCTCTTCATTGCTGCCACTGCGTCATGTTGCAATGCAATAACATTGAAGCTATCACTTAAAATACTCAAAATAACAATTTGCACTGTCATTTTTTTTGTTAGTTTTTTATTTGTTTTTTTTTTTTCTAGTTCCAGATGAACAAGCACTGTCACAAAAAAGTTTGTTGTCATATGTAGGCTTCATCGTCTTCCCAGTCTCAGCACAAAATGCCGAGCCAGTTTTTTTTTTGTCCCAGTCCAGCACCGTTCACACCTCGACCCCGTTTGAGCAATCGAACAAATACAAGTAAACTGCGTGGGGCTTTTTACACGGTGCCTCTCAATAGGCAACGTTGCATGAAGTGAGTTGGGCACTAGCCGGCACGGATGACACTCCTGAGCACAGCAATTTAGTAGTTTATATTTGATAAAGTGGACCGACTTGTCTTTGTGTGCTGGATGTTTTGTCTTGTTGGGTTTCAAACTGTCACAAGGTAGCACTTTCAGACAGACAACACAACAACAACACATTGCGGTCTCTCTTCTTACCCACCATTGAGCAGGAGAAGCCAAAGGCAAAAAATGCTTTGCCATATTTTTTACTCTTTGGCTTGGAAGGAAGTTGGTTTAAAGCAGTTTTTGGCACTGCTTTATCTTCTGCTTCTTGTTTACATGGGAGCCCCGTCAAAAACCTGCCCATTGAGCTAGTGGAGTCCAAGTATTTATGTTTTCATTCATTCATACCACGCTCCCACTGCTCTAGTTGGTGGACAGAATATATAAAAATCTAAAGGCAAGCAATATATCAACGAACAGGAGTGTTGTCTTTGTTGTGGAGTGAAACTGTGTAAAGAATGTAAGTGTGGTCATAAATGAATAGATGTTAGTGGTGCTGGTAAAGAAGAAAAAAGAGAGTATGTTCTTCATCATTGCTGCAGAAGTTACATCCAGCTGACACATCCAGTGAGACTCTGCAAGGCTCCGTCATCTTTTTTAGATCAGTTTTACATCTGCTTAATCCTGATTAATGGCAGTTATTACAGGTCATGTGATTTCTGACTGCAGAACCATCGGAAGATATTTCATTCTATGCATCAAATTATATTTTTCTGCTTATGTTGATGCGCAGTAAAAATATCTTTCACAAACTAAATGCTCCCAAGGATAATTTCATATGTTGTACTAAAGCTGCAGCGTATAAACCTAAAGAGCATTTCACTTCAAAATTGTACCACTGAAGATATGTTGTTATTGGTTCCTGTGCATGTGGGCTCAGTATTCCTTATGCTCCTCCTATTCCTCTTTTCAGCTGCTGTCGTGACCCCCACCTTCTGTTCCTCTGCCGTACATATTTCTTCCAGGCGCTTTTCACTGAACAGATGCAATTTTATCTTTTGCTCCATTTTCAAGCAGCCATAAATATTACTGCATCTTTCTTTCTCTACACCTTTACTGTCTCCTTTTTTCCCTTTGCTTTTTCAAAGCCCCCAAGATTGCAAATAATCTTTTCTGTGAGCTGTGTGTTTTAATTTTAAGAAGCCTAGCTCTCACTGTGACCCTGTCTCTCTGCTCTTGTGTTGCTTCTGTCACCTGTCAGAACCACACATGATCCACATGAAAAGTGCTGAAAACAACTGAGGGGTCTATTCCCGCTACTGTAAACTCATTAGCAATTGAGAAACTTTTTTTTTGTTAGTATACTTTTATGATTGAAACAGCTCTTAATGTCCACCGTCCACTGATTACAACCTGATCCTGGCCTCTGCAGGAAAAGACAAAGCCACTTGTATTGATGACATCTGTTTTGAAGGTGGAACTTTAAAAAAACTGGATTTCCAACTTTTGCAAACATTGAGGTTGACACTTTATATCTTATGGAGCATTTTCTACTGATAAATGTTATTGGAAGGGACAAATCACATCTCTAGCATCCCGACCTGAGTCCACAGCCATGCTTACCTCTACTGCTTGGTGTAACAGAGGCGTCTGGTGGGGTTTGTCAAATGTATAATAGAAGTGACTGCTAATTTTGTTGATTATGATGTAACTATACTTACGTAATTATGTTCATTTAAATGACAACCTGACTTTTTTTTGTGTGTTTTAAATATTATTTTCTGTATATCAAGCATTGTGTAAATTATTTTTTTGCAATTTATGAAGTAACCCCACCAATTTCAAGAGTGTTGCAGGAAATTTGAATGTCATAATTGTGTCCAGGGTCACTTTTAATGTCAAACTGGTGCAGCAATGGATCATGACGCAAACTATTCTGTGAGAGTCTTAAAAGCGTATGACAGTAATACTTCTTTGCAACTTGACCGGATTATCTGAATGTTAATAATACACAGTCGGCCTTTCAAGCAAGCTCTTTCTAGGCTCTGCTAGGGCTTCTCAGCCATTCCTGCAATCTGCTGGTGGTACGTGCTGGGCAGGGGTTTCTCTTGCTACGATGATTCCTTGTCTTACTTGTTGTTCATCTCACGGTTCTGCCACATGGCAATTATTTATTAGTTTGTTACTGTGGCCGATCTACCCAACGTAGATCTCTGGATTCTGTTGTTTCATCTTAGATGGTGGCTTTGATGCTTACTAGTTCCCAGTCTCCCTCCTTCCACAGACCTATAATAAAACCCTCCATGCATTTTGAATAGCTTTTTTTGTCTTGACTTTCAAGTGGCTTCCTATTCCTTCTGGGACCAGGATATACTGTAAATACCAGTGGGATATGTGATTGTTGGCAGGACATACATACTGATGGCCCAGACTTTGTTCTTTCATTCAGCTGGCTCTTCAGTATCTGCCATGATCTTTGTAAGTAATTGGTTTTTCCTGACTTCCTCATGGTCTCTTTATAGTTACTATTTACCAGTGGTATCTCAAGATATTTGTAGCTGTTCAGAACATTGGCTATGTTGCCTTCTACTAATTCAACACTTCAAATCACATTCTGATATTGCTGTTCTGTATCCTGATGAGGTGGATCAGCAAGACATAAAATGTTTCTTGGCATACGTCTGATCAGACGGGATCGATGTGCAGGAGGTGTCTGTTGATCGTTCCATTCTTCAACTGGTATCCTTTGCGGCTCTTTGCAATGATGTGGATAAGGAGAGTTCAAGCGTATGTGGAACAGCAATGGTGACAGAGCATTTCCTTGCTATATGCTGCACGTGATAGGAGTGTGTGTGTGTGTGTGTGTGTGTGTGTGTGTGTGTGTGTGTGTGTGTGTATGTGTGTGTGTGTGTGTGTGTGTGTGTGTGTGTGTGTGTGTGTGTGTGTGTGTGTGTGTGTGTGTATGTGTGTGTGTGTGTGTGTGTGTGTGTGTGTGTGTGTGTGTGTGTGTGTGTATGTGTGTGTGTGTGTAGTGAAGTTTTTCCTGTCTGCTATGCCTGCCTTATAATTGCCCTCTGTAATTAGGACATACTTCTGGCCTGCTGTTTATAGAGACAGAAACTTCCCCTTGGTAATAATGTCACACTTGTCTCTCATTAGGTCCTAATAGAGTTTGACATTTCAATATTTGTGAGCTCAAGAAAAAAAATGTAAGATAAAGTTAACACTCACTTAAACTCAGTTTGCTTAACTTGGTTATGTCAAGCGAGCAATTTTTCCTCTTTTTGTCTCATTTTGTTGTACTTTTTTTTCCTTTTAAATTGATTTACAAAAAACTATTTAGACTAGAAATACCTAGTCCAGGCGGTGGTTTCAGCTTTAGGGTTCAGACAGATTTAATTAGTGTGAGATTTATTAACATAACAGTCTTTGCAAAATCCATTGTTTTTCACGGACAGTTGTGTATTTTCTAGATGAAAAATATGCTGTAACATTTCATGACTGAATGAAAGTGTTCTAAACAAAACCTTGTTTCGCCCTTTTTTAAACAGTTACATAGCGCTGTACAGAACAGTAACTGTTTCAAATACAATAAATCCAAAGACAATAAAATTACAATGAAAAGGTCTTAATAAAAAAAAAAATATTAATTTATAATTCAATAATTAATAATCAGAAGTAATAAAATACAAATACATAAAAGTATAATGGTGAAAGAAGAGCAGAAACAATGACAAAAAGTAAACGGGATATAAACTTGCCGGTGATCTCTTCAGTCAGGTTGTTCCACAGAAATAGTCCCATATGAGAGAAAGCCTGCTCCCCCTAGGACTTCAGCCTGGACAGTTTGTAAACCCCTGACTGAACACCTCAGCTTACCCTTGAGATCATAAGGCTAAAGGAGATATATTTGCAGTCAAACTCAAAACATGCTTGAAAATGTATCATTACATTATCCCATTTAGCGACGCTTTTACCTAAAGCGACTTACAAACTGAATATGCATGTTTTTGAACCCACAGAAGCACAAGGAGAACATCCAAACTCCACACAGAAAGGGTCCTGCTTTGAATCGGACCATGAAGCAGTGCTTACCACTACGCAACTTGCTGCATCACATCATAAACGTTTTATTATCAGTCCAAAATCCAGATAGGAGCCAAATAGATGCAAAGCAGCAGCGTCACCAGAAAGATGCCTGGTTCTTATCTTAACTTGGGTATTTCTGTGTAAGTTTTCCAAGTTGTGACCTTGAAAATGGTCTAAGTCATAGTTTTCTCAAGTTTTTCAGAAAACAGAAAAAAACTAAAAAACTAAACTAAATATTTTGTTCAGTTATTTTGCATAGTGGTTTGATTGTTGCTTTAAAAATATACTAGTGTTGAAGGTCAGCACTAGCAGGGACACTATGCACTACCCCCAAAAATACACGACGTGTATGTGATGTGCAATACATAGCTCTGCAGTCTGCTGCACTGGTGTTGCATTGATCAGGGTGAGGCATCCAATGCAATGAGTCATTCAAATTTGAATATCTATTCAACATCTATACAGTTACACGTTGCAGAATGCATTTAAATATGGTGTCAGTGTTTCACATAGTCAGTTTCCCACATCTGTAAAAGCAGATAAACTGACAATGGTCCAAACGGCATTGGCAACCATCTCTGCGACTTCACTCATAGGTTTCCTGAAGATTGCTTTTGGAACGGATGCCTCCCAGCACCTGTTAATCCAAAAAATGGGCAGCTGGGCGGAACAAGCGGGCCTGGGATCCAGCTGGAACATGTACGCCTTTGCTTAGTTATCAGATGTTCGCTATTTGAGCTTAGCTGGCTTAACTCATGCGAACTAAAATGAATTCTGATCAAATCTGTCCCTACATCCTCATTTCAGATGACACCAGTTGCTATGCAAGCCAGTCATAAGGACATTGGACCTAAGCTCGTAGGCTACTCTTGGGCACCTGCAGGTTGACTGAAGCCAGTCGCCTAGGCAACCAAGCAACAGCAGCAGCAAAGTGTCCAAGCTATGGGCAGCCAAGTGCGGCAGAACGTGAAGGGCATGTGTATTTAGAGATATAGAAATGTGAACTGGTGTTGCCCTAACTTGCACGATCATTTCACAGAAATATGTGCGGACTGTAATGTAATATTTTCTGTGAGATGATCCTTACTCCTGGGATTTGAATCTGCTTTGCAATCCTTTGCAATGTTGTTTTTAAGCACTCTTTTGTGCCAGGAAATGAATGCATGGGTGAGCAGCACAGCGGTGTAACTCAGAGAAGAATCTGACCTCCACATCAAGCAGTTGGGTGCAGGCATTTGGCCTGAAGGAGTCATCAGGACATTAGCAAGCAGCCTTCAGTTATATTCACACGCTGCTGAGGTCAACCACAAACAACATGAACATTTGGTGTTTCAGGCACACACGAGCAGGGATGTATTAAGCTGTGTTCAAGAAGAAACGTAATGTTGTGGGACTGAAACAGCCTGGGACTGATTACAGCACGAGACTCTCCATCACGCTTTGACTTACATATGTAAACAGTCTTGTTTCTGTTCTGCAGGTGCAAACATACAGTTCAAACATGACAGCTCCTGTCATTTAAGGATGCTGAATATTGCAAGTGTCCATTAATATGTTAAACCATTGTAAATTGCATTCTATTGTTCAAATACACTGAAAAGGAAATTAAATTTTAGGGGTTTCATAAATACATAAATAGTGGTTGCCTATCGGAAGAAGGTCAATATTTGCAAATATTTGCATGTCCTAATGTTATTCTACCTACAGCACATGCATTCAGTAAAAACAAAATGTGAACACACAGACACACCTACATAAATTAAGGTTTTCGTTCTGTAATTTGAAGGAAATATTCATAGAAAGCACGAGAGAGTTGAATAAAAGTCGGTGCAGAAGTTAGAGATCAGAGTGGAATTTTACTCGGGGCATGATGGACACTGAAGTGACGTTGCTTTGACCTTCTGTCAAATGCTCTCTGCCTGTTTTCTCTGCAGCCCCTCCAGATAAACCTAATTTTGTCTTTTCAGTCAGCTGCACCATGAGTGTCATGTGTTGGAGGCGAAGCGTTAGCTGAACCTGAAATAGCAGGGACGCACCATGGAAATCAAACGTTCACATGTTGCTTTTCCTAAAAGAGGAACTTCTCTCAGGATTTTTTTTCTTTCCTTTTGATTTTGTGTTACTATTTTCAAGCAAAAACATAATTATAATAATAATGTAAGAGAAGATTTTGAGTCTGGTTTGTGGTCAAATTATAACAGAACAAAACTGCTATTTTCCTTAAAACTTCTTTCTTTTTTTTAGCTAAAGATTAAACCTTAAAGGGGTTTTTGCTTGGGCTTTTTAAAATAGTAAATTGATGTACCCTGCATTATAAAAAATACATACCAAACAAAAGGGAAACACGTAAAAATCCAAACTAGCTCAAATTGTTAAATGATGTTGAGGTGTTTATCTTGTATGAAAGTTAATATCTTATTTTGGCTTGTCTTCATCTTATCAAGTGTTGGTTGCCTGATCCCAGCGAAGACTGATGTGACTGATGTGACTGATGTGACCGATGTGACTGATGTTCACGTTTCTAAGTTCATGTTTTATTTGCATTTTTCATTTTCTCCCTGTGGCTGCATGGGTTTTCCTTCCATAGTCGAAAAAGAATCTATCTTATGTTGACTGGTGATTTAAAATTGTCTGTAGGAGCTGCTGTGAGGTTGTCTTGTCAAATGATCCGGATTAAAAGGTCTTGAGGCTGCACATCTCTTCTAGCCTAATTACAGCTGGGAATTAATGATAGATAATTAGCAAGACAATTAACAAGAAAATAGGCAATTGTTCATAGTCTGTTTTCTGCTCTTGTTTTAATGCTTATTTGATGTGGACACCACGATTACATTGGACAAACCAGATGCATTGTTTGAGTGTTTCAGCACATGTGCTTGTTGACGTCATTATGACTCACACACGTTACGCTGCACTCACTTTTGGAGTATTGTGAATGCTAATAAATCAAATATGTTGCTTGGGAGATTTTGTAATAAATGTCTCTATTCTAAAGCCCCACAGAAGTGAAAACAAGACACATCAGCTACAGTACAAATCCTACCACTCTTACAGACGTCTGTGTAAGATATCTACTGACATCCTGACCTGCAGTCCCACCCTCTGACCACCTCAGTGTCTGCTGTCTACACCTGTTTATATAGTCGTCTCTGTAGTGCATCAACTAACAGTGTATCAGTCATACCGTAAGTAAATAAAGCTCTAAGCTCTAAACTGTGACTGGTTTTGAATGTGGTTTTTGGAGAGGCAGCTGCCCCTTTCTCTTTCCAAAAAGGTGTTCCTTCGAAGAGTCATTTACTAGAACATACTTCTGCTCTGATGGTGCTGTAGATGTAAACACATACAAGGACAAGTTGAATCAAATATGTAATAAGAACCATAATGGAGACGAAGAGAAAGTCACGCTGCGGCAGACCGTTAAAAATGAATTTGTAGAGTTAAAGAGGAGAACCCAGGAGATGAGGCTGACAGAAGCGGGGAAGGTGTGGACAAGTGTGAGACACAGGAAGTGACACAGGGTTATTTTTAGGCAGACAGTGACGCTGTTATTGCAGGATTAGTTTTTCTAGCTGGGTTGCGCTGGGCCAGCTTACTCTCAGGCACACACTGGGTATCAGGATCACAGCAGTGACTCACTGGTCTCTGACTCGCACCTGAAACCAGCTCTGACCCCTGTTCAGACAACACACCCCTGCACTGTCACATCACTTCACCGCCATGACAGAGCACGGCAGAGGTGTCACTTGAGCTTGTGTAGGTGTGAGTGCAGAAACTTTTTTTAATGGAACATGAAATAAAGTGACTTTAATTCTTCTGAAATCAGGTTGCATTAGTTAATAGCTGCGATGCGTAAAGACAGATTGCATACAAGGATATCTTAAAGTGACTGGGCCTCTGTACACAGACATGCAGAAGACTCACAGACCCGTCTCTCAGGTGCACAATACTTTTACATTTGTTTGTGTTAATTACATGTCACCCAGTTATCTATTTAGTCTTTTTTTTTGTCATCACTTTATGGTATTTTATAGTTTGGCTTTTTGTAGTTTCATGATCTGTCTTAGACTTTCTTTTCTTTTTCCTTTTTTGATAAGAATAATCTTGGCTGCTGTTTCGAATCTGTTTATGTATCTTGTGTTTCTTTCATTTTCTTTTACTTTTACTCGGTATGGCCAAACCCAGTCACAGTCCACCGCAGGGTCACGCAAATACAAGTAAGACAAACAACCTTACTCGCTCACTCCTAAAGTAACTTTAGCATCACCAGTCTTACCAGAATTTATGTTCATCGGCTGACGAAAGACGATGGACTACCCAAAGAAAACCCACATCCTCCTAATTGGGAAACTTTTTACTGTGAGGCAACAGATAACCAGCACACCTCCTTGTGGCATTTAACAATAATCCTTTTATGTACACTGATTAAAGTCAATCAAAGTAAGGCAAGAAGAAGCGACGAAAGAATTAATCTCAATTTGGTTAATTAAATTTTGTTTACATTTTTACTCAAAGTGGAACTTAATTTCATGGCTTTGTACCCCTCGCATTTTTCTCCATGAGGAAAATCATGATTCCTACAGTAGTGCAGGAGCAGATTAAGGCTTTCTGATTTCAAAGCACGGAGTAGTCCGTATCAGTGTGTCACAGGGCCAGACTTATTTAAAGTCGCCACAAAGGTCTTGTGGTTTGGCTTTAGTCTTACTTTTGTCATGCCCTCTTGTTTCATTCTCCAGCCACAAATACACATTTAGAGGAAATAGACTGGAAACAGTGGAAATTGAGAACAGTTTTTCACGTTATATGTTTTAAAATGAGAACACCAGCGAGCACGCAGCCGATTTCCTCTGAGAATTAAGTGATGGCTCCTTTTGCATGCTGCACTAGATTCCTGTAGCTAAATATGCATCTTTAAAAGAACTGCAAACGAAAGTTCAGTGCATATTATAGTTTAGCAGCTATCAATCATGAAAATGAACAAGGGTGGCTTTCAGAACTGGGCCACCTGCTATGAAATGAATGTGTGGGAATTGTAAATTATTAGTCAACCTGGATTCTCAGAGTTTTAGTCTTTTGTTACCATATAATTAGCTTTTACAGTTATTTTCAAACACTAAACTATATGCAGGTCTAATTAAAATATCCTGACACAATGAAATGGAACAATAACTACAAGTTTAATTTGTGTGAGGCATTTGTAGACGCTACTGACTAGTCACAGTTAGGTTGTTGTGTTATTCAATTTGCATGCTTTTATCTGTGTTTTTGTGATAGATGAGGATAATTACAGCTATAATACCACAATGTAATGTCCCGTGTTTGACTTCCCCTTTGCTTTGCTCTCATTGAATTTGCACTAATTAATGATAATCCATAAGAAATGCTCAGCAGCCCATTTTGGACATTGTTTAATCTTATGTGCATTCCAGTCTTTCATACACTACAGATTTAGTCCTTCCGTATCCCTCCTAGTGAGAATACTGTCTATTAAAGCCACACACACGATTCATTCTCTTTGACAAAGCTCACACCCACCAATGATGACTCACTGTTCCCCCAGACACTAGTGACTGCTACAATGTATTCCTGATCACGGACTATCACTTGACCAGGGATTTTATTTTATCTTACTTCTTCCTTCTCATCTCTGGACATACGTCTATAGTCAAGGTTTTTGTTTTGTACCTCCCTGTCTGATTCCATACCCATGCCCTCTGCTTAATCATTCCCATTTCTTTTTGCACTCTTCTGCCAACCATTCTTGTCCAATCCCATTTTTTTATTTTTTGTTTTATCCCTTCTCCTCCAGTCCTGTCCTAATTCAGTGTGTCTAATGGCCAGACAACATGGTCTCCCAGGGCTTCAAAACATTGCTGTTTTGTCAAAGTGGTGCTGTATCTGAGACACACGTAAGGTGTCTTTGACATTAATTCAAAGACACACAGTTAGTAGCATGAAGGTGGGTTTTTTTTCTGTCCTTTTTTTTTAAATGTCTGTGTGATTTTTTTTTCTTTTTGGAGACCATTATTATCTTAGTTCATTTATTTCTTATTTTAGTTTTGTTCTCACTAGGGATATATAAATATAATATATAAATAGAGATATTTTTGTGAGGGAAACAAAATAATCTTTAGATCTGCAGTAACACAGACCGCTGCAGGAGATCGTCCTGCCCACAGCAATAAACCTCAACATTGACTCTTTGAAGAGACTTAAATCATAACTACTGCAACAATTAATTTCCCTTGGGGGAATAATATAGTATTTTAATTGAATTTGAATTCAAATAAACTATTCTTTAAAGAGAGATGAGACTTGAAAACCAATTGTACCTGATTCTGAATTTCTTAGACAGAACTGTAAAATTCTAAACTTATCAATTCAGTTATTAATGACAGCGGGTGCTAAAAATATACACTGCAATCAAAAGTAAAACTAGAGACATAAAATATAATATTTATTTTGCATGCAATGATGCAGTAGCAGGATCACAGTTGTGTGTGGCTGCATTGTAGTTGCACATGAATTAGAGACGCTGCTGTGACCTGCAGAGGTGTTACGTTACTGACCTGTTGTGCAGCGCACGTTATGGAAAATGAGACTGTGTTGGAGCTGTGTTGGGGCTAAAAACACATGGAGGTGTACTTGTTTCCTCATAGAAAGGCAGTAAGGGAACTGAAGATGAATCAGATCAATAAGCAGAACCAACAGTGACAATAATCAACAAAATGTTATCAGTTCTTATCCTTACACACTTTAATTTTGAACTCATGTGTAAACCATTTAATACTCTCATTTTCTATATAAAACTCTGTTTTTCAAATAAAAATTTTAAAAGTACAACCTATTCAGTCTCTAATTATTTAATGTCTAGATTTATTCCTTAAATTCACTGAGCTTGTAAAATTCAGTATCAGATGGAGTGGATGAAATATTAGATGCAAAACTGTCCTGTTTGGACTGTGAATCATCTCTTCTGTGAGGAAGTCGATATTTTACGGTGGACTTTTTTTTCTTTCTGTTTGGATGTTATGAAAGAGAGAAACTGTGTCAGATACTAATAGCAGTGGTGATAAAAGTACTAAAATTGAAGCAGTGAGTTGTTCTTCAATGAATTCATGGCTGTTTGCAGACTGCATTTCTATTAGCGGGTGCATCGCTCTACATCTGGGCTCCGTCCCGCATCAGCGGGGATTATGGCTTAATGACACACTGGTGCAGGTCACTTAAGTTTCTCTGTCAAAAGCAAAATCTCTCTCTCTCTCTCTCACACACACACACACACACACACACACACACACACACACACACACACGTACAAACCCTCTTTCCATTTGTAAATCTCCCTCTGGCTACTAATTCAGTGTGTATTTTTAAATCTGTCACTAATCTCTGTTATTGCCATCATACACTGGACAGGGTTAGCGTTTATACTTTGCGTTCTCAAACACACTGTACATACAGATTTACAGATTGTTCAGAAAAACAGTTTGGTACGTCTTTGTGCCTTCATTTGAAAATAAACAAATTATTCCCTCCTTCTTAATTTGTTGTATCTTGAACAATCTTAGTATGAATATTTTAATTCTTCCTTAGTTAGTTGTCGATACATCTGGTCCTCAAAGCAATAAAACTGTTGTTTCAGAGGCAAATTTTGAGGAATTCTAATTTGATTTAATTAAAGTCTGTTTGTGTTTGTGTGTTTTCTGTTTCTGCAGGAGAAGCTGCAGTCTTTTGCTTTCTTGGTGTTCGTGGTGGTGTGCATCTTGGGATCTATCTACCTCTGTTTTGTCCTCCCTGAAACCAAAAACAAAACATTTATGGACATCAGCCAGAGTTTTGCCAAGATTAACAAAACGCCCGTTCCTTCCCCTGGCCATGAAATGGAGCTGGTTCTGTCCATTACGCCTGATATGAAGGGAAAAGCCCAGGATGCCACGAAGATGGAGAGTTCATTCTGACTTGAATGTCCGACAGTAAATACGGAGAAGCAGGGTCAAAATATACAATTAAAACATTTGTTGTTTTTACATATTTATTTAATCACAACAATCAATGAGATGAAAACGGATGCTTTTTGTACATGTTTTGTACGACTGGAATATTTAGGAACTGTCAGTTTACATCAGTTATTTGTTTGTAGCTTTTATTAGAATAACAGAGACCAGTCGGTTTACTGGTTTGTTTACAGGTAAAGCAAAGAGTGTTGAGGTCACCCAACAGCTTCCAGACAGATAATCATGTGGATGGCAGATGCATGCATAAAACACTGAATGGACAGATAAAAAGAGAATACTCTTGATTAAAAAGATATAATTAGTGAACTTGATCAATAAAATTCAGTGTGTAATCAAGGGACTGAAGTTGCAACAGAACACACCCGAACCAGCCGCCACACAGTGGTCACACAAACTGTAAAACCCCGCCCACTCCAGAGCCAGCGTTTGGCTTGTCCCTTTCTGGTAGCTGCAGTAACAATGACTATTTTTTCCTTCACTAATAAAATCAAAAGCATAAATACCATATTGCATATTTCCCATAAGTTACACTGAATGTCAAAGCGCTGGAAAAATGTTTTGAAAATGTGAATTTAAAGAAACGCTGTCATCTAAAACAAAGGTTACCTTAAGTGCTATTAAACAAACTTCAGCATATAAATTGACTTAAAGATGTTAATGAGTCAGTGTTTATGTAGTTCTGTTTTGTTATTCAAGGTCGCGCATGTTCTGGACACAGGACAAACAACTCATTCAGAGAAATAAGAAACACATTAAAGGGCATTTACAAAGTAAGCATAACTGTAAGGGCTTTATTTATCATACTTTTGAAAATGTATATATATTTTTCTAATCTTACAAATAGGAAGGCCACCAAATCTCCACACACAACTAATGATGTTGTGTGTTTTATACGTTAATGCTTTTACATCTGAGTGTGAAGAGATAAAACTAATTAAAGGCTGAAAATGAAGCATGCGTGTGTAAACTCTCACCATAATCTAGCAGTGATAATTAAGTTGCTTTATTAATTTCCTGCAAACCAGAGCATATTTTGATTTATTTCATTGAAAGAAAGTATTTTTTTATTATTTTAATCTTGTATTCAGTGTTATAAAATTAATTTTAAAAGGCACGTTCTAACTGTTCCAAACATACCTGCAGTTGTTTTTTATACAACTTAACTTCTATTTCCACTCTCATTTATTCCTTGTTTTGCTCTCTGCTTTACAATTTGAAGTGCCTCATTTTTCAGCTGCAATCTCCTTCATTCTGTTCACAAGCTCGCTGTCACAGCAACAATAAAAGTCAAAACGTAGCAGTGAAAGATGAGCTGAGTTGTGGATAATTGCTGAGTTGTCTGTATATTCCTTAGTGAGTTTATTGCTGTATGTAATGTTCTTCAGATTGTCTTTTGTTGTTAAAATGTTGATCAAAATCGTCTTGTCTTTTGAGACCAAGCCAAAGGATGTGCGGTAAACTTCAAGCTCCCTATTCAGCATCAACTATGTGAGCTACTGCAGAATTCAGAAAAGATTTTATGTTTCATCATCCCCCATAAAATCCTTTATAAAATGGGGGGATTGATCGGACTTGCGAGTAGAAAAACATCCAATAAAGACATCAGAAAAGCGAAAGAAAGACAACATAGTAAAAACTGACTGACAGTGGTGGTGGAGCCCTTCCAGTTGTGAGTGGAGCTGGGACTACATCCAAGCAGATGCTGGGAGCCAGCGAGCCAGAGAGCCAGCGGAGGGTGTGATTGGAACAGAAGCGCACAAGCTTGGCGTTGGACAGCTGTCATGGTCTGCACCACAGCAAAGTGTAGCTGCTCAACATTTGAAGTCCACAGTGGAGAGCTGCCACTTTCTCATATAGAAACACACAGGCATGTGTGAGTGCGTCATGGTATAACATGCTTTGATAATGAGGACTCTTTCCTTCTTTGTTTTTTCATAAGGTATTGTAAAGTGGAGGTGGGAAATTTTAATGTGTCATCACTTTCAGTTTAATTGTCGTTCTTATCCAGTTGCTTCCACCACAAATTACATTTGCCCAACTGGCAAGCAGACGGGGAAGTGAGGAGAATAATAAAAGGGGTTATCTCTCGTTTCTCGGCTATAGAATCTTATTCTGGAGAGGTTGTATTCTCAGAAGAGTCATTGCAGAGAGAGGTTTGGTGAAAATGCCTCATGGAACAGTAATTATACCATAGGGCTACAATACAATACAGTACATGTAACGTAATTATTGTGCTTATCCTGACATTTACATATCCATATCCAGGATATGAGTGACATTAACCTCCCATCATGCAAAGTTCGGCATGGGTGCAGAAGGAGGTGCTCTGTAAATCTTAAAAAAGCATTATCCAAATTGTCTTTCCACCAGATTTATGAAGTTTTGGAATTTAAAATCCCAAACCCACAAACTTGTGTTGTTGTAAAGAAAATACAAAAAGAGAAAAATAAAAGAATACACGAGCCCAAGATATAACTTGTTTGTTCTGAGATTGGAAAATTGGAAAGTTTTCCCTCTACACAGCATGATATTATTAAATGTGCAAGAATTAAGTCTAAGCTGGACATCTGTGATCTCCAATCGCTCAGCGATATAAATAAAGTACCACTTAAACCTGGATAGTGCAAAACAGAGGTCTTATGTTAACCTTTCCCAACTTCCATGTGCTTGCAAACATCTGGAACGGACCCCCACACCGTGGATACAACTTTATCTGCAAAGAAAATAATGATAAGCAGCAAGTCAAAAAAGAAAGAAAAACACATCTAAACTATATTTTAGTGTCTTTGACAATATGATGTATTTATCCCCTTGGTAAAAGTAGTTGGGCAGCATTTAAAAGAACACATACAGTCATTAAATTAAAGCTTCAATTCTAAAACCTCAAAATGGATGGATATTAAAAAAGGAAAAAGGGCTGAGGTGACAAAACATAAAACATGACTTGATGTTTCTGACACAAATGTTAACCCAGCCCTGAACCGCCACCTCATCGTGGTGGAGGGGTTTGTGTGCCTGAAGGTATTCATTAAATTAAGATCAAAAACAAAAAAAGTTTTTCTGAAGTAAGGCATCATAACAACAAAATTTAACTACTAATCAAACATATTAAAAATAACTAATAAATTAACTAAACCCACTTAAAGGTAAATAAAATAATAATAATAATTAATTAGGAGAATGATAATTAGTAGCTATGTTGTTGGGGCATTACACCCCTGGTAGGGTCTCCCATGGCAAACAGGTCCTAGGTGACAGGCCAAACTAACCACTCGTGAATGATCAACATCAAGGACGTCGCCCGGATTGGCGTCACCGGGCCCCCCGGGACTTGGCCGGGCTCAGCCTGAAATAGCGACATGTGATCCAGTAGGCTCACCACCCGCAGGAAGATTCATGAGGGGCCAGTGCAATGTGGTTCGGCGGGGTGCCTTGGCGGCTCAATCCCTAAACCAAAGACTTTAATCATTCTCATAAAAGGATAATGTAATTTTGTTGCTTTCTATATATTTATTTATTTTTTTACATGACATAAATTAAAAATTAGATTTATTTCATTTCATGTTTTATTTTCTGCCAGGACTGCACTGGATGTCTTCCTGCCTACTTTCCTTTATGCACACATAATCTAAATGACAGTTACAGGCCACCACATTCACATCTGTTCTTCGGTTCTTCCAAAATCAAACATGTTAATTTAATATCAGGGTTTTAAACAAAGTCTAAATGTATAGAAGAATAATTTCTTTGTTTTGTACTCATTGTTTCCTGTTTGCTTTCTTTGTTACAATTAATTAACAGAAATACAAAATGTAATTTGTATGTAAAAAATGTGTATGTATATGTAAAACTGAAGGTCACAGGTTGCTGAAACCTCATTCTTACTCAAGTATTGTGATTTTTCCCTCGTCCCTTACATTCAAATCAGAAATGATGGATTTCTTTTTCATCCTTTTAGTTTTTTAGACACTCTCTGGACTGAAGTAAACTTCTGCACTTGTGTAGCTGATGTTAACCTTATCAAGGTTTCACCAAAAGCTTAATGGTGTTTCTCTTTCATGCTGTCACACACAAGGATACTAAGGGTTAAGAGTCTTGTCAAAGAAAAAAGCTTTTGAAGGTGCAGGGGACTGAGTTTGTTGAAAATAATTTGCCATTCTGCCTCCTACATGGAGCAGTTGCAGGAATTTTAAAGAAAGAAGTCAGATTTCTCTTTCTGACTGAATTTTTTCGTTTAAAATATTAGCAATTTGCAATGAATGGAGGCTTTTCATGCCACAGTTATGCCACTTCACTGATAAACAAGCAAGGTTTTCTCTCCATATATTCTTTGACTTGGCACCTGAACTGTCACAACCAGGCAGGTGTTTTTATTGCGGCAGTCTGACTCTCTTATCACCTAAACCAACTTACACTAGTAAGGATGCTTTAGAAAGCCCCAATTTCGGCAGTTTTTTAAAAATTGAAATTCAAGCTTTTTAAGTTAAATGAATAGCTTCAAATTGTACAAAGTTAAGTTCTTCACTGCCAGAAGATAAAAAAAGGCGAGATTACTCAAAACTAAAACATAATGTTAATTTCTGAATTATACATCTGTGTGTTCCATCAACTGGAGGAGGAGGTGTGATGATCTAGGGCTGTTTTGCTGGATCCAGGTTTAGATGATTTGTACAGAGTGAGAAGCACCCTGAACTTAAATTGGCAATCACGCCGTTCTCATTACCATGCAGTACTTACATAGTAAGCTTGAAAACATGAAGTGACAGGTTCAGTCTCCAGAATTAAACCCCACTGTCTTGGTTTGGGAAGAACTGGAGAGAAAAGTGACAGAAAAGCAACCTACAACAATGCCAAAGAAGTGAGTGTGTTCAGCTGTTATCTCTGCCAAAGGTGGCTACTTTGAAGAGTCAATTCAGACATTGAATCACATAAATTTAAATAACAAATGGGAACATTTTATGATGTTGCAAAACTTTTGACCAGTAGTGTACAACGTCCTCAGACAGCGGTCCCCAATCTAATGCATTTTAACAAACAGCCGGCAGGTTTAGGGCCATTTTCAGGACATGGTGATCATATGAAAAATACAGTGAACTAGGTTTGATCTTTCACTATGTGTATTTCTAACCTTGTCTACATTTTTTCATCATCCCTGTTACACATTAAGCATTAAAATCAGTGAAGAGCTGTCATTCCTACACAAAAAGAGTTGCCTCAGCCATGCAGAACTGACCTACTTTGGTTTCTGCCCGTTTACCACCAGTCACCACAGGATTTGACCTCTTCCTTAAATTCAGAAACAATACAAAATCAACAAGTAGCAATTAGTTTATACCCCAGATTACTGGTATCAGACCTCTAATTTAATTTTAAGTAAAATAAAGACATATACCAAAACTATACCATTTAGTGTTTCTCTATTTTTTCTTCTCATGTCTGTAACCCAAAGGTTCTGTCCTCCACATGCTTGTTTCTTGACTATAGTGTACATTATAATCGGGTTTCAAAGTTGTCAAAAGACATCAAAGACACAAGCTCAGACATCTTCTTGACTCCCCACCTTATCATGGTGGAGGGTTTTGCGTGTTTGAATCATTCTAGAAGTCACTGTTTGTCCATAATGAGCACTAGGTTTTAACATAAGGGTTTCCACTAGTGCACATTTCACTTCAAGACTGTAGTTTTGAGGTCATGGGCTGACACTCAGTTAAAGAGAAGAACTGAGCTTTCAGCTGATCACTACCTGGCGGTAAGTTTAATCAGATGGCAGGGGAGGATTCCAGAAAGACTCATTAAGTCTAAACAAAGTGAGGGATTTGCTGGTAAAGTCTGGCAGAGAAACCTGTCAGAATGATCTTCGACTCCCAGCTCTGAAAGAATTACAGCTACCTCCAGGGAGCAGTGCTGTTTCCAGCTGTGTGGGGGGCCCTAGTTTGCCAAATTACAATCCAGAGATTCCTAATCCATTAGAGAATCCACAAACATGCATAAATCAATCACACCCCACAAGCAAAACAGTCACAATAACCTCCAATATTAAAAAATAAACATCTTTAATTAAAAAAAACATTTTACAGGAAGACCCGAAAACATGAATAGCATTAAATAAATAAATAAATAAATAAATAAATAAATAAATAAATAAATAAATAAATAAATAAATAAATAAATAAATAAATAAATAAATAACTCACTGCCAGATTACTATGTTAGTCATTTTTATGGTTATGGTTACAGGCATAACAATCCTGGAGGGAAGCTCTCCACATCAGTAGAACAACCACCTGGGACACAGCTGGATGTTCCTTTGGATACAGTTGGAAAAGTCATTCAGATGTTTAGTCTCTGCAGGACTGTAGCCAACCTCCCTGGATGTGGACACAAGAGAAAAACTGATGACAAAGTGAAGAAACAGATAATATAATTGGTAACCAGAAAGCCCAGAACAACTTCCGAAGAGATTTAAAGTAAACTCCAAAGTCAAGGCACATCAGTGTCAGATCACACCATCCATCACAGTTTCAACCAATGTGCACTACCAAGGAGGACTTCGCTGTTGAAAGAAAATCATAAAAAGGCGTCTTGGTTTTGGATTTATTTTTGTTCCCTTTTTTATTTTGAATGTCTGTGTTCTTTTGTTTAGTTATTGGTTTGACTTCACCTGTCCCCACCTGCCCCGATTGTTTGCACCTGTGTCTCCTCAGCCCTTGTGTGTCTATATATTGTTTTGTTCTTTTGTTTCCTCCCTGCTGGTCTGTACTGGTCTGATCATCCTTATGTACACTGTCCTGTTTCCTTTGGGTTCTCCTTGTTTTTTCCTCTGTGTGTGGGTTTTCAGGCCTTTTTTGTGTTATTCTTGAGTTCTGATTTTTGTTCCTTTTGGTTATACTTTCGAAATCCCAGTCTAGTAGTGCATTTTGTTAATAAATTACTTTTTCACTTCCACTTCAACTACTAGATATCAACAAATTTGTCCACACATGTAAATTTCTTGACTCCCTCAGCTTTCTAATCGTACCATTTCTTCATCAGTAAAAGTTATCAATTAATCCTTATATTGTACATTTTGACAAACATGTCTCCAAATTATTATTATTATTATTATTATTATTATTATTATTATTATTATTATTATTATTATTATTATTATTATTATTATTATTATTATTATTATTATTATTATTATTATTATTCCATACTGACTGTATCACAGACTGTATCACACATTTCCTCCCTGCTGGTCTATCTGTGTTCTTCCTGGCCTGTGTATTACCCTGGTTTTTTCTCTCATCATGCTCATGTGGAGTATCTTATCTTTTTTTATGTATTTTTATTATTTTTTGAATTCCTGACTGTGCAGCTTATTAATAGATGTAATAAATGACTTGCTTTGTACTCCTGCTCTTCCTGCATTCAGGTCTTCAAAAACACTCATTGAAAGTTATTGATTCTGTTCATAATTTCAATGGACATAATTTCTAGTGGCAGCCAATTTGTGTAGGGCATCTGGTTGGTGCCTTCAGAATTATGTATTTGGTATTTACATATGATGTGGTTCCGTTGGCTTCGTCAGGTTGTGATTTTCATCTTATGCTGGAACATAGCCCAGTGTGAAGCAGTGGGGATAAGAAGGTGCACTGGACAGATCCAGTCCAGTACAGGTACAGAGACAAAACTATTTAAATAACACCACACCTCATACACATTTTTAGTGTGGGGGGAAACTAGATTATCCTGAGAAAACTATCAAAGACATTGGGAGGGAATGCAGAAGACACCATATAAACATACAAGGATTGTTTTAAAGAAGATCATTATCCTGACATAAGTTTCCATGCACAGTAAACAAAAATAATCAAATTCTTTTGGCACCATGTTACCATCTTTCGTAATTATTTACACAAGACCCATTGGTTTGTAAATTAACTTTGTCCTACTGGAACCTAGTCTCACACACCAGCATCTTATGGCAGTTTTGTGTGCTTGTGCGGAGTGGAAATCTTCTGAACACCTTTGGTTTAAAGACCAGAGACTTGATTATTTAAACCCTTCTATCCAGCAGAGAGGCTTTTGAGTATTGATGAAATTTTTGTTGTTGTGGTTACAGCTTTAAGACCCTAGTTGACATTTCCATGTAATAAAGCAATTATTTTGGTGAAGGACCCTTCTGCTAATAGTGGCCTTATAAGCCTGCTGCGTGCCTGAAGCACCTATGTTTGTTTTTGTTCTCAGTGTTGGTTTCAGTGGTTTCTGCAAGTGAGTTTCAACGCTATAGACACCGTCAAGAAAAACTGGGACTGTAGACATTTGGTAATCTGGTTAAGTGTATTTATTTTACTATGAATGTGCATCTTGTATATGGTTGCAGCCTGTTAGTTTACATCAATTTGTGAAGCATTAATGCACTGTGGTTGCAGAACCATACCAGAACTCTTGAGTCTTGATCACACGGGCAGAAGAGAGGAAGGAGTCATCAATCATTAGTGGGTCAATCCCCACCCAAATCTTAAAGTGCCTCCAAGCAAATTACTAACCACTGGTTGCTGGGGCGATGGCGTGACAACAACCTGGACCTGAACACAGCCAAGTCCAAGGACATGATAATGGACTTTAGGAAATGTAAGCGGTCTGACCACTATGCCTTCAACATCGATGGATAGGTTCAAGTTTCTTGTGGTCTGCATCTCGACTAACTTTACCTGGTCCACAAACATCTTTCACCAGGTGGAGAAGACACAATACAGACTTTACTCCCTCAATAAGCTGCGTCCATCACACCTCTCACCACCATCACACCAACTATTGGTTAACTTCTATCACTCCACCACTGAGTCTTCTGACCAACTGCTGTACAGTGTGGTTCAGTTGCTGTACTGCAGAGGACAAGAAGGACCTGCTGTAGGTGGTGAGGGTGGCACAATAGGGAATCTGTACTACACTACCCTTCATCACAGAAATTTACACTGGCTGACTCCGGTGGAAGCCCAGTGGAACTGCCAAAGCCCCCTCACACCCAGGACACTCCCTTTCTCCACCTTCCACACTGACACTTCAGGTCACTCAAATCAAAAATGTACATACTCAAAAATAGTTTCTACCCACAAGCTGTTAAACAAATAAATTCAAGTGAAAAACTGATGACTAGAGATGCACCAATTGACCGGCCAGGGACCAGAATTTGTCGTTTTTCAGCTTAACCAGCCTGACTGGTGACTGGCCGGTCATCCTCACTTTTTTACCAATTCAAGCCTGCAACATCCTGCCATATGTTTACTGAAAAGCAGTTTTTATGTCTCTTCTTTATAATAATAATATAATAATATAAATCAATAAATACTTTATATTAATTCATCTGAGGTGGTATTAGAGCCTTATGGATGTGAAGTCTAGTTATGGAGAACAAATTTGTTCAGTATCAGTATTTAAATATGTTTATGTCTGGTGAAAAGTTGCACATTTTAATATGGAATTTAATAGAGGTGAATTTGACAAAGCAAAACCATTTTATAAATTCACCCAATGTGGTACAAAATGAATGTATATAATTGTATATTGCTAAAACAGAGAAGGATCAGAAACACTGAAGAGAAGCTACGGTTCACTAAAGTTATTGATTGCAAGCAGGTTACAAAAATAAAGTTATAAAGTTTATAGTCTACTGTTTCTATAATAATAATTTTAAAACTTTATACATGGCAGCTAAATAGAAACCTTGATGGAAAAAAATATTGTTAGGCTTTTAGTGTTAAAACAAAGCATAAATTCTTCTTCTGAACCATTGAAACTGGCATAATTTGTATCAGCAGATCACACTCAGTGAAAAAAATTGCAATTTGAGCATCTGTACTGATGATTTTTGATTCCACGGAAGTAATGCCCAGTGTAGAAAGTTCAGCCCACCACCCTTGAGGATTATTATCATATTGAACGTCATGGGGTAAACATTTTATTACAAGGCTGCAAATTTAAATGCATGTTACTGTATTGATTATTCCATCAATTTATCGAGTAATCAAATAAGAAATACTTTTGCTTTACTAAGGAGCATATGCAAACAAAAAAGATAGGCCTGTTAAAATGAATAAGTACTTGGTATTATTTTAAGACATAATAACATTTATGTTTTAACCTGCATGTTTGTCAAAACAGAACCCATGTACCCTTTTACAACCCATTTTTTTGGGCTACAACATGAAAAGGAGACAGAAAATACACATTTGGAAAGTGAAGGTTTAATTAAAAGTGAATATTAGGACTCTCAGATGGTTCATCAGTACAGTACCAACAACCACACATTAAAACAGCAGCGAGAATGGTGAGCCGTCTCTGTGAGTCACACAAGGAAACCTTTATCTACACTTTCACAGGTGCAGCCAGTGAGGCAATTACAACCATGCCTATGCACTGATTCTTGCACTGAAGTTGTAAAGCCAGCGCGGATGAAGAGAGGGGCAACAAATCATCTGTTGGATTGACAGCAAATAAACTAATCTTCACCAAAATGTTGGTGTTTCCCTTCCCTTGCAGTGCACTCTGTGGACTGGATGCTGTTGTGGTAAGTTCAGCTTTACAGCATATGCACGGTACAAATTCCTTTTTTATTTCACCAAGAATAGATTCCTTACTGTTTTCTTTATTTTTCTGTATTTTACAATCCACACTATAAAAATACATTGTGCGACATGAATAATGGCCAGGCCAGATGTGGTGACCACTGAGAATATAGCCAAATGAATTTAATGATGCTGCAATGCAAATCTTTTACATCTGTTTTTATGTTGTTTTTTTTGTTTGTTTTTTTTTAGTTTTAATGAGTTTCCCAAAGAATCATTTCAGCCTAACTTCATTATCTAATACCATGAGGAATAATCCAGATTGCAAAGCAAAGAATAAAATCTGCCTTATGACAAGGGCCTAACATGCACTGCAGAATTTCAGTTGCAACATTTACAGGTATTTAAAGGTATGCTACTGTCTTTCCACAAGCTGGAGTCTTCTTTTTAACAGCTGAGTGCTGCAGTGAGCATCTCAGATAGCCTGTTAGGTTCAGCTTAGTATGCCAGGACATTCTCAAGACACAGTGGTGCAATTTCTCCTGTCTCTCCCTGTCTTGGTTTACAAGGGAAAAGTCATTTATTTGAACTGGCATGCACCTTCCCTCAAAAAAAAAAAAACACCACCTGATGGTTTTAGAAACAGAGCTGATTTCTTTAAAAAACACCTCACAGTCAATCTTTTCCTATAGAAGTTGGGCAGACCAACTATTCAGCAGAGAGCTGAGAGCTGAGGTCACCTTTATTGTGTCATCCATATTCTTGAAAGAGACCAGCTTCACTCTGGACATAAAATCAAAATTGTTAAGCTCATTATAGAGCTGGACCTGTGCAGAATGGACAGAAATTACATAAATGAATGGAAATTGACAGACTAAAATGCAAAACCTCCTGTGATGGGTAGACTACAATGTCAAAGTTACTGTTAGCTGTCGGCAATACGTTCACCTTTAGTATAAGGTCAGTGACACCAAAAAACTAGATTTATTCTGATGTATTTGTAGAAAGTCATGTAATACATGCTCTCATCACTTGAAGTTGATACAAAAAAAAAAAAAAACAAGGGAAATTCAGTGCCACTGTCTAATTCAAAAAGAGAGGAATATGAAAAAGTCCCACACCCTCGGCGGCTACCTTTAGGCATTTAAATTGGCTTTGACAGTGTGGAGGGAACGTAAACAATTGAACACAGTAGGCAGATGAGCAAACCTTTAAGTTGGTGTTTTGTTTTATCTTCAAGGTAATCACTGCGACAGGAAAAAAAGTAAAATCCTGTAGATGCAACCGCTGCAGTTTCATCTGCCATGTCAATAATTCATGTCCTGTCAGTACTTCCCTTTGTTACCGTGATATAGCTTTGAATCCACGCAAAAGAGAGTTTTTACTCTGACAGTTTTGACAGTAGAATGTCATAATACCTTGCTGTTCCTAGAAACCACAGATTGATTACTAAATGGAGTTCGTAACAAAGGAAAAGTTGCTTGTCCATTAAGATATTTGAGTTCAACTACACCGTGGGACCACTTAATAACCTAGTTTTGCACCTAATTTTACATTTGTTTGTATGGTTGCATCTATTGCATCCACAATATATTCCTATTAAAACTGGAGTGTGGACTGAAAAGCCGTGTTGGGGGCAAATGCAAATTGAATCAGCATCGAGTTCATCTCAGGGCCATAACTGGCATATTAGAAGAAAAGTCAAAAGAGCACCAAAGTTATTCCGCTTTATATTCTAATATCTGTGCCAGAGTAACAGCAAAAATAGTTTGAATTATTTCAATACTGGACCAAAATGAGGCTCCAAGATGCTTTGGTTCTGTAGCTCTAAAGATCTAATCCAAGATCTTTAGCTACAACACTAAGAAATTCCTATAAATAATTACACTAAGAATACATGAAGGGTAACTTTTATATGTGATGCAAGAAGTGTGTTTCATGTGAAATATGCTAACAGCAATGCCAGTAAAGTAAATATCTTAGTACTGTGCATCTGTGGGGTACAGAGGTGCAAAGATACGTACTGTATCTGACAAACAACAGTACTTCTTAACCATTTACCACATAGTCTGGGATTTTTTCATTCTTAAAGATGAGGTAAGTTAGGCAAAACCTATTATTTATTTATTTATTTATTTATTTATTTATTTATTTATTTATTTATTTATTTATTTATTTATTTATTTATTTATTTATTTATTTATTTATTTATTTATTTATTTATTTATTTCAATGTTAACTCAGTAAATGAAGTGTACTGCAGACCCAAAGCACAAACTTCAGATAAAAAGGACTAAGATCCCTAAAAGAGAGTCGGTCCTCAGACCAAATCATCCGCTCAGAAAGCATGCAAATCCAAAACAAAAACCAAATGCCTGGATTTGCATGATGTGGGGCACTGAATTAAATTTAGTCTTCAGTTTCTGAAGAAGCAATGTTAAACTAAGTTAAACTAAGTTAGTAATTCTGTATAATTGATGCTCTCAAACTCCTGTACAGTCTTGCTGTGCACTTTCAGTGACATCAACTGCTTTATGCATCAAAACTCTCCAGCTGCAGCCGTGCTTCATTATTTTTTTTTTTTTTTACTGGGTGTCTCTTTTTACTCTGTTTTAGCTTTTCCCTTTGGGGGTTGCCATGGAAGATCATTTGTTTCCATCTTGGATAGTCTTCTGCATTTACATGTGTGTCACAAACCAACTGCATATATCTCTTTTCCAGGATGCAAAAATCTCATCATTGAAGAAGAAATTTGAAAAGAAGCCAACTAAAGGAAAAACACTACACATTTGCAAGCTCCTCTAGTAATTAGAAACACAACGAGGGAGGCTACATTCACTCTGCAGGCAAAATATATGGGATGTCACTTAAGTTCATAAGCGAGTCGAGGCAGATGAGCCAATACTTTTGTTAAAAAGAGCACATTCCTAATCCATAAGGTTAAATATGATGCCGGTCCACCCTTTGCAGCTATTACAGCTTCAAGTCTTCTGTCCACAAGGTTTAGGAGTGTGTTTATAGGAATTTTTGACTATTCTTCTTCCAGAAGAACATTTGTGAGGTCACACTGATGTTGGATGAGAAGTTCTGGCTCTCAGTCTCTGCTCTAATTCATCCCAAAGGTGTTCTGTCGGGTTGAGGTCAGGACTCTGTGCAGGCCAGTCAAGTTCATCCACACCAGACTCTGTCATCCAGGTCTTTATGGACCTGCTTTGTGGACTGGTGCACATGTTGGAAGAGGAAGAGTCCAGCTCCAAACAGTTCCCACAAAGTTGGGAGCATGGAATTGTCCAAAATGTCTTGGTATGCTGAAGCATTCCGAATTCCTTTCAGTGGAACTCAGGGGCCAAGCCCAGGTCCTGAAAAACAACCCCATAATCCCTCCTCCACCAAACTTTACTGTTGTCCTGGCAAATGCCACACTCAGACTTGTCCATCAGATTGCCAGATGGAGGAGCGTTATTCGTCACTCCAGAGAACGTGTCTCCACTGCTCTGGAGTCCAGTGGCAGCATACTTTACACCACTGCATCCCATGCTTTGCATTGCACTTGGTGATGTTTGGCTTGGATGCAGCTGCTCAGTCATCATCCTCTCATTCCCTCGTGCCTAGGTGCTTGATTTTATACACCTTGGGCCATGAAAGTGATTGGAATGCCTGATTTCAATTATTTGGATGGGTGAGCAAAAACTTTACACAATATAGTGTATCTGCTGATTTCCAGTGCAACTTCAGTCTGAACTGTCAGATTGCATCTTATCCATCCTTGACGTCATTGTTATGTAATTAATGTCAAAATTCTGCATTGGCAGGATTCTTCTGAATGGAATCTGCTTCTGTAAAGCCGATCACATCATGGTCCCCACTCCTGGCTCTGATTTCTCATCCACATTTGTCTGTGTACAGTCGTTGAAGCCATTGCTCCACACGTTGCCAGTTATGAAATTTGCCCTATTTTCTCCACTTCCACTGAACAAAAACTTTAAAAGAAATCATACAGGCTCCCTGCTGGTACATCTTTGTTTATACCTGACGTATTGCGTTTGATGTCACATAGTCTTCGTATGCCTGTCCCTTTTTAAAAAGGCACCTGTTCACAACAAAGCCTGATATAAGATGCATCTAAAATATAAATGTGAACAACCACCCAAAAAAAAAATAGATATATGTTGGCAAAAAGTCAGAATTGAGCACCAAGCCCTGCAGTGTGCACGTAGCCTAAGATGTAAAGCAGCCTCCCTAACTAGATTTGAAATACAATCATGTGCTCCATGTAGTATTGCTTGACCTCTGGGGCACACCGATGAGTGGATGTACTTTTTAATAAAATTAGATAAAAGCACTCCTTCACTTGATCTTAATTATCTAAAGATAATTGTGAGACTGATCAGTATGGCATCTGCAGTAATGCAGACTCTGTGGTGAAGAGAAAGCTGCGTTAAAAGGAAAGGCTTTCTGTTGATCTACATTCCAACCCTCGCCTATGGTCATGAACTGTGGGTAATGAACTAAAGAATAAGATTGCAGACACAAGCTGCTGAAATGAGTTTCCTCCATAGGTTGGCTGGACTCTCCCTCAGAGAACAGGTGAGAGGTTCAATCATCTGGAATGGTCTTGGAGTAGAGTCACTGCTCCTCTCTCTACAGGAGCCAGTTGAGATGATTTGGGTGTCTGGTCAGAATAACCCCTGGAAGCCTCCCTCAGTAGGTGTTTCAGGGATGTTCAACCAGAAGGAGGCTCTGGTGAAGACCCAGGACACACTAGTGAGTGTTTTTCTTGGCTGGCCTGGTAGTGGAAGCAGTGGCTGGGGGGAGGGAGGTCCAGACCTCTCTGCTTAGGCTGCTGCTCCTACAACCTGATTCCACATAAGCAGTCTGTCTAGAGCAAAAGGACATATATTGCATTGCTCTTTGTTTAGTGTTCAAGAGTTTGATCTAACTTTTATATGGTTTAGGGTTTCTGTTGGTTTTGATTTCCCTAGGCTTTACATTCTCTGTTGTGTTATATTTCTGCTGCAGGTTCACAGATAATGATTTGTTGGTCTGAATTGTTCTAGTGAAACCGCTGTTATTTATACATATATATTTCAGCTTAATTCCTGTTTTTTCTTTGAAAGTGTTTTTTTTTTCTTTTTTTTTGTGTGTGTGTGTGTGTGTGTGTGTGTGTGTGTGTGTGTGTGTGTGTGTGTGTGTGTGTGTGTGTGTCTCTTCTCCATCCATTGCTCATCCATTGGCTCTCTGCTTGTCTCTGCCTGGCATTAGCCCTTTCTACTGACACTCCTTGCGTTACTTGTAAGTCTGAATCTTTGGTTTTGGATATCCTTCTTAGTTATTTTATTTGTTGTTAAAATTAAGGATTTTATTACAAGGACTACCTGCATTTTGGGTCCATCACCTGCAAATCTTGACATGCAGTATGCTTGACGTTACACACTAGGAATACGCTCATGATAACGCTCATGATAATCTTTGCATGACACTACTCTGTTTTTCATGTCATACATTTCCAAACGCTCTCCTATTTATCACCCAACTATGATTAAAACTGAAAAATACAGCTATAATTTGTTAAGTTTGGATTGGTATTTATATTATTTTCATGACTGTGTGGCGTAAAAGAACCAAATACAGATTAAAGGGCAGGAGGCAGTCAGATGAGGAAAAAAAGAAAGAAAAGAACATAATTTAATAAACAGACCTAAGGCACTACAGGGCGAGATAACTAAAATCAGAGTTCTTCAAAAAGCTTAATGCAAAAGAAAACTGAGCATGAGAAAACCAGAAAAAAGGTTAAAATGACATCAAGGATCTGACAGAGACAAAGTAAATCAAGGAAAATATATCAAGAAAAGTAAAGCCTAACAAGATGCAGGTGTGGCCATCAGTGAAGCCACCTTCACACTTTTATGCCCAACACAATTTTAATGATATCATGCCTTTACAGTTTTAGGTTGAATTTCACTGAGTGTGTGGACAAAATACAAGTAGTTAGATAGAAGGCAAGCTAGTAAGTGATCTGTATTATCCAGTGAGAACCATTATGTGGGAACTACTCAAAGAGGCATAATGAAAAAAAAAAAATAAATAAATAAAAACGCACACATTATGGAGCCGTCTTCAGACACATATATAGTTATTTAGAAACTGTCAGCTATTCCACATCCATGGCGTCACTGTGAGGAAGGAAAACCATGGAAGCAAAGGGAACTCGCTGTATAATTCAACTATGAGACATCAGTGAAGAAGAACATGGCAACAAGTCACTGTGCCAACAACTTGCACTGCTTTCCAATATCTTTTCAATATAAGGGTAATTTTCCGTTAAAATCAATTTAATTTAGTTCAGATAATTCAAAAGTGAAGTTTTCCCAACAGAACCTAGGTTAGAAACTCAAACAGGAAAAACAAAATGATGCAGAAAAAAGAAATTGCTGCAAAATAAAGAAGGAAATTACTGTTGTGTATTGACATTGTCAGTATGTTATAGTACGCAGAATACTTTTACAATTTTCTTTTTTAAGCATTATTTTACAAATATGAGAGTTCCAACAACAAAAAAAAAAACAAATAAACTAAACAAAAGCTACACACACAAAACGCTTCATTTTTAATTTAGTCTTCATATTGTCATTTGCAGTCTCTGCATCACAAAATTGGCTTTTATTTTGGCATGGGGAGCTTTACGTTTTTTATCCTAAGACCACTATTCAGCTACACTAAAACTATAAAACACAAGCTCAAATGTGGACGACAGGAACTAGGTATCCTTTTCTAAATGGTTGTTTTTAAAAAAAAAAAAAAAAAATGCCACTCAGACCTTAAGCCTGCTCCAAGCAAGCAAGTGGACTGCAATAGTCCTGTTGCATCAGGTCTTCTTAATGAGTTACAATTAAATGAACAAGTAGACAACAATATGTCTGGTCAACTAACTTTAGTGTCTTTTAAAACATGAATTTTTACTTGGTAAACAAATGACCCACCAACTTGAAAAATTAGATAAATATCTTGAAATCACATATCGTTCTGGTGCATTTACACTTCATAGTGAGAGAAATGAAAGCAGCTGGTTCGACTGAGCTCAACAGTTTTATTATCTAAAACATAAAAAGTGATTTCTGTGGATGTATGTCACTGTGCTGCTTTTTTGTGAGCAGGTGGATTGATGCTGCAGGGAAATGCTTGTTCATGCAGTCAGATCATGCTGACAGCATAAATAAGAGGAAGATGATACAGGAAAAACACAGATGTGCACTAAAATACACTATCACAGTTTGTTAATCTAACATTCCAATATTTCTCTCTGATGTCACTGTTGTAAATTTTAATTACTTAAATTGTTTTAAGTACCCACATTAGCTTGTTTACCTAATAATTGTACATAAAGGAAAGTGTCTTTACCATTGTAAAACCAAATAGCTCTGTCTTGTTTGATTGTATTTTTAGCATTTTGAACAGTTTATTTAAACTGAAAAAGCTAAACTAAAAAAAAATCATGCTGAAAACCTAAGTAGGTTGTAATTTCTAAGTCACAGTGAATTGATCTAATCTGATTTAACATTCCATGGGCACAACTATATGTAACTATAAACAAAACTTGACCAGAATTTAATTCTGCATGCTAATGTCTATGTTTGCATAGATGCAGATGCAACATACAAACACAGTCCCACTTCAAAACATAAAACAGCTATTTTTATCCACAGAGAAAAAACATAATGCTTTACTAATAAAGGTTAAGCTATTTAAGAGATCCATACCTATATTGGTATTTTTAAACAATGAAATATTATTTGAATTATGTAAAAATGTCCCATATGCTCAAAGCTTTAAAAATCATTAACTTTCATGTTAGACAACATGGATTTTGTCAACTTCTGAACATAGATTAACGTGATTACAATCACAACTTCATGAACACTTAAGTGGCCATCTGGCAAATTTACTACAAAGACATTACAGTAGTATGTATTACACAGCTTGCAGTGTGACAGTTTAGCGGAAAAGAAGCAAGTCATGCAACATAAAGTTAATTGTCTATTACAAGACTGCAGATTCAGATTAATATGTCAGTTAATGCAAGTTCATTGCTCAAATTAGATACATACAATACATACATACAAGATGCTTAACCAGAAATTGGCATTTACACAAGAAAATATATATATATATATATATATATATATATATATACACACACACACACACACACACACACACATATATATATATATATATATATATATATATATATATATATATATATATATATATATATATATATATGTGTGTGTGTGTGTATATATATATATATATATATATATATATATATATGTGTGTGTGTGTGTGTGTATATGTATGTATGTGTATATATATATATATGTGTATATAAAAAAAATATATTAAAAAAAATAGAAGCAATAGTGGTGTGGATTAGTCTTTCAGCAGCACCTTGGAGGAGCATGCTCCTAATCATTGCAATATTATGGATGTGAGAAAAGGCTGTTTTGCAAACCTGATTAATATGCTGTTTAAACGTCAAAACCAGCTCCATGGTTTTATCTTGCAATTGTACAGGAGGCTTGTGTAATATTGCCAAACCTGTTCCTAATGTGTTTTGGATCATCAGCATAGCAATGAAAACTGATGCCGTAGTGGATAATATTTCCACAGAAGCTGCATATATAGATTTAACAGGATTTTTCCCTAACACTGACCTCACCATAGCAGACAGTGATCTGTACACAAGAAACATCATTAACGTGAACGAACTGGGATCTGTCAGATACATATAATTTAACCAGCCTAGCCTGGCATACATGTCAACCCTTTCTGAAGCAATAGCAAGGAGTTGAAACCATAGCAAAATTCAAATACTTTATTTTTATTAGCATCTTTCAAAGACAACTTCTGCCACAATTGACATGAATATTCAGACCTGTGAGCATCTGTATTCAAGGAGTGTTGTTGTACTCTGTTGTGCATCCATTGGCTTTACCTAACATAGGGGAAGAAAAAGTTGCACCAAAACAATAACTGTCACTTTTCAAGTTAATCTTTAAGGAATCTTCAGTTGTCTCAGAAACAAGCCTGCGTCTGCTTTTAGCGTCATCTTTCTCACCATGGAGAATACCTTTTTCAGAGTCGACATTGTTGTGGGGAAGACACAAACACCACTTGCTTGTCTTCATTTACAGGATTTCTACCCAGACCTGTTGATTATCTTTGAGAAGCTGTCCACTGCTCTTGATGTCCAAAATCTTAAAGTCATCCCATTCTTCTGTTAGAGATTCGTGGTGAAACCAGAAATTTTATGCCAGCCTTACAATGGCTCCAAAACCCAAACCTTTCCTGTCGGAGGGATGTAACATTCATGAATCAGCCAGCACCTCATCATCAAAGGGGAATTTCTCCAACATTTTCAGCACAGTAACTGAGTAAAACTTTTTCACATGCAAGAAGAAATTCTCCCTCTGGTCCAAAGTTGCATCTAATTTAATTCTGAATCTGTCAAAAAAGTTCTCCATTTCATCGCACCTGCAACAATGTTTTCAGCATGCTGACTGTATGCATCCTGAATCTCCACCTCTGTCAGGACACCCCCCGCCACATACTTTTGTTGCTGTCAGCTTGGAAACTCTGTTGAGTGCATTCAACTAAGGCAGGATATCATTTGAGAACAAAAAGGTGAGTTTAATGAGTTTAGCATCATTCAGGGAAGCCAAGATTCTTTTCACACTTCCTGTTTTTTTTTTCTCCATCTGGGTAACTTCTGAAGTAGCTGACCAAGGCTGGGTACTGGCTTAAGGTCCTTGATAACAACTTTCTCCAAAGAGCCATCTTGTTTGACAGTGCTTCACATATGAACATATTTTGTTAATCAACCCCAACAAACCAGCTGAAAGTCCTGGAAATTTTATCAGATCTTCTCTACCAATAACAAACAGCATTGACTCCTGTTTGGTGTTTTGGATGATTGAAGTTTGAAAAAACAACACATACATGCAATTTAACAATTTATCTAATTAACAAACTGGAGCCTCACTAATGTGTGTAAGAACTCAGTTTTTCCACTGCACTCTTCACACACAGTTCACATCAGCTAGATGGCAGATGGAATCAATGGAAAATCTGTAGTCCTGAAACTTCTCTGCATCCTTACCTAGAATGTACACAGGCTGCAATACCATTCCTTTCTTCCTGAAGTCAAACACCATCACCCTGGACTTAAACATTCAGCAGTAGATGAGTTCCTCCAGCCAACTGCACAACCCTGTCCTCCAGCTCTCTGTACTCCTCCTCCTATCCATCCCTTATACAACCTACAACAGCAGAGTCATCAGAAAACCTCTGAAGGAAGACAGACTGAGTTGTACAGGAAAGGTGGTAACAGGAAGAGAGAAACGCAATACTCTTTGGTGCTCCTGTACAGCTCATCATCACATCATAAATAACACTGTCCAAATGGACAAACTGCTGCCTGTCTGTCCAGTATCCAGTGGTTCAGGTCCGAGTAAACGTGCTGATACCTATCCTCCACAGCTTCTCGCCCAGAAAGCTGGATAGTGTTGAAAAGCACTGGAGAAATCACTGAATATTATTCTCAGAGTACCACCTTAATTACGTATGTGAGAGCAGCTGGTCCAAAGTCCTTCAGTGAAGATGGAGTATAAATAATGAAATAGATGAGCTGTTTGTAATTTCTGAATTATTAATTATATTAATTTCATATGTTTTAAGTCTTTGGCCTTTCCAAGGAAACATTGATTTTAAAATTGATTTACTAGTGAGTAGTAATTAATTTATTTAATTATATAAATAAGAATTCATAATTTAATTTAATTCAAACCAAAAAAAAATGATGAATCCCTGAACGGAAATTACTTATTGAAAGATTTCAAAATGTTCCAAAATGTAACACCAGGAATAAAACTGCATGTGCAGGAAATTGGAAGTGGCCACCATTTTGCCAAGAAGAAAAAAAGTGCAATCATAGCGCAGAGCTAAAAAACAAATGTAACAAATGGGTACTGAGCTGTAGCAAAGGTGACAGTCCAGAAAAAAAAGAAGAAATCATGGCAATTATGATGAAAACATAGCACTTGACATGTATGTTAAAGAAAGCAGCAGATTGCATTAATTCTTCCTTTTGGTTAAATCCCAGAGTATGCAGAGGGCAGCAGATGACAATGGCAGGGATAAGTGTAGCTGTGACTCATCTGCAAAGACATTAGACATGTATGCCATGCTGTGTACCATTACCCAGCATAAGCCAGGCCAAGCCAAGCCTGCTTTATTTATAAAGCCCTTTAAAAACAGCAACCGCTGACCAAGGTGCTGAGCATATGAATGACATACATTTAGAAATAGAATAAAATAAATAATGTAAAAGTAACAGAGACAAATATAATATGAATAAAAACAATAAGAAAAAACAAAAACATCTCACTGGATCGAAAGCCAAGTTGACGAGGTGGGATTTTAAGAGCTGGATTAAAAAAATGCCAATAAAGAAGCCTGTCTTATATGTAATGGCAACAAATTCCACATCTTGGGAGCCAGAACAGCAAACCCCTAGAATCAACAAAAACCACAAACTATCACTTTTGTCTTCTTTTCATTTGAATTTAAGATATTTAGAGACATCGGAGCTTTCAGTTCCCTAAGACACTCATTTAACATCTGCAAAGAAGGATGTGAAATCATTTAGAGCAACACAAAAATATCTCTGACCTAGGTATAATTTGAAACACTGCATGGCTGTACCGTGAATGCCTACATTATGGTCTAAATGGGATAACATAATATTATGATCTACTGTGTCAAAGACGACTGTTAAGACTAAAAGAGATAGAATTACATAGTCCCGTGAATCTGTAGCCAGGAAGATGTCATTAAAAAAAACCTCAACAGTAAAGTTCAGGTGCTATGAAAAGATCCCAACTGAAAAACCTCAAGAACATAATTTACATTAAAAAAAAACATTCATTTGACTGTAAACAACCTCTCCAACACTTTTTGAGAGAAAAGGGAAGCTTGGAAATGGGCTTAAAGTTAAATAACACAGTAGGATCCAGGTTGCGTGTTTTGATCAGTGATTGCACTATTGTGTGTTTAAAAATTATAGAAACCGCAGCTGAGGAAAGGCTGCTATTAATAAGAGAAAGAACCAGTGGCCTTTCAACATCTTAATTCTGTCTATTTCATTCCAGTAACATGCTGAACCTCCAGAATGTTGACAATAATCAGAGACTAATATGTAAATGTAGGTCAGTGCATGTTAATCTTTTGAAAAGTTTTCAGATAACAGTGTTAACAATATGTTCTGTTGCTGATTGCAATATAGCCTAAAACTAAAACAAAAGGAATGTCAGTGTGGAGCCACGCCACAGCCCTCCTCCCCAGTCCACAAACAAAATATCTCACATTCAGTCATAGGACATCATCTACTCCTACTTATTTTTATCCTCAAAGATGATGCTTTTAAACGTTATGTTTAAGCAACATTGATAATAACATGTCAAAAGCACCTTTTGCTGATGTCTTTAGTAGTAGCACCATCTTAGGGGGGGCTCTGACCCTAAATGGCTGGATTAGCTGTTCTAATACACAAATATCTGGGACTCAACAAAATAACACTTATAAAACTGAGTATGCCTTTCAGTACTCGACAGGAAATGAAAAAATGAAAAATAAATGAAAGAAAAACAGCTTTTGAACAATGGCTTATTTATGTATTTATTTATTTATTTTACCATAACAGATACACAGAGGACGTGGGAGCTATGGATACTCTGTATGTGTATACACTACCGGTCAAAGAATTTAGAAGTTTTTTGTGAAATGTATTAATTTTAAATCATAGACTGTAAACAACTAATGTACAATTGCCTGAAACAGCCTGAAAGGGATGTCCGGCTGTTGTGGCTGTGTACGGCTCTTTCACACACTATTAAGGCCCTAACCCTAATAAATTTGTATTCTGCAGTATTCTAAACTTTTGACTCTTCAAGGTTATCAAATTTGGCAGAGATGACAGCTGAACACTTATTCTTAGCATTTTTTTCTACAATAGAAAAGATTCTTCAGAAAGTTTTTCTCAAATCTGCTGCAGACATTCCATAAATGTGTGACACTTGTAGGTTGGTCTTGTTTTACTCTTCTGTCCAGTTCATCCCAGATCAGGAGACGTGCTGGCTGTTTCATGTTCTAAGCTTACTATCCTGTTCTTTTCTTCTAAAGTAGGTAGGTTGGCATAGCTTGTTTTGGGTCATTATCTAGTCCTGATAAGAAACTCTGACCAACTAGGCGCATACCAGAGCCAACTGCATGTGTGCTGCAGAATGGTTTTGTAGCCAGACAGACCTCCCATCCTCCCTTGACCCACAGCTTCCCTGTCACACCTCAGTTTTCTCATCTTCCACCTCAGTCATGGATCTTGCTGAAAATTGTAACCACTGCAGTGTCCTTGTTGTAGCAGGCAGTACTATGATGATCATGTTCTTTGATTTCTCCAGTGCATTTAAAACCATCAAGCCTGTTACTATTACTATGTAAGAAACTCCAGAACATACAGGTGGATGCCTCCACAATCATCTGGATTACTGACTTCCTGACAAACAGACCACAGTTTGTGAGACTGAATGGTTGTGGGTCTGACGAGGTGGTCAGCAGCACAGAAGCACCACAGCGGACCATACTCTCATCATTCCTCTTTACGCTGTACACCTCAGACTTCAAGACCAAATCTAATTTTAATATTTAATCTCTTGGGTTTACATAGTTCAGACGTTACTGTCTCGGTTAGGTTAATGTTAGTCAATGCATTGATGATCCATCTGCCATGGACAGTTCTGTGTTGTTCGGAGGAACAGAACATCTAACTGCTGTTTGTGATGACTCCACCAGCTACAATAGGACACTAAATGCGTATTCTAACATTCTCTACTAACACACTGACCGGCAGTCCCTCCCTCTGACCACCTCAGTGTCTGCTATAGTCTCTGTAATCCGACTAACCATGTTTCAGTCATAACAGAACTGTTAGTTCTCCAGCTAAACGATAATTACTACTAATATAGTAATTTTGTCTTATGTATCTCATTCCTCTTTTCTTCAACTATGGAGCTGCCCTTCAACCGGAGGGTCGCCCCTTATGATCCAGGCCCTGCTCAAGGTTTCTTCCCTCTAAAAGGTTTTTTTCCTTGCTACGCTTTGGCATTAAGGTTTTTCTCCCATTAGGGGAGTTTTGTACTTACCATAGTTTATTTTAATATTCCTGTGCTCACATGCTCAGGGGTTTTGCTCTGGGTCTCTGCAAAGCACCTAGAGACAATTTATATTGTAATATATGCTATAGAAATAAAATTGAATTGGCATTGAATTGAAGATTATTTTAACCACATTAGGCTTTTAGCTGCTTTGTTGGCTGATAATTGGTGGTTTGTACCCCTCAAAAGAAAGACGGAGGGCTCTCTGCGATTCGATCTGTCTCATCATTTATATTAACTATATATATTAGTTTGGGGTTTTTGTTTTGTTTTTCCGAGGTTTCCATCTCTATTTTTTGTTGTTTTACTAGTATTTAGCGATCTCAATATTTAAATCAAATAATGTAAACAAAATAGTTTAATAGTTCACTAATTTGTATTTTAGAGGTATCTTATCCAGTATAATATTCTATTGTCGGGTTTAAAATAGAGCTAAAATCTAATCAATTATAGATGCTTTTTAGTGTGGGTAATGTGTCTTTAAATATATTAGTGTTATCCGTTTCTGGGCCATAAACATGAATGTGATTTAAAGTGAGAGAGAAGCTCTGGCCCTGGGTAATAACAAATCTTCCAAATGGGAAGTGAATTGCCTGAGTAGTATAAAATTGTATTGTTCTGTAAATTAGAATAAGTACTCTCTTTTATAGTTGTAATATGTCACATGGATCATTTGGCCAGATCATCTGGTCCTAATATAAGTAAGTTTCTTGTAGGAAGACAATTTTGGAGTGAAATAGTTACATTCTATATATGACCTGGTTTAAATATTGTAACTTTCTGAACCCCCTGACATCCGAGCTCAGTCTTCATTCTATCCATAGTGTATTTTTTTAGATATGTAATTATATAAGGTATAATGCAGTTACTGCTGCTGTGTATATGTATTTAGAAAAAACAGGTACGTACTCTATGCACATAGGCAGATTTAAACATACATGTGTATGAATTCTTGACACCATCTCTTTTACCGCCCTACTCAGAATAAAATAACACGGTCCAAAGCAGCTGAAATATAAACCCAGTACCTGCTGTGTCCATCAACAAAGCCTTATTTTAATATGCAATATGATGTCAATCATCACACTCGACATAAAATCAAACTGATTACTGAAATGTATGCCCATAATTTGCATTCAAGTCTGGGGTGTGGCAAAATATAAGAGGCCAATTACAGAGATGAGTGATGAAGTTATCTATAAACTACAGGCTAAAAGATATGAAAAACACAACATCATTCAAATAAAAATATGAAATGGCATTTTGAACCTAGTGTGGGCTCGGAGCTGTTGAACAGTCATTATCAGCTGAGTTTTAGTGGTAAAGTAAACACTATCATTTAATCATGCTAGTTTTTGCTGGAAATGTTGTGCCTTCTTGTGTGTTGAAAAAATTTGCAACTTTCTGTTCTTGAGGATCCTCATTTTGTATGGATTCTATTGAAATCCATGTAAAGTTCCTTAATTGTGCTGCTGTGTGCGAGCACGAAGAAGTTACTGTACATCACTACTGAACCCCAAGGTGTAGAATTGATACCCTAAAAGTAAATCAGTAGGAACAGATTGAGGGGGGAAAAGGTTTTTATGACTGGATTTGGATGTTTTACATGATTTTACATACATTTTGTTATGTAGTTAGGCTTGTGGCAAATGTCCATTGCAAGCCAAAAATCGCTCACATTGCATCCCATTCATTTTCTATGGTTATTGGGCATGACTTCCAGATGCCTGAAGGTCCCATGTTCATAAGTTCAAACAATTGTATGCAAGTATATTGTTGATACCATGGGGGTACACAGCCATCATCCCGTTCAGACAGGTTCTGTGTACCAGAGAGGATGATGCTTTGCTATGAACAGTGCAATTAAACTCTAAAACTATAAAATGTCTGTAAGATGCAGGCTGAAACCAGGACGAGAGTACAATTCTTAACGGCAAAAGATCTTCTGCACTAACGTGAGCTGAAAGGCCACACAGCAGGTGAAAGGCACGGTTTCAAAACTACCATAAAGAAGACAGGTTATGGTTTCCAGCTTAATGTGCAGAAAATGATGTTTATTTCTTGGGGCAATAATTAGTGCAGTCAAGTGTGTTTGATAACAAGTAATAACGGTTTTGTCTTAATGATTATTGTTATGTTTGGGATGAAAAAAGGGAAGCTTTCACTATGTGCACGACCAAAAACCAATTCCTTTATGATTTTTGTTTTTATTTGATTGATGTGTTTATGATTATCCAGAAATTGAATGGTTATATAAAGTGTCCATATGCTCTCTTTGACATTCATGAAATGTTTCTGGCTTGTGATTGAATGTTAATTTTCCCTAAATCCTGCAAGATGCAGGACAATTAAAATAGTGAACCTGTTCATTTTTGTGTACTGACGTCACGGTTTTTGGGTTTATTCTGTCACGGTTTGGGGGTTTATGTTCATGTTTTATTTTGAAAGCCTGTGTCCTTTTAGTTCGGTCTGGACTTTCCTTGTTCCCATCTGCCCTGATTGTTTGCACCTGTGTCTCCTCAAGTCCTGCGTGTACATCTTGTCTTGCCTTTCCCTTGCTCCCAGCTGGGCTGTACTGTTTTCCTCTGTTTTCCTCTCATTTTTCATGTTGTGGTTAGTTCTGGTTTTAAGTTTGGGCTCCTGTTTTTGTTTTGAATCCTGTTCAGAAGTGCTTTAGTTTAAATAAATCACGTGTTTTGGAACTCCTGCTGCTTCTGTCTCCTGCATTTGGGTTCTACACATCCGCCAGCCGTGACAGATGAGGGATGTGTTATATGTCAAGGTTTTCACAAGATTTTCATACACAAGCTTCCATAAATTGTCTAAACAAACTGGAGAAGCAGCATTAAATTTGAATCTGGCTTTACAGTGCTGCGCATGATGACAGGAGCTGACCAAGATCAAGTGTAAAGGCAATCAGAATGTGAATGCAGTTTTAATTAGTTAACACTGATTGTAGGTGTCCTTCACACCCATGAAAATGGTCTATGTGATACACATTTGCATTGCAATTTAATGTGTTTAGTATTTTTCCTTAACCTTAGAGGTCAGTGTCATATTTACTGTGGAGGATTTTGCAGCTCACATGGATTTAGCTGCAGGATGGAAAAAAAATACATTTAAAAAAGATGGCTTTTAGAAAGAATTGTAAATGGACCTGTGCTTTTGCAAATCATTGCAAATATATAGTTGGTAGCTGTACTTAACAGCTCACATACAATATGTTTTGGTGCAATATGTAACAGTACTTGCTCAAGCCAGCTGAGAATAAGATTGTAGGATTGGATCAGACTGTCAGCAAGAACACCGCCTCAACAGTTTAGAGAGAAAGGGATATTAAAGTAGGGCTGCAGTGCATAAAGCCTCTCATTAAAAAGATGAATGCAGATTTGAAAATTCAGCTGTGCAAAAACCACAGGCACTGTCAACTGCGACGTGTAAGAAGTGATATGTGGAGATGAGTCATCCTTCACCATATTCTTGACAAGTGAGTGACTGCATGTGTAGCATACATAAAGCCAAAAGAGAAGGACTGATTATTTTACCTTACAGTGAACATCTGGTGGGTCTGTTATACTGTTGGGAGGCATTTTGCCCCACTCATAGGGTAGGGTCACCTTCCAAGACAGCCAGACTCACATAGGAATCAGAATTATTTGTAGATTGTATATAGTAGAATTATGTGTGCCAAGCTGACTGGTTTTGTGAAACCAAACTGTGTGGTCTACCCAGTTCGGGTCACTGCAAATCAATAGAGTTGTTCTGAGTGATGACCTTTATCATCTGTTGGAACATCTCTGCCCTAAAGGGTGTGATTTCTCTCAGGATAGCAACGCTCCATTCCACAGGGCACAAGAGGTCACATTGGGCTGTGAAAAACATATGCCCCTTACAGATTTCTTCTGTTTTTACTTTTTTGTCACACGTACATGTTTCAGATCATCAAACAAATTTTAATATCAGACTTATGATTTAATTTATTAAGGGGAGCAGCCAAACCAACCTGGCCCTAAGCAAAAAGTCACTGCCCCTTAATAACTGGTTGTGGAAAACAACACGCCATCAAGTCTTTGCAACAATGCTATCGAGCTTTTGTAATTACTGGTAGGGAGTCTTTCTCATCGCTGTGGAGGAGTTGTGGTCCACTCTTTGCAGAATAGTTTTAATTCAGTTACATTGGAGGGTTTTCAAGCTAGACGACCTGTTTACGGTCATGTTCCTGATAAAGCTCTCAGAGTGCAGGTTTACTCGTAGTTCCTAGAGGATCGAGATGTAGACTTGGAGGACGGGATTTCTGTTATCAGAAACCATCACTATGGAACCAACTTCCAGTTTGGGTTAAGGAGGCTGACACCACCTCCACCTTTAAAACCAATCTTAAATTGTTTACGTTTAGTAAAGCCTATCTTAAGTGTAAACTTTATCAAAAATAAGGCTGTGATTTTTGAATTTGTCACAATTTTGTTTCCATTTTTTTTCTTTTCTGCCTTAATTTCACTCAGTAATTAAAATGAATTGAACTTTGTTCGGGCCAGTAGTCACAGCTGCAGCTGCAGGACCAGACTGGAGCAGCTGGTATTAAACACAGCTTCATCCTAGATCTGCTGCTGTAGACCTGCTGCAGGGGGACCCCAAAATGATCGGCTGAGCAAAGACCCTAACTCCTTTTGCTCTCCTCTCCTTCTCTTTCCTTTCTCCAGCTCAGGATTAATTAGAAGTATCTCATAAGCATAATTGTGCTCCATTGTTCTTGTAGTTTGTTGTGCAGGTCTGCCTCCTTTTTTCCTCTTCTGTACATGTTTGCAGACCAGATCCTCAGGAGCTGCATGCTGCCCTCCAGTCCCACCCTGTAAGAATCCCAGTGTTTACCTCCACCTGTCTGTATAGACGTCACTGTTGGATACCTACTGACATTTTGACCTGCAGTCCCACCCTCTGTCCACCTCAGTGTCTGACCTGTTTATCTAGTCGTCTCTGTGGATCATCAACAAACAGGTATCAGCAATGTGTTCATAGACCTCCTAGTTCTCAAGTTAACAGATAATTACTACTATATTTTGTCTTATGTACATTGACAATTTATCTGTTCCTCTCTTCTTTTCTCCATTCATTCTTTCCCATCTCCCTTCTCTTTTTTTCTTCTACCCGACTGGCCTTCGGCAGGAGCATCCCCCCTTATGAGCCACATCCTGATCAAGGTTTCTTCCCTTTTAAAAGCTTTGGCTGAAGGTTTTTCTCCTGCTAGGGGAGTTTTTACCTATCATTCTTTATTTAATAATTGCTCAGAGGTCATACTGGGGAGCTCTGCAAAGGGCGTAGAAACGATTTTTGATTGTAATAGATGCTATATAAATAGACTAAAATAGAATAGAATTGGGTGGGGGCAATACTTTTAATTAAATTTTAAATGGCGCGTTAGGTTTAGAAAGCTTTGTCTCTTTAATAAATGAAATCATCAGTAAAGCTTGCATTTTGTATATTTACTATGATAATAATTTTCTGATATTTTTTAATTAAATATATATCATCTGAAACGTGTTAAAAAAAATTAAAAGCAAAAACAAAGAAATCTGTAAGGGCATATATATTTCTTAACACCACTTTTGATTTCCTTGATGAATATATATATAAAAAAAATCTTTACAGTTCACAGATTTCAACCCAAGTTAAGATCAAATAAAAAGCTTTGGATAAGATTCCTTTATTCCTACAGTAGATAAACATGCATTGTTACAGCAGCAGATGGTGACACACAACAGAGAAAATCAAGTATCCAAGAACAAACGGGAACTCAGTATAAATGGCATCAAAAAAGTATCTAATATGTTTCAGACCCACAATAAAAGAGAAAAATCAGTGTAGGGACGGATGTTTGATGCAGAAATGAAAAGAAAGGTATCAGATGGGTCAACATAAACAGTGCAGTGAAATGAATAAAATGAAGACAATTATTATAATCATCAAAATAAATGCGTATGTAAACAAAATGTACTGATGGGCTGATGTTTATTGTGAAGAATAAAACACATTAACCATAATGGAGCACATGCATTTTGTGGGCCCTTTAGTTCTGACTGGTGGTCTGCTGGGACCACCAGTAGGGACCAGGCTCGATTGAAGAAGCTGATGACAGCATGGAGGAAGGAGAGAGAAGTGGCAAATGTCGTAGATGTGCTCTCCACTTCAATCATTAACGTACCATAGAATCGTTTTATTTATTGTGAATGGTGTGGACAGGGTAGATTTCCAAAGACTCACTATCAAGGCTTTTAAGTAAGGCAGCATTCATTGATCTTCTTTAAATTCTTGTTTTCCTTATCTGTTTTCCCTAATAATAATAATAATAAAAATAACATGGAAAATGATTAATCCAATCTTCTGTATTCACATGATCATGTTATTGTTCATTATAATAGATTAGGCAACAATCCCATTTTCAACCATAATTCATTTAGACTACATGGAATAGCTCCTTTGGGATTTGCTGTTTGCTCATAGGTTATATTAGATTATGTTGTGAGGACGTGTGAATGCATGCTTGCACATAAATCTCAGGTAAAGTGACACATGGCTTTCCCTGTTTTTGGCCTTTGTTCTGGTATAACTGTGCCAACACGTTTTGTATGCACATAAATTAAATGCCTTCAATTATAATTTTCCATCAGGAGACTGTAATTAATCACAACAGTAATAAATAAAGTATTGTTATTGTCAAGCATCGGTCATATCCAAAAAAACAACAACAACTGAGACTCAAAGTCCTCTGTTATTATGCTGTTGTTGCAATTGGTGAGTGGGTGGGTTGTGAGGCCTCAGGGTTATTTGGTTGATCCTTATCCTCCACTAAGTCTGAAGCATCTAAAATATTCACCCCAGCAGTTATCATTTGCTAAACTGAGTTAAAGTTTGGAGTGTTTTCTTTTTAAATGAGCCATAAAAGAAACTGGGGGTCATATCAAGATGAAGCATACTGCCACACAGGCTCTACAAGTTCTTTATCGACCTTCAGGACTTTAATAGCTGGATTCCTTGTTGCTGTAACAGCTCTAACAGTGTATTTTCGGAAAGGGCTTGGTAATACAGCTGACAAAATCAGAGGGGCTTTATCTGATGCCTCTGGTGCAAATTTCCAAATTTACAAACCTCATGATAATTATTTGCTCTTAGAAAAGGACACCTTTTACTGTTGTTTTTTTTTTTTTTCATATTTCAGCACTGTGAACCTGAAAAGGAGAGGGAATTATCTGTTCTGAACATTTTGTCTGAGCGTACTGCATCAATGTGACAGCTTCTTTGAATGCTGGAGGCTAGAGTGTGTCCTCTTTCCATCCACTGTACACTCTGCCTGCATGGAGAAACGTCTCTTCACAATAGTCTCTGTCTTTTTGTTCTGAAGAACTGACTTAACGGATACTCTGTCAGTTAAGCTATATTGTATTATGGACAATGCAACCAATTATCTAAGCCAATAAAGGTTTCTAAACTACTGTACACTTTATGTGGATGAAAGTGTTTGGTGGCAGAGTAAATCTCCACAAACTTCCACAATCAACATAGAAATATGCTCTAGGAGGTAATCAAGTCTCATTTAACAAATGTTGATGCATGCAATTATTAAAGTAATAATGAGTGCTGCACTTCAAGATTTTTAGCCTTCAGGATACGGCACACCTTGGCTCTGCTGATGAACATGCTCACTATCAGGCTGATTCAGTGTCAAAGACATGTTTACAGGAGAACCCAAACACAGACAGACATTCTTTTAAGCAAAGGAAGAGAAAGGAAATTTAATATGTCATCCCCTATCAGAGCAGAGGTTTGTCATAATTTCCCTTTTCTCCCTTCAGAGAATACATATTCTGGAATGCTTCAGTTCAGGTTAATGGTCCTCTTCTCTTTACTTGTTTCCCCTCTCTGACAACTACAAAGTTCTGAGAAGCTGTCTGCCATGCTTTGACAAATATGAATTCTGCTAGAATAGCACCATCGGAATCTCTTACACTTGACAGGTCCAGGAAGCTTTGATTATTGCCTTTATTGTGGAAGATGTATATCTTATCCTATAGTTCACTGCATTCATATGATTGTGATGACAAGCTCTAACAAAAGAAAAGCTGGGTTTATTGTTAAAAAAGTATTTCACCTCTAATAACGAAACAGAGATGTGTTTCTTCTCCTCCTTCTCTGCAAAGACATGTGGAATGCTGATTTCCTCCGATCGATGCACAGCTAGAAATACTGTTCATTTATTATTCATCATGGCTATATATGCCTCAGACAAATAAAGGATTTTCTTTTTTGTCCTTTTAAAACTAATATGGTGCATCCAGATGTCTCTAGATGAAAAAATAAAATATTGGACCTGGAGAGAATATGCGTTCTGTTCAGTGACATCTGTTGAAGAACAGAGGAGTCAAATGTGCAACACATTTGCAACAGGCAGTTGGATTAAGATCCAAATTTTATATTTTACCACATAAGAAAGTCAAGCTAAGAGTGGCTGTTTTCAAAAGCACATACTATATTACAAGTGTGTACTGATTTTGCTAAAGTTCTGTATGCAGTAAAGGAAAGAAGTACACATTCTACTGTATATGCATCAAATGTTAAGTGGGCAAACTACTAGTCTATCTCTCATACCATATCCCCTGATGCAAAGTGCCATTATTACAGATGCCAGTTGGAGCAGTCACACTGTGCCAAAGCATAGATGATTTTATAATGGCATCATAGACTGTAAATACAGTCTGTCATGTGACCCACAGGTTTCTGAAGAGCTGTTTTGAAGCCTCACTGGAAAGCTGAAAGAACACACCTACCCAATGTTAATCAAAGTTACCTGCAGCTACCAGCTCCTATTCAGATGTTGTTCACTGCTGTGGTTAGCTGATGCTTGGTCAGTACAAACTGCCAACTGCTTCAGTAAGCACAGTAGCATAACAATGATTGTTGAGCAAGTGATAATGGTTAGCCACTGGTTGAGCTGACTGTCAATCAAAAGGCCATGCTTCATATTAGACATAAATGTATGCTTTGTATAAATTACAAGCTGTAAATATGTTTATTTCTGCTGTGAATTTGGACATTTTTACTTATGAGTCAGTGGAGATGGATGTGCTTTTGGAGCCAGCCTCCAGCTGCCAGTCAAGGAACTGCAATGAATCTCAGTTTTGCATCGGCCTCAACGCGAAAGTTAGATGGTCGACGCTTGAGTGACACACGGACAGCAATAAATAGACTAGGGTACAATACATACAGCATTTTATATTATATAGTAGGTAGTGTGGGACTTTGAAAACACCATAAGAGAAGGGAGAGTGAGGATTAAATGAAAAAAAAGAGTAATCAGTCGCAGAGAATCAATCAGGGAACATGTAGCAGGAGGGGTGGATCCATGAGGAGACAAGATGAGAATAAAATGAGAAAAAGGAAAACAAACAAAAAACACTAGCAGGGGTCTGAAATGGCACATCCTGTGTGACTTGGGCAGAACTAAATACAAGTTTCAACACATTTAGGATGCAAAGAGATCACTTTGATTGTTAAGGTCAGATTGAGAGGTTGTCTTGGGGTGGAGTGTCTAGATTCCTCTAACAGTGGGGACATAAATGTTTCCTGAGCTGTACTAAGAGAGCAATTACCTGCTTGATATCATTCCTTACTCAATATCACGACCTTCGCAAAAATATACACTGAAAAGCAGTGTTAAAACTCAGAGGATTAAAAAAAAAGCTCCTGTTCATCTTTCCTGCTACTTTCTGCAGTGACAGTGATTAAAGCAGCTGTCGCTGTGTCTGCACTTCAACCTATCCTGTCGGTTGTGGGAGGCCCTTTTCAAAGGGTCTTGCTCTAAATGCTTCGCAAAATGCGCATTTATTTAAGCTGCTCTGATGTGCTTTTTGAATGAAATAGATCATAACTTGCTTGACACCAAGGTCTGCACAAGTCTGTCAATGGCCCAATCATTTAAATCAGTTGTGAATCAGAAGGAAAGGAAACGTCTGAAACACCCAGGGCAGTGTCCCTCAAGGACAGAAAAAACACTGTTAACACTGTTGAGCAAATTGAAAAAGTCATGAAACCAGATAACGTTCCAAGGGTACGTCCAAATCTATAACAAAATGGCTGAAAAAGAAAATAATTTAGGAGTTGTCAACTCAAAGTCCAGGCTTCCTCCCAGGTGAAACACTGTGGTGGGAATCTTAGAGAAGCTGTGCATAAAAGATGGCCTTCAAACCTCAATGGACTGATGCAGCATTCAATAGAAGAATAGTTTAGGATTATTCTATAATTATTTTTCTGTTTTAAACTTCAGATCAGCTGATTAGACAAAGAATGCTCTCCATCCTGCTTTTGTTTCTTTTGTGAAACAGAACATGGCATAATGGCAGTGCAAGTCAGGTTCATTTACTGGAGCCTTGATATCACCTCCAACACCTGATCTTTGCAGCAGACTTTGACAGTTAATATGCTTCTGCAAGTGTAATTTGAGTATCGTGTCGCCTGCAGTGCGTTATCAGCAACCCAGTAAGACTGTAGGATACTGGAAAGGAAATGATGACGACAGACAGAGTAGTCAGGATCTTCCAGCTCTCCTCCAACCTGTGGGCTACTGTCACTGACGTAGAAAATAAAGCTGCTCTTTGTTTTGGCTTTAATGGAAGTTAGATAAGTTGGAGAAACCAAGTTACATCACAATGCATATTGTAAAACACGACCAAAAAAAAAAAAACAGCAATAACTTATATGCGAAATCTGTACATGCAAGAGGTCAAGATGTTGAGCTTAATTGAAGGTTTGAATACATTACAGAGCACATAAAGAAGAGGTCCTTACATGCACTCAGTTTATATTTGTCTAGTTTGTTGTTGTTTTTTTAATCACATACATTTGATGCAACTTAATATATAACAGAATTTGCATAAATATGTCTCCAATGACTCCATTTTCATTATTGAAAGAAAGCTGACAGCTGTGAAGGGTTGCTAAAGAATGAAAACATTAACCATGAGGAGTTTAAAGGACATCGTGACATGGCAGACCATTAAACTCTCAGGCAGAGCAGTGACTGTGATGTTTGCAGTATCAGTGGTGTGTGTGTTGCCCTTTTCTTTGAATAAGTAGGATCTTGGCAGCTGAAGGCAATTAAGTTTTAAGTTAATTGCAGTGGTGTTAAAGATTAATCAATACCAAATAATTACTATAGCTATTATAGCTTCAAAGAGTCAAATGGTTAATGAAGCTATTGATTTGAGTCTTAGAAGTCTTTTTCTTTTTCCTTTGGCAATCAACTCACTTTAATTTAAAGTCAAAAAACATTCTAGGACTAGAATCAATAGAAATAGAAACAATCAAAGATTATTAATTTTTGGGTTGTAAGGCTCTGTATAGATATACAAGTAATAATGAAAGCAGAACAAAAAAGCAAAAATACAAACTGAAAAGGTTTAGTTTGAAGCAAAAGCTTTTTTACCTACCCTTTATACAAAAAAGAAAGGCAGCTAAGAATTTTAGTAAATTAAACATTAATTTAACAAAACATAAAAACATGAATCTAAGGTTTCTAAACCTTTTTTAAAACAAATTGCTCATAACTGAGCCTTATATTTATTTGATATGTAGATTAGCAAATATTGATTTGGTTCATTCATAATCATTTAATTGATTTATAATTCTTATAGCTTTCTTATGTAACATGAAGTCTGATGCAGCATTCATTGTTAGTTTTGTATGTGTTTCCCCAAATTTCCAGACAATATGTAAGGTAAGTGATGAGGAGTGAACAGTACAATACATATAGCAAGTTATGTTGTCAACGCCAAAGTACATCTCTGACATGTTGGAACCACATGAAACCAATTCGGACTCTGTTGGTTCCGAGTTGCATATGAACCAACTCGGACTCTGAGAACCCCTGAGACCACTCCCTGTCTTCTGGAAGACTGTTTTAGGAGCATAAAACTGAAATGCAGCTTCACCTTGTTTAGGTGAGCAGCAGGAGACCACTCCCTGAGGAAGGACCTCAGGGAGTGGTCTCCTGCTGCTCACCTAAACCACTCCCAGAGGTCCTCCCTGAGGGAGGACCTCAGGGAGTGGTCTCCTGCTGGCGCCAAGAGTCCGATCTAAACAAGGTGAAGCTGCATTTCAGTTTTATGCTCCTAAAACAGTCTTCCAGAAGATGTGAGACAGGCCTCAACTTTGACAAAGACCTAATCCAGGCTAAAAACAGTTCTACTTAGCTGTGCATATGACAACTGAAAGGATTTTATCTGCATTCTTCATTTTTAATTTAATTAATTAATTATTATTTTTATGTTTAATAGAATTATTTTATGTACCTTCTTGTAAGTTTTTGTATGTAGCTGTAAATAATTTTAAATTGCCTTGGGTATTAATTGTGCTCTACAAATAAACTTGTGTCGCCTTGTTTCCTCATTTACAGGGAAGTGGTCGAGTGAGTTGACCACACCACACAAGTTCTGAGCATCCATATCACATCGGACCTGACCTGGTCCCTGAATACAGCTCACCTGTTGAAGAAGGCTCAACAAAGACTTCTTCCTCTGGAAGCTGAAATGTGCTGGACACTCCCAGACTTGGAGTCACTAGACGCCGGCCGGATTCAGAGGAGGGCTCAACTCATCCCTGCTGACCCTAGCCACCATGGAAATGGACTAATTGTACCACTTCAGTCTGAAAAACGGTACAGAAATATAATGGTCAAGATCACTGGACTGAAAAACAACTTTTTCCCAGAGCTGTTCGGTCCCTTTCCACCCTGCATGTACACACAATAACGTTATGTGCAATTAGTGTCTGAACATTGCTCTGGACTGCACTTTATCATCCATTTCACTGTGTCTACTGTGCTGCTGCTGCAATTTTACATTTTTTATTTATGTGTGTATATCTTAAATTGTCTTGTACTTAGTATGCCATCTTTGTTTTGATTATTTAAAGTCAGAAGTTACCGTTCTAAATTGTGTTGTGTGGGAGTATAATGATGATAAAGATCCTTGATTCTTTTAGTTTCAAGGGAGCTGAGGACTAGCATACAATTTCTTAAATACATTTCTTAAATTAAAACCTTGAGTTTTGTGTAACAAACCATCTGCTCTTTATTTCCAGAATTTGAACTGACTTTTTAAGGAATCATTGAACCTTTCTGCCGGTGCACATTTTTATTCTCTTGTAAATGTTTTGGAAGATTATTACATCACACTTGTGATCAGAGTGACTCATGCTACATTTCCTAGTTTAAGCATGATTGATACTGAAATAATATTTCATTACCAATCATCTAATCAAATCAATCTAATCAAACCCCTCCAGCAACCTCCAAGTTGCACTGCTGAGCAATAAAACCCCCCAGCAGAACGAGGTGGTTGCAGACCTCCAAGCACCCTATCCAGATAGTCTAATGAGGCTTGATAAAGAACTGATATAAGGAAACCATCCCTCTTTTATACTGGGGAAACTCCAGTTTATGGGTACTCGAACAGGGATGACTAACCCCACCCCCTGTCCCTGCTTCTGTCTCATGGGGATCTCCAGAGTGAAATGAAATCCATTGCACTCTGGGAGGATGGTTCCAAAACGTGTACTTTGCCTTGAGGTGAGCCCAGATATATCTAGCTGGTACCGCTCAAGATTCCACATGAGTTTGACCTCCTTCTCCACCAGTGATGTTAAGTTCAATATCCCTATGAGCTGTTTCAACAGCCAGGGACTGGACAACCAAAGCCTCATTCTGTTACCCACTCCACACACTTCCAGACCTTTACAGCACATAGTTCAAGCTGGAGGTGGTGGGTCCATGGGAGGGTGGTTCTGTGTAACTTGGTTGGGCTGTACTCGGTCAGAACTTATGGTCCAACTAACCTCCTCCAGGCCTGGATCCAGAATGAAGCACTCATACCCCTAATCGTGAGATTACTTTATCAAATAATATTAGCAATGCTTCACATTACTTTTAGTTTTTTTCCTAAAAATGCAACTGACTTCACAAGACTAAACATCATTTACATGTAATTTAAATATAAATGCATTTAAAAGTAAGGCTACAGGCTACTGATACTGACATCGGAGTTCTGAGAAGCAACTTCAAATTCAATACATTTTATATTTATTAACATTTTTACACATACAGGATAGTTATTGCTAGTTATCGAAAAAGTGCTAAAAGAATAAGTAAAATTTGTGTCTTTGTAAACCAACTGTGTAAAAGATAATTAAATAAGTAAAAGCAAAGTTGAGGCTAGAAAAAAGGGAAAAAAAACACGACAAACTTTTTCCCCTACATACCTAGGTTTTTCCATGTTTTCAAAACAAACTGCTCAAAAAAGTCCAGATTTAAATTTAGAAGATGCTGCCACTTATTGTTTACAAGCACTGCAAGAGACACTTTTTCAACCAGTCAAAATGCATTAAGTGTTTTTAATGGACTTTTGCTATCAAAGTTTCATGTTCACACATATGTATTTCATTTATGTATTCATTTACATTACAGGCATTATTAGTTCCTCCTGTGTGATGGTCAGTCTTCATCTAATCACTGGTTGCTGGAAACAGGATCAGTGAAGTGTTCATAATACATGCTATGGGTGTGTGCACACGAGAGGATACCCCTTCATGTTAGGTCACTGAGCAAAAGTAGTGTCTCTTGGAGTTTTTGCCAGTGGGTAGCAATTTTACTTACAGTGGACAAAGCAAGGGTTATACAAGATAAATAGTGTCTTAATGGTTTTATTGATGTACAATAACATTTTAGTCAAACTAAAAGAAGATTTTTTTTTTAACCAACCAAACTGTCTGATTCAGTTAGAATTTTATAAATTACTGTTATATATTTAAATGAAATAAAGTGGAAACAAAAGCTGAAAGAAAGAGATCCGAAAAAGTACAATAACAGACTGAAGAAATTTAAGTTGCAAAGACTGTAAAAGCAGCCAAAGCCAGGAATGTTTGAAAGACATGACAATGCAAGATGATTGAAGTCTTGCAGGACTCAAACCTGAAAGAAGCCTAGAGGGATATGAGCAACAACAAAAGGGACGTCTGCAAAAAGAAGCAGGTCTGTGAATATGAAGCAAATGACCAAAAACAACAAAATTACTCTTTCTGTTTATGATCAACAGTATTTTGGAAATAACATGAAACATGGGTGCATCGGATCAAGGGGGTATAGAATATATATATATATATATATATATATATATATATATATATATATATATATATATATATATATATATATATATATATATATATATATATATAGACGTCTGCAAAAAGAAGCAGGTCTGTGAATATGAAGCAAATGACCAAAAACAACAAAATTACTCTTTCTGTTTATGATCAACAGTATTTTGTAAATAACATGAATATATATATGAATATATATATATATATATATATATATATATATATATATATATATATATATATATATACATATATATATATATATATATATATATATATATATAATATAGGGGTATAGAATATATATATATATATATATATATATATATATATATATATATATATATATATACTCCACAGTAGCCCTATGGATCAATAGTCAAACGTAGCTGATTATGTTGATGTTTTACCCAAGTAAGCTCTTAGAGACTGTTGTTGTGTGACCTGCAGTCACAAGTTCATCCACATCAGCAGCCATATTAAATAGTGTTTCTGACAATGAAACCCTCCCTGCAGCCCACTCAGTGTGGCTGTTCCCGTTAAATGCATAATTTGTCCTTAAAAGAAGAAACCAGAAAAAGAATTCCCTTTAGCATAAGTAGAAAATCATGTAATAACTCCTCAAGCTGAGTGAAGAGTGGAAATAGCATTTTGATTGACCAAATTATTCAATCTCCTCACCAAAAAGTGGCAGCTGATAAGAAATCCATCTTAAGCAGTTAGTTCAATTAATAAGGAGACAGTGAGAAACAGCAGATCAATGATGAGGTCAGTTTAGTTATGGAGCATAACTTGGCAGTAAATGTTGGCTGAAATGCAGTGCAGCAAGTATATATCACTGCAAAACAATAAAATCAAAATAATTTATTCACTAGTCCATATATAATTATAAAACTTGTAATTTTGGGCAGATGGAGGCTGCAGATAGAATAGAAAGTGTCTGAAAATTTTAAAATTGAATAATGGCTGTTGAGGTTGGACACACAAATTGTAAACTGGTGCTTTTATTTATACATATAGTAAAATTAATCTTATTAGTCTATTCTACTTTAAAGCCCCATTCCTATTCAAATCAAATATGTCACATTGTTAACACATTTCTTATGTTCTTATGAGCACAATCAGTCATTGCACTTTGAATCTAGGGAGCAGACCTATAGTCCCAGTATATCTTGTAGCTGTATTATGGGGTTATGTCGGGTTTTACAGCTAAGATACTTTTTCTTTAATACATTTTCACTTATAAATGTAAACTTTTTTTTACAGTTACACCTGGCATTACACAATCCTCCAGGGAACCAAACCCTTGATTGGACAATTTGGATCCTCAGCAGACCATAAACACGGGTGTTACAGTCTACTGCCTATAGACTAAAATGTTATTATTTAGAAATAAAGACATGCTGTATTTGCAGCAATATTCTTCATGAGTTTCTCTTCAAGGCCTTCTCTAAATCACCCTAAATGATACATGGCCAAGTCTTAATGATGTTATAAACAACAATGTCTAGACAGAGCAGAAAGAGAGCAAATATCGTTATTCTTGGTGTCTGTTACACAGCAAAAAAGCAGTATTTATTAAAACTGTAACTGCCTACATGTGCAAGAGGATATGCAAGAGCAATCTGCAACGGAGATTACGTCCAGTCGAGTTTTCAGCCTAATTTTACTCTTATGCATATGACTGCAGAGCATTGATAACCATGTGATTCCAACACAGATCTGACGTGTCACTGTGAATGTGGATGGTTTTTGTTTGAAACAGCATTTTGGACCAAATGCAAGCAAATGTGGACGTAGCCCTGGTTTTAGGAAGTATAAGGAATCATTGAAAAGCTCACATGAGCTACACAACAAATGGTTGCACAAAGTAGATAGAAAAGCCAGTAGAGGGAAGCTGCACAGCAGGTTCCACAAGCAAAAGATTCATCTTGAGGTTCAATGCTTTTATTCATAGTTTTTCCTGGAGCTAATTCTATTCGGCAGAAGTTTAGATAGTGCTATTATTTCTTTTTTTTTTTGATAACCAGCTAGATGTGTTTTGCAAGATATATGTTTCTAATATTTTTGAAAGGAATAGACAACTGAATGTGTCCGGAAACGAATGAAGTGAATCAGTGTCTGAGTTTCTCATGAGGAAATTAGCTGGAAAGAAAAAAGGTTATTAATTTATCATTTTTTACTGCAGAGTCAAGAGTGGTGGGTCATTTTGCTGTATGAATATTTGAAGCCCCAAATGTGAATTTTAAGTTCTCTGAGCTCCTGAGTCTGTCATGTTGCATTTGATTTTTCAACTTTGTCTTAAAAGGGTTTGAGAGGTTGAGATTTCAACTTTCACCCACCTGTTAAGAGCTCCAAACCGATTTAAGGATCCATTAAAAGGGAAAAGCTTCACAGCAATGTTTCTACAGCTGTATAACTACCACAAGAGGTTAACCAATCATTTAATCACTGTGCATGTTACTAAGTAAACTTACAGATGCAGTAGCACTTCATGGCCCGTTAAGAGCCAATGTAAAGAAACTCACTTGTAATACTCACTTCTTCTTGTATGGGAGTGTAAAGCTCCCAGTAATGTAGGTTTTCGTTTGTAATATTACAGGTGTTTTTGTTTTAGTTTAAGAAATAGCCAGTGTGTTTTTTATCACCTTTACCAAACTACTGGGGTAAAAGGTATCGTGGTGATGCCCGGAGAGGCAATTTAATACATATGACATGAAAATAGACTCCTTTGTTCTCTTTCTGTTGAATAAGCTCCGTTCTACCCCGCAATATAATTCCTCATATACGTGGGCTTGGCATTTTTGTTTTTTATAACCTGATCTAAGGTTGCTTTCAGACAACACCATTTTCAGTGTCAACCAATGTTCAAAGTATACAAATTGCTGTCTTGTAATGGAGAGTCTTGAAGTCATTGTGCTGTTCAAATTATGTGACTTCTGTGAGTCACACACTGCAAGACCTGACAGTGTCACCATCCAGCTGGTCTCTAAACATGTTTCGTCAACACAACAGATGCAGGAAAAGAGGCATAAACTCTAGCAAAACATTGCTTGTTTATTTGAAAATGTAAAAAGAAGCAGCAAAAACTGTTTGAATTATGATTTGTTCAGAACAAACATGAAAAATGAAAGGTGCCTCCAACCAGCCCACAAACTTGGCAACTTGCAAATTGAGTTTAAGACATGAAAGCAGCCAAAATGTCACCAGCAGCCAATCCATATGTATCCACCTGGCTGAGTGTTTTTCTACTTGTCTGCTCTTTTTTAAGAAAAAGGTCTTATGTTACATGACAGTCAAGATTAACACATGACTTATATGTTCATCAGTATGGTCTCTTTGATAAAGGGAGTATTTGTTTTTCAGTGTTCAGAGAACCAGGGATGCAGAGAATCCATTAATTTGCCTTGTCTGCAAGACAAATAGGCAGTGTTTCCTTCTTTCTTGAATTTGTAGTTTACATAAAATGATTTGAAAGCTGAATCTTACGCCTTACTGTGACAAAGTAATTTATGGCTCCAATTTGTCAAGTAAATGGTTTCTGCTAGTGAGCAGGCCATTTTTACTGTGCCAGAGATAAGAGAAAAACAGATTATTCATCTAAATCATAAGGCAGTTTTTCCAGATCTAACTTTTATCAGGTCTTACATCTTTCACTTTTCCCTTTCTTTTGCTGATCGTTGCTGAAAACTTATTCTTCACTGGTAACCACCAGTAATGCATCAGCGCGAGTGCTGACAGGATTCAACAAGAGAGAGCACGTCTCTCCTGTCTCGACCTCCCTCCACTGGCTCACCGTAAAACTCAGAATCCAATTCAAAATCTTATTACTTGCATATAAAGTCCAAAACAGCATAGCTACATGATATTTGCAAGACGGGATAGTGTCATATGTTCCTAATAGAGCTGTCTGTTCTCAGAGTGCAGCTACAGGACCAGACCAGCAGCTGGTCTTCAACACAGCTTCATCCTAGATCTGCTGCTGTAGACCTGCTGCAGGGGGACACCAACATGATCCACTTTTGTTCTTCTCTTCTTTTTTTCCCTTTCTTTAGCTCAGTTATAAATTAGAATGATCTCATAAGCATAACTGCACTCCATTGTTCTTGTAATTTGTTGTGGTGCTCTGCCCCGTCTTTTTCCCTGCAGCCCCACCCTCTGACAATCACAGTGTTTACCTCCACCTGTCTGAGTAGATGTCTCTGTTGGATACCTGCTGACATCCTGACCTGCAGTCCCACCCTCTGACCACCTCAGTCTGCTGTCCACACATATCATAGATATGTCTAAATCTTAAAGATTTCAAATAATGCTTCTATTCAAAAAAGTTACATACATTTTTATTGTATTTTCAATTCAATTCAATTCAATTCAAGTTTATTTATAAAGCACTATTTAAAAAAAAACCTCAGTTTAGCCAAAGTGCTGTACAGCATAAGAACAGGAAAATTCCAGACTGACCAATAAACAAAAATATCCATACTAGTGCAGATTTAAAATAAAACATAAAACAGTACAATAAAAGTAATACATATAATTAAAAACAATTAAAACAAAGGTAATAAACTAGAATCATACAAGTACTCATACACAAGAAGCCAAGATGTCATGCTCAGGATGGTGGGAACGCCAGTGCATAGAGGTGTGTTTTTAACAGGGTTTTAAAACGTTCAGTGGTCTCAGCAGATCTGATATTAAAAGGTAGTCTGTTCCATAATTTGGGGGCAGTGAAGGAAAAGGATCGATCCCCTCTGCTTTTAAGTTTAGATCGAGGAATAGTTAAAAGTAACTGATTGGTGGACCTCAGAGCTCTGACCGGAACATGGAGGTTTAAAAGCTCAGATAAATAAGACGGTGCCGTACCGTTTAAACTCTTAAAAACCAGTAATAAAATCTTAAAATGGATCCTGTACTGGACTGGAAGCCAGTGCAGGGTGGCCAGGACAGGAGTGATATGATCACAACGTTTCTTGTTAGTCAGCAGACGAGCTGCTGCATTCTGAACCGTCTGCAGGCGGCGGAGCAACAGCTGGTCAATCCCAGAGTAGAGGGAATTACAGTAATCTAGCCGGCAGGTGATAAAAGAATGAATAGCTCTCTCCAGGTCTTTCAAAGGAAGGTATGGTTTTACCTTACTTAAAAGCCGTAGATGGAAAAAGCTAGCTTTGACCACTGAACCGATCTGTTTGTCAAACTTAAAACCAGAATCAAAAATCACACCAAGATTCCTTACAGATTGTTTACAGTACACAGATAAGGGACCAATCACACTGTCATGCCCATCTAAAATGTTTGGCTGACCGAAGACTATTATTTCTGTTTTATTTTTGTTTAGATTGAGAAAGTTACTCTGCAACCAAGACTGGACTTCCTCGAGACAGATGAGGAGAGGTTCAATTGACTTTTTGCACTTAGACTCTATGGGCAGGTAAATTTGTAGGTCATCGGCAAAACAGTGGAAAGCAATTTTGTGTTTCCGAAAAATGGAGCCCAAGGGAAGCATATACAAAGAAAAAAGAATTGGACCCAATATGGAACCTTGAGGCACCCCACAATTAAGAGGGGATGCAGACGAGAAAAACTGGCCCAAACAAACAGAGAAACTCCTGCTTTCTAAATAAGACCGGAACCAATGTAGAACGGTGCCTTTAATGCCTACGTAGTTCTCAAGCCGCGATAGCAAGATTTGGTGATCTACTGTATCAAAGGCAGCAGTGAGATCCAGTAGAACCAAAACAGTCGGGTTGCCGTGGTCCGCGGACAGGAGCAGGTCATTAAAAACTCTAAGGAGAGCAGTTTCGGTGCTATGAAATCGTTTAAAACCAGACTGGAATTTCTCTAAAGTATCATTAAGATCAAGATGAGATTGTAATTGGTTAAAAACAGTTTTCTCTAAAATTTTAGATAAAAACGGGAGCTTTGAAATTGGCCTGTAATTCGCAAGAACTGAAGTGTCTAGATTAGGCTTTTTAAGGAGCGGCTGCACCACAGCATGTTTGAAAGCAGCTGGAACACAACCGGAGTTCAAAGATGAATTAATCAAACCAACAACACACAGCCCTATGCTGTTAAAAACATTCTTAAAGAGCCGAGCCGGGACACTGTCCTTAGGACAGTTGGAAGGCTTGAGGTGTTTGACAATTTCAGTCAAAGAAGATAGGGACACAGGCTCAAAAGTCTCAAAAACAACATTGCAAACGGTTGCAGATACAGGATCTGCCAAGGACAAGGATAAAGGCAAAGGCGGTCGAGTAGAGGAGATCTTGTTTATAAAATACTCCAGAAATCTATTGCACAGTATCTGTGATGGCACAATACCATCTGGGTCCCCAGGATGTAAAAGAGAATTAAGAACTTTAAAAAGAAACTGAGGCTTATCAGAATTGCTTGATATAAGGTTAGATAAAAAGTGTGTTTTAGCAGATTTAACAGCTCTCTGGTATTCTAATAAACTCGTTTTAAAAATTTCAAAGGAAATGTGAAGATGATCTTTTTTATATTTCCGCTCAGCGCGTCTGCAGGCCCGTCGCAGGGTCCGGGTGGTCTCATTCAACCACGGCTCTGTCACTGGTTTGGATCGCTTCCTCCTGACCGGAGCCACCATGTCCAGGATATCGGTGCAGATCGCATTAAAAACGGTTAGGCATTCATCGGGACTTAAATTGACCAAACAGTCCCTGAAGGACCCCAACGAGCTGCCGAAGGCTGCAGCGAACTGCGCAGCCGTGGAAGCGGTTATAGTGCGCGCATAGCGCTCCGCTGTGCGTCGCCTGACATTCGGACCCGGAATCGCAACAGAAAAAAAAACAGCAAAGTGGTCAGAAATACCAGCATCAACGATGTCAGTAACATTTAAATTTACACCGAAGGATAAAACAAGATCTAAAACGTGCCCTTTTTGGTGAGTCGCACCTGTCACAGACTGGGTGAGATTAAAGGAGTCAATAAGAGTTAAAAACTCCCGGGCCAAAGGTTTGGACTCACAACAAACATGAATATTAAAATCACCGACAATTAAAAAACGATCAAAGTCCACAGTTATGCTTGCCACCAGGTCTGCAAAGTCCTGAATGAAGTCCTTAGTAAATTTTGGTGGTCGATAAACTAAAACACACATAATGGGAGAGTCCGGGTTTATGACAAAAGTCTGTAGCTCAAAACTGGAGAATGTGTCAGGAGAAACGCGTCGGCAGTTGAAGCTGGATTTGAAGACTGAAGCCAGTCCACCACCTCGGCCAGATGTCCGGGGAGAGTTGAAGAATAAGCAGTCCGGAGGGAGAAGTTCGGAGAACGGAGCGGACTCACCAGCTCGAAGCCACGTCTCCGTGATGAACAGAAAATCCAGCTCCCGGGAGACGAAGAAGTCATTCAGGATCAAAGTTTTATTAGTCAGTGATCTGACGTTGATTAGAGCCAAACGTAGCACCACATCCTCCTGGTTAGACTCCGGGGCTCTGGCGAGTTGGCGAAGGTTAGCAAGATCGGCTCTGCGGGGACGCCGGGTCAGGCCCCGCCGGGGAGCAGGTTCCTCCGCCGACAGGCGGGGCCGGTGACAGGCGGGGCCGGTGACAGGCGGGGCCGGTGACAGGCGGGGCCGGTGACAGGCGGGGCCGGTGACAGGCGGGGCCGGTGACAGGCGGGCCGCCAGCTGACGGCGCAGGGAGGACAGGACAGATCCATCGCAGGCGCAGTGGTCGGAAGATCACCCATCGTCTGAGAGAGGGGCCCGATCCACAGCCAGATCTCAGAGATGCCCTTAGTCTCACCAGTACACCTCCACGTTTCCCACGTCTTCTGAAGCGCTTTCTCCGCAAGTAGGTAGCTGGAGGTGGACGACGGAGGTACGCCGGAACAGACGCCAGGAACGACGGAACTCCTGCTTTAGGTCCCGGGCCAAGGCTCGGCCGCGTCTCCACAAAATCTCTAATGTTGAGAAGCACTTGACGATCGTAAACTATCAGAGCAGACAAATCTTGGAGGCACGCAAAAAACAATAAAACCACAAAAACAAGTCCAGACACACTCGATAAACGGGCGGGGAGACGGCCAGCCTTGCACAGCGGCGCCATCTTGGACATCTGACAACTCAAAACCATTTTAATTGGTTATGGTGGTTTCTAGGGTTTTACTTATATATTCAGTAATCCAGTAAAACACATAATTTAGGTACATGGCTTACCTTTCTACATAAATAAATTCATTTATTTATTGGAATTTCATGTTCTTACATTTATCTGATAAGTGCAGTCAGTCATTATTTGCAAACGTAAATTAGAAAAAGTTGTAACAATACATGAAATGTAAATAAAAGAGGACGGATTCTTTCATTTGCTTTAACTTTTATTTCTTTGCAGAAAGTATGAACCTTAGATCTTTTTCATTTTTCTTCTCTTCATAAAGTTTGCGGACGACACGACTGTGGTGGGCCTCATCAACGCCAACGATGAGTCAAACTACAGGAGCCAAGTGAGCCGCCTGGCTGAGTGGTGCAGCGACAACAATCTCTCCCTGAACGTGAAGAAGACCAAGGAGATTGTTGCCGACTTCAGGAGACAACACACCCAGCATGCTCCTCTGACCATCAACGGTGCTGCTGTGGAGAGGGTGAGCAGCACCAAGTTCCTGGGTGTCCACATCTCAGAGGACCTCTCCAGCTCCATCACCGTGTGGTACGGAGCTGCACCGCAACCTGCCGCAAGTCTCTCCAACGTGTCGTGAAAGCAGCTGAGAAGATCATTGGTGTCTCTCTCCCCTTACTTCAGGACATTTACAGCAACCGTCTGACTCGCAAAGCCCTCAGCATCGTGAGAGACTCCGCCCACCCGTCACACAGCCTCTTTAGTCTGCTGTCATCAGGGAGGAGGCTGCGGACCCTCCGGGCCAGAACCAGCCAACTGAAGGACAGCTTCTTCCACCAGGCCGTCAGGACGCTGAACACTCTCCTAGCTCTTCCTAAAACTTTACCTACGTTTACTGATGCAACCACACACCATGATAGAACCTGGCTTTTGGACTTGTTGATAACATTCTTGGTGACAATTTTATTTTTCAGCCCAAAGCACACACCACATGTTTCTTCCAAAAAATATCTGGAATTGTAATTTACCTGACTGCAATTCACACTGTGTGATGATCCATCCCAGATTCCTCCAAGCCTAGAAATGTCAACACCAGCTATGGCGACGGATAGTATAAAGTTTCTTTTTCTTTTTTTCTTTTTCTTTGTTGCACAGTCCAGTTTTACATTTTAATTTAAAGTGCGACTAGAAGTATTTTTTTTATATTATAATGATTTTTCACAAAGAATTAGCCTTGCATGGATACTGATTTCAAGTTTTCATTGCAATCACCCGTTGTTGCTGTGTTGTGTTGCAGACCTGAAATGGAATATTTCAGAATATACAGCAGGAAATATTGTGGTTTTGTGTTATCTGCAAAGAAATATTAGTCAAAGTGCAAGCCCAATGCTGCAAAAACTATCTCTGCATCATTTATATACATGCATATAGATAGATAGATAGATAGATAGATAGATAGATAGATAGATAGATAGATAGATAGATAGATAGATAGATAGATAGATAGATAGATAGATAGATAGATAGATAGATAGATAGATAGATAGATAGATAGATAGATAGATAGATAGATAGATAGATCTCTTGATCCTCTATATTAGACTTCTCATGTGCCTCACCACCATCACAGTGTTGTGCCTGATGTACGTGTGCTGTAAATTGTGAATATTATTAAACCTGATGCAGTGCCAGTTTGATCACAGCACTGTTGCCTATGAGAGTACCCAACAAGTAGGGAAATATAATCAGAATTCATGGAAAAAAAAGCTCCAACAAAAATAAAATATAGCATAAAAACTCTTCTATTCTTTTATATATATATATATATATATATATATATATATATATATATATATATATATATATATATATATATATATATATATATATATATATAATTATATATATATTATACACCCCCACACACACAAGCATAAGTATGTGCTGCTGTGTGTCAGTTGACAGGCTTGCAACCTGATTCCTGGGTTTCAGAAGGCATTAAAGTGCTCGCTACTATCCACCCGCCTGCCCCTGATAAAACGCGGCTGAGTCTCCGTGTCGTCACAGGTCAGCACTCAGAGAGACAGTCCAACATTGTGGATTCAGTTACATCACCACTGCTCTGTCACCTTCCCCCACCAATCTGCTCCTGCTCCATCTAATAATAAAATAAAAGGACAGAGGTCTCCTTTGAGTTTGTGAGAGAATTCTCTTGAAAGTTTTTAACACATTTAATTTGTTCTCTAGTTGTGTAATGGAATTCATTTCTTGCTTAACGTGCAACAGAACTTTCATTAAGTTGAGCACATCTTTGTTTAACCAACTTGATACACAAAAATGATCATTACATCAAAAAAATGAAGAGAAATTAACATTAATGGAGGATTTTAATAAAAAAATAATATAATATGAGACAAATCTTTTAAATTACTGAACACAACTGAACTTTCTGGCTTCATAAAACATGCCTTTAAAAATAGATTAAATTAATGTAGATATTGGCTTGTTCATTTCAGGTAGAGGGTAGGGACAACACTGTGGAATCATTTAATTATAAGGAAAATACTGATGAACGTAATGAATAAATACGTAGTTACAATTAATCTGTTGCACCTCCTCTGGCTTTGTGACATCTTGAGTTCTTTGAATCTGGACATTGTGAAAGAAAAACAATGTTCGTCATCTGTCAGGTCCCAGCTTTTTGATACAGCAGCTTGGCGTTTCAATTTTGACTTGGACCATCTTAATACTTGAGATACATTATCATCCTCAAAAAAACACCTTATTATTATCAAACCTACTTTTGGGAGAATTGTCCAAAATTTAACAGCACTTTATAAACCATTCTGTAAAGTTAAAAACTGCCGTCCCCTCAGTCCTTCACCTGACAAGCAACACCAAATTATTTTCATTGGACACAGCAAACATAAGTTGCCACACATAAGTGGCATAATCTCCTTGTACACCGTAGATCTGTGACTTAATGTTGCTTTCATCCAATCATGTACATGGCTGCTTCTTTTGAGTCCACTCCAATGTTGTATCTCCTGTTTTTTTCTTCTTGTAAATTCCATTTCCTTCAGCTAGTATTTTATAATTTGTTACATATACTCAATCCTGTTTCTGCCCTCCTGTATTATTATTATTATTATTATTTTTTTTTTTTTTTTTTTTCTGTGTTATGAGCATTTTAATTTGCAGGTAGATTCCTGCATCAAGCAAGAATGGGACAACATTCCGCTCCTAAAACTCCAGCCACTGGTCTCCTCACTTCCAAGATGTTTACAGACAGTTGATAAAATGAGAGAGGATGCCACAAAATGTTAAAAATTGCCCTTTCCAACTTTTTTGCTGCTATCATATTCCAAATGAGCTAATATTTTTCATGAAATGGCCAAACGTACTAGTTTTGTAAAAGAGTCATTCCATTATGTGATAAGGATAAATATCAGTGGCATTAATAAACTCAGATTCAGCTTTATTTTTCACATTTAAGTTGGACTCTTTCTCTCAGCATCTAATAAGTATGATAAGTAAACCTCAGTCATTGGGAAAATGTCCATTAAAATGTAATTATTCACTTTCTGTCAGGAAAAAAAAATGGACAGATGCTCTTTGCAGGCTCTCAGCAGCATAATTAGCAGCTCTTGTGGGAGAAAAGTATTGACATTAGCTGATTAATTTTGACGGGAGCAGGGGTCAGCTTATTTGTAGCGCCGAAGGAATTTGTCTTACACTTATTTGTCATTAAAAATATCTGCATCTGTAGTTAGAAAGGACATATAAATATTTCAGTAAAAGTAACCACCTTGTTGTTATTCTCATTCACATGAGAATTAATGTCATGCATTACATTACACAGTAGGCTGACATGAAAAACAAAAAAAAAATGATTGTGTTAGCCTGACAGTAACAGCACTTTCAAAATACATGTTATATATTAATCCAGGGGATAACGTACTAAATTGAAACTCTCAAAGTATTACTTTCACCCAGAGTTAGTTAAATTAATTTAAATTTGTATTCACGTGTTTATTGTACTTGCAACAAAATCATGTGAAGGTGCATTGCAGACAGCAAAACATCTTGAGTCCACTTAAAATCAGACCAGTTCAGTCCTGTTTAACATAACTGTATTCCTACAATGACATTTCTTTAAAAAGAGGAAGAAAAAAACAAAAACCTACAAATTGCAATGAGTCCTTAATTCAATTTAATCACCTATCCTGATCCTTTACATAGTGATGGGTGACACTAGAGAAGACAAGAACCCATTTTGCATAGAAAGAGCTCTCCTCCAATAACCAGACTAAAAAAGAGCAGCTATCTCTCTTGAAAGGTTAACTTAGGATCACTTCTGCTAATTCTCAACACAACTCTGACTACAGCACTTTGGAGAAACTTTGGGAAAGTTTTACAATATGGTGTTTGGCAGTCAAATCTCAAAGAAACATGAAACATCTCTTTTTGAATGTGTCAAAATTCAGCAATATTCCAAAGGTGGAAAAAAAAGCAGTCATAGAAACTTGTTTTATATTTGACATAAAGAATGATTTTCCTGGGAGAAAAAAAAAGTTCCTCACAGGCATACTAGATGCTATAATGATGTCATCCAGAGTAAATACATGGCCAGGTAGTTTATTCTTGGACCCAGCCACAGCAAAGTCTTGTCTTACAGTACAGAAGTTAAGAGTCACTTCGTTATGCTTTGATTCTATCTGGCTTCATGGATAAATAAAGCTAAGTGTCAGCTTCACAGCCATGAAAACTCATGCTGTGTAGCCTAATTATTATCATGAGGTAATAATATAACCTGACAATAACATTCATTTACAGAATAAAATAGTTATAGAATGTTGTTGGAAGCCTTGAGGACATTGTGAGTAACTTTCACCAATGCTGTATCGTACTCTGGTTCAGATTAGCTCAAAAGGTCAGAAGTGGTCCTAACAAAAGTCAGGCCCTGGAGTTGTTTTCACAGTTGCTCAATCAATGGGAAAATAGAGACATTAATGGAAAAACTCTGGCCGACAGAAAGAAAAATATGTCTGAAAATGAACTTATTACAAACAAGAGTTAAAGGAATTATTACACAGGGGTAAACAGAGCTCTGAATCTTAGTCAGTCTGGCTACAGCTCTGCAAAGAAATAAGTTATTCTCTTTTTTGACAGATGAATTATACGCAGTTTCAGCTTTATGAAGAACTTTCTTTTCTGTTATTTCACTAGTTTCAATCTACTGAAACTACTTTTAACTCCTCTGAATTAACTTTTTCATTTCCATCTTCCTCAAACGATGTGAAAAGATTATATCAAGCCATTAATACGATTAAAAACAAACCAGAGTGATAAGAAACAGCAATTGTGTAAAACAACATAAATATTGGTTAAAAGCTTGCCTGAATAAAAAACGTTTTCAGCTGTTTTTTTGTTTTTTTTTAGCATTCTCTGAAATTACAAAGAGAGTTTTCAGGGAAAGAGGGAGTAAACGAGAACAGTTCATTCAAAAAGAAAGCTGGTATGTGCCAATTAATAGAGCAGGAGTCCTGAAATGTGGTCTTCAAGGGCTGCTGCCGTGCGTGTTTTAGATGATTCCCTACTCTAACACTTGATTGCAAATGAATCAACTTAGTCACCAAGGTCTACACAAGTCTACTAAAACCTCTGAACAAAATGTGTTATAACTGCTACAACTAAATAACGGGTTTAAATTGGATGAATATTAAACTGAATTATTTTACTAAGCTGCACTGAACTTCTTTTCTCTCCGTGTAAAGTATTTTGAGAAGACTTTTGTTTTGAACTGTCACCTTGCAGATAAATTGTATTGCATTCAAACTGAATTTTCTTGAAGCAAAAACTCTCTACAGCTAAATATCATTAGCAGTAATAGGTGTTAAAATGCATCAATTTTTGAGTTTTTGATTCCATAGGTTTCAGTGATGAGGTTTGCTCCACACTGGGTCACACGATGAGAATGTTTACAGGTTTTTCTGTTTTGACTGGTATTATTGGGATAATTGATTATTATTTAGCTGTTTAAAAACAAGTGAACCATTAGTCAAATGTCTAAATCGGTGTGATCTAAGCTTTTTCCAAATACATCAGTTAACTAACAATGGTATTTGAACCAAAAGACCTAGTAATGCAACTGTGTACATATGTAATCACTGTGGAAACTGTCATGTAGTGGCACAGTCAGAGTCAATTTCCTACACACCCTGAGTGCTACACAGTTTGGTCCATTTTTAGACCTCTGCTTACAAATTCACTCTGTCCATTATAGACAAATTAAGACCAGAAACATTGACTCATGTGGGTCTTCGCTGACATACTAGCCTTTATGATCATGACCGTATGTCATCGCTGGAGTTCCTATCACATTTGTCATTGTCTTTGTCAGCAAGAAAGAAAGGTGTTTATGTGTGATCAACCAGGGGGATTACCTGTCTGACAGGAACCACCGTGTTGTTTATCTTGACAAGATAGCAGCTACACACATGGGTAAATGTGTTGGTACCCTTCCATTAAAAAAAGAAAAATCCACAATGGTCACACAAATAATTTGAAACTGGCGAAAGTAATAAACCATTTACAGAGCAGTAACTAATACAAAATCAGACTTTGCTTTTCACTTGTGATTCAACATAATCATAAAAAAAGAAACGTTTATTTGGTTAAGTTTAGTTGGCACCCCTAGAAAAGACTCCTAAAACCTTCACTCATCATAAACATAATGGAAAGCAACTTTGCTTTCACACAGGCACACAGGCATCAGATAAAGAAGATAAAATAGCAACGTGACAAAGTAAGGGGGGGGGAGTGGTGGCCTAGTGGTTACAGTGGTGGACTTGGGCGTGGAGGACCCAGATTCAAGCCCAGGGCTGCTCACTGGGCAAGGCCCTTAACTCCCAGGCGCTGCCCTGCTAGCAGCCCCACTGCTCACTAGTGAAACTAGTTGATGGGTTAAAAGCAGAGACTAATTTCAGTGTGCATCGTACATACAGCATGTGCACGATGTCCACACGAAAGGGAAGAACAAAAAAAAAAAAAAAAAATGTAAGAATAAACTGACTGAAAAATAAAAACTGAATTTATTTCAAACTTTTAGTTTCAAGCCTTTCCTGTGGAAGACAGGAGTAACTAGGAATCTGTTACCCTGTAAATCCTAGAGGACCTATTTCACAGCTTTTTGTTATGCAAAAAAAAAGGTGTAATTTAAAGGAGGATAAAAAGAGGAATTGTTGTGCATAACTGCATTTGGAAACAAGGCTAGAATGTACCTTAGAAACATGGCTCACATTCACTTTAAAATGGTTTGTTGACAAACTGGTGGCAGGACACTGCTATCTTAAAGAGTCGTGTTCTGAATAAACTTAGCTGTCCTTCCACAGGAGGTCGTGCTGTGTCTGGACATTCTTATGTGTTCTGAATTGATGCTTGAAGATTCTTTTTCTTTTACGTGTGTAAGGAAGAAGTATATTTTTCTTTGTGAACAAAAGTAGTTGTTTCCACTTGATTGTATATCTACTTTAAAATTTACAATTCATTTTCTGATGCAAATATAAATACACATTTCTTATTAAACAAAGCATTTTTAATTATACCATGATGTTTTAAATCTCACCGTAATAATCTTTAAATGTAAGATTCCTGTACAGCTTTGCTGTCAAAAGCTTAATATAATCTTTGGAATAAAAGTGAGCTCTTGCAGGTGAGCTGCATTGTTCTGTGTATGTTTGGGAACCTAGCAGTCTTAAGACTTGATTACACTTCCAAACACTCAGATACACTCAGATATGCTCACAGTCCTACATGCATCACCAACACACTGCACATATCACATACCAAAATAAAACAATAGTAAATAGAAAGCTCCTCCCCCTTTTCTCTGTCCTCTCTTTGCTTGTAACGCCTGATTGTCCTGTGTCCACATTTACTTTAAAAACAACACGTTATAGACTCATTTAAACACACATACACCAACCATACACCTGCACCCATCACTGACCCGTCTTTCTTTCTTTCTTTCTTTCTTTCTTTCTTTCTTTCTTTCTTTCTTTCTTTCTTTCTTTCTTTCTTTCTTTCTTTCTTTCTTTCTTTCTTCTTTCTATCTTTTCTTTCTTTCTTCCTTTCTTATCTTGTCTACTTGGTCTTCTTTCTTTCTTCTTTCTTTCTTATTTTCTTTTCTTTTCTTACTTCCTTTTTCTTTCTTTCTTTCTTTATTTTCTTTTCTTTCTTTCTTTCTTTCTTTCTTTCTTTCTTTCTTTCTTTCTTTCTCTATGGATCAACAAAACATGGTTAGACTGTCATGAGGGCTGGCGAAGGAAAAAAAAAACCCACTGTTGCAAGATTAAAATGCATTTATATAGCTCGTTGGTTCTACCAAATTTGGTATTAACCATTTGTATGTGTGTAAACAAAGGGAAAAAAGAAATACTTTAATATTTTTATATTGTTTTTCAGATTCTGTAATAGCTTTTGCAGTCCCCTTATTCTCTTTTATCCCATTAAATGTCCTTTGGGGCTGAGGATGATGGTGGCTTGTTATAGATGTAGTATTTAACCTTGATGGAGACTTATAACCAAAGGCATCAATTCAGTTTGAATCAGCTTTATTCAGATAGTGCCAAATCATGACAAATGTCATCTCAATGCATTTCAACAATACAGTTCAATTCATTTTAATTACTGAGTTAATTTAAGGCAGAAAAGAAAGAACATGGAAACAAAGGTTTACACTAACTATATGTTTTATTAAACAGAAACGTTTTAAGTTTGGATATAAAGGTGGAGGTGGTGTCAGCCTCCTTAACCCAAACTGGAAGTTGGTTCCATTGTGTTCATGCTTGATAGCACAAATCCCGTCCTCCAAATCTATTTGGATACTCGAGGAACTACGAGTAAACCTGCACTCTGAGAATGGACAGCTCTATTAGGAACATGTGGTTCTATCAGGTCTTGCAATTATCGCAACGCTAGGCCTTTTTGGCAATTAATGGAATTTTAAATGAAGTTTTATGGAGAGCAAATGGAGGAAGGCTAATGCAGGAGAGATATGCTCTCTCTTGTTGATTCCTGTCAGCATTTGCGCCGCAGCATTTTGGATCACCTGGAGGCTATTCAGAAAATTACTTGGACACCCTGATAATAATACATTACAGTAATCTAGTCTAGAAGGTACGAATGCGTGAATTAGTTTTTCAGCATCACTCTGGGAGAGGATGCTCCTAATTTCGGAGATATTTCGAAGATGGAAAAACACTTACAAACCAGACCATATTAACCACGTGTATGCTGTTTAAATGACAAATTCTGATCGAAAATAACGTCAAGATTTTGCACAACACCATCTAATCCGTTCCTAAGGTGTTTGAGACTACAAACAATAACCTGTTTTATTAGAATTTAGAAGTAAAAAAATTAGTGGACAGTCCTTGATGTCCTTAAGACATGCCTGATGTTTGATTAATGGTTCTGTTTCATCTGGCTTCATAGACAAATACAGCTGCGTATCATCAGCATAACAATGAAAATTAATGCTGTGGTTCTGGACAATACTGCATGTATAAGCTGAGCACGATTGGCCCCAACACTGAACCCTGCTGGACACCATAGCAGACCCTTGTCTGCATCTAAGAAACCTCATAAACATGAACAAACTGGAATCTGTCAGGTAGATTTGATTTTTAAGCAACCTAGAGCTGCCCCTTTAATCCCGACAACATACTCTAGCCTGTGCAGTAAAATGCTGTGATCTATAGCATCAAAAGCAGCACTGAAGTCCAGTGGAACTAGTATGGACACTAAACCATTATCTGAGGCTATAAGAAGGTATGATGCATTCTGAACCCTGATAGAAAAACGCCAAATAGATCATTTCTTTAAAGATGGTTACATAACTGGCATGCAACTACCTTTTCCAGAGTTTTAGATATAAATGGAAGGTTAAAAATTAGTTAATAATTTGTTAAGATGTCTGGGTCAAGAGAGGTTTTTTTGAGTAAAGGTTTAATTACTGCGACTTTAAAACCTATGGCACATATCCTGATTTCAGAGATTGGCTGATATCCAATATTGTTGTACCAATAAGAGAGAAATCAGTTTTTAGTAGTTGAGTTGGGATGGGGTCTGACAGTCCATCCATCCATAATCTATACCCGCTTAATCCATTTCCAGGTCACGGGGGTCTGTCGGAGCCTATCCCAACGTATAGTAGGCGAAAGGCTGGGGTACACCCTGGACAGGTCGCCAGTCCATCGCAGGGCCACATAGAAAGACAGACAAACATGCACACTCACATTCACACCTACGGGCAAATTTTGTTTGATCAAATAACCTACCCTGCATGTTTTTGGACTGTGGGAGGAAGCCGGAGTACCCGGAGAGAACCCACGCAAGCACGGGGAGAACATGCAAACTTCACACAGAAAGACCCACCGGGCCGGGAATCAAACCAGGAACGAGGAACCTTCTTGCTGTGAGGCACTGTGGCTGTGAGCCACTAAGCCACCGTGCTGCCTGGTCTGACAGTCACATGGATGATTTAGCTTGATCGACAACTGAGGTCAGCTCATGGAGGTCTACAGGAACAAAACAGTCTAGAGTCAGGTCAGGTTCTGAGGATGTTGCTGAAGAACGCCCAGAGCTGCTTCTTGATGGTCCTGAGATGTTCTAGCTTTGCCAATACCTTTTTTATATACTATTAGACTTTCCTTCCATCCACAATGAGAATCTAAAGACCTCCTTTCCATTTTACGCACTTTTATTTTCAGCATGCGGGCATGTAAATTATACCAGGGAGTTAAGCTCCTATGGTTAGACCCTCTTTCTCAGCAGATCAACTCCATCTAAAGCTGAGTGCAGAAGATCTGCAGTGATACTGACAGAAATCGATATCTGCAGAGGTAGAACTTAGGTCAAAGCCCTCAATAGTTTCACTATGTTTTTCACTATTTTATTCTATTTTATTTTATTTTAATCTATTTTATTCTAAAAGATATTTCACAATTTCATGAATAGAGTATCCAAATGTAGATTTGGAGGACGGGATTTCTGTTATCAGGATCCATCACAATGGAACCAACTTCCAATTTGGGTGAAGGAGGCTGACACCACCTCCACCTTTAAAACCAAACTTAAAACATTTCTGTTTAATAAATTATATAGTAAGTACTTTAGTGTGTTAGGGCCAATAGTGATACCTGCAGCTACAGGACAAGACTAGAGGAACTTGTCTTAAACACAGCTTCATCCTAGATCAGCTGCTATAGACCTGCAGGGGGACCCCAACATGATCCACTTTTGCTCTTCTCTTCTTTTTTTCCTTTATTTAGCTCAGTTTAGCTCTTCTGTTTCCTGTTTCCTTCTGTTTACCTTTGACTGTGTGCCTGTGTCTCGCCTCTCTCTGTTCTTCCTGCTCTACCTGGCTGGCCTTCGGCAGGAGGGTCCTACCTCATGAGCCCGGTCCTGATCAAGGTTTCTTCCTCTTAAAGGGGAATTTTTACCTGCCATTGTGTATGTAATAATTGCTCAGGGGTCATGTTCTGGGTCTCTGGAAAGCACCTAGAGACAACTTGTGTTGTAATAGACGCTATATAAATAAAATTGAATTTAATAAAATTTTATTTAATTGAAGCATGTCTTCTTATTTTGAATTTGTTGAAAGAAGCACATTTTAAAAGAATGTTTGAATGAAACAATGCTTACCATGATGTAGCATCCTCTCTTATTTTAACACCTGTCTGTAAATGTCTGGGAAGTTGCTGCAGTTTTAGCAAAGGACTGTTGGCCCATTCTTTAATCTTAATTCCTGATACAGGACTCTAACTGTTCAACAGTTCTGGGCCTTCCTTGCCAATTTTTTTGTTTCATGATACACCAAAGGTTTTCTCTTGGTAAAAGGGCTGCACTTCAGTATGCCAGTTCAACACCAGGACTCTTTTCCTGCAAAGTCTTGCTTTTGTGACTATTGCAGTATAACATTTAGCATTGTCTTGGTGAAATATGCATGGCCTTCCCTGAAAGAGATGCCTGGATAAGAGCATATGATGCTCTAAAACAGCTATGTACTTCCGCTACCTCTATGTTCACCACTGATGATGCCTTTCCAGATGCGTAAGCTGCCCACGCAGTAGACAGTAATATAGCTCCACACCATCAGAGATGCAGGTTTAAGAATTAGGCACTCATAACAAGCGTGATGGTCCTTTTCCTCTGTAGACTTGCAGAACATGGCATCTATGGTTTCCAAAAGGAATTTCAAATTTTTATTCATCTGACGAGGGACCCGTTTCCCACTTTTCCCAGACAATTTTAGGTGAGCATTGGCCCAGAGAAGATAACAGTGATCGTCTGCGTGATAGAGCTGCACTTGTGGATTACATGACAAACTGTGTTCACAGACTTATCACTGGAAGTGTTCCTGAGCCCATGCAATGATTTCCAGTAGAGAATCACAGGAGGACCAGATATCACAAGAGTACAGTTTTGACCTTTGGTCTTGTCCTTTCTTTTCCTCTCCTGATTCTCTGAATCTGTTGATGATATTATACACTGTGGATGGTGAGATCTTCAAAGTCTTCACCATTTTACTCTGCCTCTTTGAAATTTTTCCTTTTATACCCGCTCATATTAATAACCTGCAGCTAATTAATCTAATTAGGTGTCAAATGCTCCTCCAATTGTTTATCATTTGTGCCAACTACTTTTCCTGCCGCTTTTCCAATGTTTTTGAGATGTGTTGCTGCCATCAAATTCAAAATGAGTTATGATAAGTTGTTTATGCTCTTGGGAAAAAAAATATAGTTTCATGAGGTTTGCAAATCATTGCATTCTGTTGTTATTTACATTTTACACAGCATCCCAGCTTTCTTGAAACTGCGTTTGTATATAATTTATATTAATGAGATTAAAAATATAGAAATTGGGTGGGTTTCCCTTTCATATTATATGGATTTCATATTATGATTGCCCTCCTTTGTGTATACAATCTCATTTTCAATAAAGTTGGGATATCATTCAAAAAGTAAATAAAGCAGGAAACAACTATTTGCAAATCTTACAAATACATGCTTTAGGCACAACAGAACATATAAAACATATAAATAATTGAAAGTGAGATATTTTACCAATTCATGAAAAAACAACAGGTCCAACATGTTAGTGGCAGAAAGAAAGGCAGAGTCTGTCAGAAGTGAAGATGGGCAGAAGTTCATCCGTCTGCTTTTACAACTGCTTCTCCAAACTGTAAAACAATTTCAGAAAAAAATGTCCTAAGCCAAAAGTTGCAAGGTCAGAATATTTTATCGATAATTTATAATATCTCCAAAAGATTCTAAAAATCTGGGTGAAATTTCTGTGTGCAAGGAATATGGTCAAAGAACTATAATAGAAGGCCCATTGACACTGCTGGACTGACCATCGGGCATACCGGGCACTTCGATGGTGATTTTGGTTGGTGACTGAACAAGCAAATTAGTTGTCATTCATAGGCTTTGTCGTCTTTCCATCAATACCTGGTGGGCCGGTCCTAGCTCAAAATGTTCCAAGACAATTCTTTGTCACATTTCAGCCATGCTCATTGGGCTCATCTCGGAAGGAGATGGAGGTGGTTCGGCTGGTGTCCTGGTTCAACTGCATCAACCTGGAGCTCAAGAAGGCAGTGGAGACGATCATGGACTTCAGGAAAGTCACAGCCCCACCATCCTCCCTTGTCCTCATGGACTTCTGCATCTCCATTGTGGACTCCTTCCATTTCAAGTGGGAGCTAACCATCAGTTCCCCCATCAAGAAGGCCCAGCAGAGGATGGTCTTCTTACGGCAGCTGAGGAAACTCAAACTGCCAACTGAGATGATGGCCCATCTGGACCAGAACCTCCCTCCACAAGAACAGCTTCGCCCTCTCAGCCATCAGACATTAGTTAAATAACTCTGACGCACCGCAGCCACTCTATGCACCTGCTACTTTTTTTGCACATATATATATATATATATATATATATTGTATATATTTTACTTCACTTCAGTTTTATTTATATAGTCTATTACAACACAAGTTGCCTCTAGGCACTTTCCAGAGACCCAGAACATGACCCCCGAGCAATTACTATTAATATGATTATTATTAATATTATTATTATTAATCTATTCTTATTTCTCATTATCATTATTTGTGTTATGTTTGCACAATTCATCAGTGACAATTCCTAGTGTGAACCTGTTTCACTGACATTGACAAAAAGGTCATTCAGATTCTGATTCTGTGATCTTCAGGCTCTCCGGCTGCACTGCATTAAAAGCAGGCATGATTCTATATTGGAATTCACTGACTGGACTCCAAAAGACCTCTAAAGGTCGCTGTCTAAGAATGTGACATCCACAAAGTACTACATAATCCAAAAGTGCCACAGTCTGCGGGCAAAAGCTCATTTAAAATGAATTGAGGCAGAGTGGAAAATTTCCCTAAGGTCAGATAAATCAAAATGTGAAATTCTTTTTTAAAAACATTTACACTGCTTTTTCTGGACTAAATAGGAGATGGAAAAGGAGAGGTTTCTGAAAGCACAAGGGCACATTCGTGCCTTCAAAATGGGCAGCTTGGACATCTGGAAAGGAAACATAACTGCTGAAAAGTCTACACAGGTTATTAAAGGTTTTTACAGGTTATTGATGAGCTGTATATACAAGTATTTATATTGGCCCTTATAAAAGCATGGCTTCACAGCAGATGAGTCTGGGTGCTGAACTGAACAGAAAGACGAGCATTTCTGACATATTCTAACATACTTTCTACGTGTTATTGTGAAAAGTATACATTCATGAAACTTGCAAATCCTTTAATTTTTTTAAAATATGCAGCATTTTTGGAATTATGTTTGGGTTAATATGAGCTAAATCTTTCATTATTGAAAGCATCTCAAACAAAGAGAAACAATCCACTATTTTGCATATTTGAGTATTTTTGTGCACCAAGGGTACAGGTTGTCTTTTTCTGTGAATCCCACAGCAATAATATTCTGAGTGGGCAATTTGGCCTTTAGGCATAAGAGATATCAGTCTTTCTTTCCGTTGGAGCTCACAGGAAGTAACATAAAACCTCAGATTGCATGAGATGACAATGGGATGGCAGTAAGAGGTGCAAAATGATGGATCTTCAAAGTTTCACTGCTGTAACAGTGCAATGAAGCAACATCTTAGTGTTCTGAAGGAACTTTTTCCTTTGACAATGCATGTGAAAAGACAGCATCAGTCAGGAAATGTCCTTTTTCATGAGTATGTTTTATGAAATCATTCTAGTGAGGTGGCTGTAGTTTAAAGAGCAGCAGTTTAGGGAAGCAGAGAATGAAGGTGTAGTCGTGCCTTAAAAGAGAGCTGGAAGTAGGTAGGGAGAAACTGGTCAGTCCGCACAAAAAATGATGATCTCTTAGGTTAATGAAATGTAAAGTATACAGTTTCACTCTGGTATAGTGTCTTGTTTTCCACTCAACACCTCAGCATGGGCACTAACTCTGAATTTAGACCTTATTTATTATGGCAACAATCAGTAACAGCTACAACCACACAGTGTACTTTTGTTGTGGCTGTTGTTGTTTTTTTTTTGTTGTTTTTTTCTGATTCTACCCTCCCCCGCCTCCACTTCCCTATATTGTAGTCATTAAAAAATCATTAGTGCTTAGAGCCTAGAATTACCTGTCGTTCCCTGGTTGTCATTTGTTGTGTCTCTCCTGCCTTAGTGGGTTGCTATCACTGCTCACGCAGCATGCAGTGTCAGCAGATAAATGTCAATAGAAGCACCGGTATTGGCTTATTTAAATCCCTGTAACAAAAGTGGTCACTACTGCCATATTTCTATAGTGTGTTCAAGGCTCTCTTTTCAATGCTTTTGAAAGCAGAAGTGATGGTTGAGTGACGGATCTATGCTCAAACGTGAGGATGCTTTAAAATACTGATAGCTAGTAATGACCCTCGACTTTCACTCAGAGCCTGAACTGTGCATCACAATATGATGAAAAGTTTATTCATTTTTTCAGAACCGTCATCTACCTTTTGCTGTTTCACATCCCTGCTATAAGGAAATACCACCCAGAGTAACGTTGGGCTCCTGTCTTCCAGTGACATCTGCATATTGCTTTGCAGCATTATGTCAAACATCAGCATTGATGGTAAAGAACGGTTATAAGATAGAACCATCTCACACCGCTACAGTCCACATTATAGTCCACATTTAAATTTAACTGAACCGAATGCAGGAAATTCTAATAAATGTTGTTGTTACTTTTCTGCTCGATTTGATTTTTGACTGGTCCAGAGCTCTAAAGGAGATGAATCAAAGCTGTTCAGGCTGCCAGGAGAAGCAAAAAAATCGTCTTCACATTTAATTGGAAACATTAAAGAATGGTCACTGGTCCATTTATGCACTTCTTGGTTAATATAGTGTGCAGTTCAACACAACAGTCAAACCCTGGGGACAGTGACCTGGTGAATGCTCATTAGCCCAGTGGGATGCAACTAGAAAGAAATGTTTTTTTCATGACTGAATTAAGTCCTGCCATTCAAGATATTTATTTATTTAGTCATTTCATTCAAAGCAAAAATCTGTGTCTCATTATGAGACAGTGGCCACTTTCTGAGGACCTCTGGTGTATCGAATACACTGATTAATCATCTATAATTGCAAATGCAATCATTGTTTACAAAATTGACACCACTCTGCAGTGAAAATAGTTCAAAACTAGCAACATGAGACAATACATTTATTAGGGCAGGTGCTTCTTGAGATAATAAATCTCAAGACCTTCCTTTTTAGACTTCAATACACTCAGACCTATGCACTCACTCGCCAATTGAAAGAGAAAAAAGAAAAAGAAAAAAACCTTTACTGACATCACTTAAATACCAAGAGGTCCAAAATGAAAAATATAAAAACCAAAGAGTCCTTTGTTCCCACTCACAATGGTGACAAGCTCAAAATGGAAAAAAGTTGTGGAAAAACTATCTAATACCTCTGTATAAACACATTTTAACCACAAAGTGACTGCAATACCTGAATAAGACTGAAATAGTGTTATAGCTCTCTAAAATAAAGACTTGGTAATATGGCTCCAATTAGTGAATTATTTAATTATCTTTTGCATGCAAAAGGGTCAAACGTACATCTAACGTTTCAATGCAGGAGTGACACAAAGAGTCTCCAGTACAGCAGTTTTACAGAACAGAGCTTGATGCTCTTTAGACAAAATAATGCGCAGCTCTCAAAACCACATCTTTGTAGCTGTGTTTGACAGCTGAACCCAAACCGCACGGACACAAGACTGGTCTGACCTGAGTGGACTCAAAACAACCTTCTAATTTTCCATTACAGGTGTTACTGAGTTTACTTTACTTTCAGTTTACCTTACTTTTGAAGATTAAGGGGGTCAAAGTCTTGCGGAGAGCTGAGAGGAGGCAGTTCAGTTAAAATGTTTTGTTTGTGGAAAATAAAGACACATCAAAAAGGAGATTTTCTTTTTTCAGAAATGAAGGATCTCCTTAAATGGTGCTTGCATGTGTTTTAGATATTTGTGCTGCAAATGCCTGCTCATGTATGTGTGTAGGAAGAAAGAGGGTGATTTTGATGAATGCATCCTGACGGATGGTGTACCCCCCTAAGCCTGCCTCCTCATCCTCTCCAGCTCTCCTGTCATGGCCGAGTATCGAGGTCAAACCACCTCTTATATCTGCTCTCCACTGCAAGGACACAAAACAAAGAACAAGTTAACAGCTTGTCCACGGGGAAGGCTACTGTCTTGCTATTTTTCTCTTGTTTGATCAGTGATAGTTCAAAGACAAACATGTCTAAGAAAACTGAGATGATGTTAAACATTATAGAAAGTCGTTATTGTTTCAGTCAGATAAAAGATTAGAAGTCTGGTATGCATTTAAATAATGCCTCCATAATTAAATATCATTGTAAGTTTCTTGTATTATTTTTGACCAAATGTAATTTTATGAAAACTTCAAACCTCACTTAAATGCTTTTCAAAGGAAAGTGTGGATCTAAAAAAGAAGTCATTACTTCAAACTCATCATACTCATGATTATAAACCTGATTCCTTACAAAGTGCTGAACCTCTGGTAAGAAAACATGGACAGAGGTCAAACAATGTGTTAGAAAATTATTAAACTGTATTAAACAAAGAATTAAAGAATTACATCATTAAAGAATCACATAATGAAACAATTCAAAGAATCTGGAAGTATTTCAGTGTGCATTAAGAAAGCGTACAAGCTGAGGGCAGACACTCAGCTGAGTTAAATTCCAAGATCTCTTTAAACAAACCTGATAGATCAGAACCAAATCTAAGAAGATGTAGGTCTGAAAACAATCCATAGAGCCTCCCGATCAGAGGGGACGGTACCAACGAAACTGCCTTTGCAAGCGGTTGGTTAGCAATACAACCAATCAGAGCAACAAACAAGGTGACATAGTCAGAGCGCTGGAAACGAGTCAAAGAGAAAGTGAAGTGTGTGGAAGAGTAAATTAAACTTTTGCCGTAGCCTGTCAGCAAAACAGCAAATACATCTACCTCGCAAACAAATGATTTTAGTGCCGTCTTCTGTTCAATTTTTGTGGAAGTTAAAACTGTTGATGCCAAGGTCAGTTGAAACGGTCTTTAATAATTCTCAGCTCCAGCCATCTACACTATATACATCCAAATTATGTTTGCAGCTCTGTTGTCATTGTGTTAACTCCACCAGACACCTTCTCTGCAAGCATAGACTGATTAGACTGGCTTGCCATGACTTTTTGCCATAATTAAGCTCCAACTGATGATAGCTAGATGAATTTGCAAAGCAAATTTATACATGCCATAGGTATGTTTAGGTTTCAAGGCTAATGCTAAACACCATTTCACAACAAAAGTCATCTCAAAGCACTTTACCCACTTAATCCAGTTCAGTTCAATTTGTAATTGTAATTCAGTCAATCAAATTAATTCCAATAAAGTCTAGATTCAAAAGCCATGTCATGTTTTACATCGACCTAATGTCCACACACAGTTCGGGTTAAGGTTTTCTGTGGCACTGACCTGCCAGGGCGGGATGGGTCGTACGTGGGACCTGCAGTTCTGGTGCTATACGAGACAGTTTTGCTGTGGTGGTGGGGTTGCTGCCGGCTGCTTGGGTGGCTCCTGCACACTTGACACTTGGCCTCATTGGGGAGGTTGCCAGATCTCCATGAGATGTGGTGCTCCCTGCTGCAGTCCAGGGCACTGTTGCCTTGTATATCTTATTCTTCTTTTTTGCTTTGTGCCAACTGGACAGGGGCGTGCCATCCAACATAACCACACAACCACCATACACTCATTTACATACACCACACTACACAAACAGCACTCCATTTAAACAACACACACCACATCCGTCACTCTATTCTGTCTGTCTGTCTTTCTGTGCTTCACTGTCAGTTTAGTCCTCTCAGACAGAACCAGACTCAGGTTCCAATATGGTTTGTTAGATCAGACTGTCAAGAGGGCTGGTGAAGGACACATTCACCCTCACTCTCACATATGCACAAGAAAACGTATATCTGCTGCAACTGCATATAAAAAATGGTTCTTTTTGCCAGTCTTGGTACTGACTCACTAAATATATAGAGACAGTTGTAGAAAAAAGACAGCCATAAATTATTAAAAAATAAATAAATAAACAATCTAACTAGAACTCAATATTTTGCTTTGAATTGTCACTTTGGTGCACTCCTACATCTATAGTAGGGTGACTAAAAGGAATGGTTTGGGGCACCCAAGACAGCCTTTATGAGGAAAGTCTTAGGGCTGATCTTAACAGCACAGAGAGAATGCCATCCTGAACACAAACTGTGAAACCAACTCCCCGTTTGTGAGTTGGTTTCACAAGAGAGGATACCTGATGCCTTTGTCTCAACCTTTGTCAGGCGCCAAAGAATATAGATGCCTCTTCAAATACACTTCAAACTTTACTGTATATGTTGAGCTTTTCCAGGGTAGGATTGAAGGCATCTGAGGAGGATATAGAGGTTATTCTAACATTTAATAATTATAATTTTCAATACTGCCCCAAGCTTTTTTGAATTGGGACTGCAGATCAATATGAATGTTTAGAAAATGTTATTGTCAGTCAGACTAAACATTGAGAACTTTAAATATTTGTGCTTTAACTATTCAACATATTATTTACATTTACAATGTAACTGAACAGAAATAAATTGTCTGAGACTGTTGCAGCTTTAAGGCGACAATACACTCATAAGCACATAGATTTAGGAGAACTTATCCATCTGCCTTTGAAACCCCAAACGTTTACTTTTTTCATGCGTAGTACCTCTTAACATCAACAAACTTTAACATGTAAAATTTGTGTTTGTCTGCTGCCGACATATGAGGGACGGCTGCTGCTAAGGAGTAATAGCAGGTGTCCACCAATGTAGGTCAGAGAGTCACATGCTTCTCCACTCCACATGTCAAAGTATCCTTAGGCAGGATACTGAATGCCGCTGTGGTCATCACTGGTGGGAGTGTGTGTGTGTGTCTGTGTGTGTGTGTGTGTGTGTGTGTGTGTATATGTCTGTGTGTGTGCCAGACAAATATACAGACCTAAGAAGCGCTGAATGCAGCTTGTACTTGTACCACTGTAAAGTGGTCAACAACAAAATTAAAGTCCAATGAAAATGAAGTTCCTCTAACATATTATAGCTAAATTCAAAGGATTCAATTCAAAGCAGCGTGAATTAACACAAAGACATGTGTTCAGCAATAGCACAGGAAAAAGATTAATCTATTTTTTGATAATTAATTATCTTGTTTTTTATGCTGCACATGAACATATTGTAGTAAATAGCTTCCTAAGGGTATATAGTCTTTAATGTAGGAAACTGCACTGTCTGAGATAACTGGCACAGATTTGATTCAGCCTTTGGCAGAGGACGATGTCTTTGTTGTCAGCGCCACTTGTTTGTTTAGCTGTCTGTGTATTTATCAGTTAGATTATTCAGAAACTACCAGGGCAAATTCCATGTTGGTTCTAGATGGGGGATGAGCAAAGAAGAAGATACCACCGAACTGGGTGTGGAGCTGAAGGAAAGAAAGAAAGAAAGAAAGAAAGAAAGAAAGAAAGAAAGAAAGAAAGAAAGAAAGAAAGAAATAACGCACGAAAGAAGAAAGAAGCAGAAAGAAAGAACGAAAGAAAGCAATCTAATGACATAAACGCAAGAAGACCTAACGACAGAAATGAACGTCAGAACAGCAATAAAGAAAGAAAGAAAGAGGAGGGGTTGGGGCTGCTCTGATCTCTAAAACAGGGATTCATTTGTTATTCCTGTCCTCCTCACATATTCATTTGTCGCCTCTTCTATGCCAGTTTTAACATTTTGAACCTGGTGGTGAAGAATCAATGTGTTTTCAGCAATGGTTGGATTAAAAAAATGTAACTGAGACAAATGTATTTAAATTGATGCATGTGCTTGTTTTCACCTGAGGCCCATTCTGTTTGTTAACTCAAGTGTTCAGACACACTAGCAAAGGAGTGACGGTATTTGCCCACAGTGGACAGTTTGTTTGCCCAAACCAACAGATGCTACCAGCTTTGAGTATGTTAGGTTTGCACATGAAGTCCTGATGTTGTGAATGATTTTAGTGTATAGATTGCATTCTTTTTTGCTTTTTTTATTCACACAAGTGTGCTGCACATATTTGCAGGGCTTTAACGTCTCTGCATCTCCCGAGAAGACGGACATATCAGCTTTCCGCACCTGTGGAAAACACGTCAGACTAATGGAGTGTCCTGAGGAGCAGCAGCCATTAGATGCATGCCTTGATTACCAGTTTCTCTGTTGACATTTCCTGTGGATATCTGCTGTTAAAATGTCAAAAGAGGGGCAAAATACAAAAAATATATAAATATATTAAATATATTAAAATATATTAAATATATTAAATATATTAAATATATTAAATATATTAAATATATTAAATATATTTAATATATTTTTGAAACCGTTAGTTTAAATATATAGCACATATCAAAACCACTATTTTTAAATGTGCTATATGAATAAAATTTACCTAGATCTTTGACTTTGACCTTGAAGAATATTAAGGATGTTTATGACATTTAAGTGACAGTGTACTAGGTTAGAAATTAAAGGTTTTATATTTTCTGAATTTTAAAGGTTAAAAATGTATTTACACTTTAAAGCATGACATGAAAAATCACAAAAAAATCAAAACGTTTATTTGAAGTGTTAATTGTTTATTAAAATCAAAAAAAACTCAAATTTTGTATTAAAACAACATCTAAATAATTATTTTCCTTATTATTAATAATACACTAGGTACATTCATGTACTTTTTATTTTGCTGGGGGGGGGGGGGGGGGGGGGGGGTTAATCTTTTTATTTGTATGAAAGTTTTTTTCCTTTTTTTGTTTAAAGGAGATGCTACAAAGTTCTCAGAAACTCGTGTACCAAATATGATACATCTGGTATTATAGGGTCAAATGTTACATCTGCAGTAGCCGGTGATCTTATGAGATGAACAATTGATAAAGCACTAAATAAAAAGTTTGAAAGTGCAGGAACAACAAGAACTTCCTTAAATGATGTTTGTTTTGTTTTTGTTTGTTTGTTTTCATAATAGCTTTATGGTCAACAAGCTGAATTTCTGAACTTTTGAGGTTTTGAGGTTCAGATTAAGCAAGCCCATGCATCTTCAAGCGGTCAGCCCTGCCTGACCCAGTTCAAAAAGAAACACCCTCCAATTATGTCTTTCGCTGTAGCACAGGAAGACGTGTAGACTGGGAGTGACAGGTCTGATTGGTTTAGGAAGATAGCAATAATAGCAGAATGACTGTGAGCTGCAGGATACATCCAACCCAGAGGGTTTATGAGTAATGAACAAAATAAAGCAACTCGGTTTAGGTATCTGATTAATATGAATAGGAATCAAAACTGCCCAATATAGGAGTTATTCTAAGTTATTCTAAAGTAAATAACAGAAAAGAAAGAAAAAATAACATCAAATCTATTGTCCAGAGTGTGTCTGTTTGTGAAACAAGTGAATCATTCAGGAACAACTAGAACACTGTTCCTCTCCGCATGACTGCATTTTATTAGACAAATGATGACACACTTCACCATTTAAAGGACAGTAATACATTCAGATCAGGTCATCTGCACAGTACAAAGATTTGGGAGAGGTGAAATATGACATCCTGTTGTCTTGGCCCGTTTGCTTCACATCTGTGAGCCTTGTATAGAAACAATTCTTCTAGCAGATCACTCTGGATTTAATGTATCTGAGTTATTGATGCACTCTTTGAAGTCTTTGGTCTTGTAAGACACCATTGATTATTTTTCTTTTCTTATTTTTCTCTCATTTACTTTCTCTTTTGTCTCTTGAACAGGATTTGAAAGTCAGTGACAAATTTTAACCACTGCAGTAGTCTTGGCTTTGATGAAAATTTTAAAGATCACACAAATAAGGAACAATTACAGTATGCCTGTACATACAGGCGGAGTTTACGTATTTAATACATTGGATTTTGTGCTTTTGCATCACTTTTCACCTTATCAAAGCATTTGGCTTTCTATGTCTGCATCAAACTGCATAACAGTCCACATGGAGATGGCGTGCAGGTGTGCTGATGGAGTCACTGTTGTGGTTGCAGTAGTGAAACACTTCAATAATGCATTTTGGCATCATGTAACTTAAACTCCATAGGACACATTCTCTGCATGTCTCAAATCTCTTCTTTCGCTTAGCTATAAGGCGCTGAATGAACTGCATTTGACTGTCTTAGTTGTGCTGTCTGTAAGGCTGCCCTCAGTTTTCATTCTCAGTAGAAAGGTGGGCACTGGATACACAGTTATTAAGCAGCAAAAAAGTTTCCTTTTTGTATTCTCAGTGAGTTCTTACAAACATTTTCCCTCCAAGTGGATATCCATTAGACACTGATGCTCCACGTTAAGCCTTTGAGTGAACGATAGCTTCAGCAACACCGAACCTTTGAACAAAGGAACACAGACTTCACTTGTCATGTAAATAAACACAATACATCACTTTTTCAGAACAGGACAACAACACCACATCTCATATATGACACAAAGCGGTGGCAGGGTGGCCCTGTGGCTACAGAGAGATGTGTCCAGATAAACTTGTCAATGAGGAGATCACTCAAGGCTTTTTCCCATTTTCCCACATGGATACAACACCACCTCCTCTTGCACCTGCAAGAGCTGCTGTACTGTAGCTCAGAGAAGACCTGGCCCCTGGCCTCCTTGTGGAGAGGAGAGGGAGCTGAGTGAACGTTGACATTATAATCAATACATCCAGTCAAGCTTTGGGGTAAGTCAGTGTAATCCATTAGGAGTGAATGGAGACATCCTGTCCAGACTGATGTCTGCCTCGCAGTCCTCCAAGTCACAGACGGAGTCGGTGGCGTTTTCATTATTATGAGAAAACTGGGAGATCCTGTCAAAAGTTTCTTCATGCTCAATACATTCAACAACGTTGGGGATCATGTTGACATAGGCGTTCACGATTTCCTTGTGGATCAGGGTGTCTTGGTTATAGGAGACCAGTTCGTTGCTGATGTTCACAGTTTCCACGGGTGTGTTGGAGCAGAAATAACGGCAGCCCAATAGACTGGAGAAGGCCTTCCTGAACTCGGCGTTGAAGGCGTAAATGATGGGGTTCAAGGAGGAGTTGGTCCAGCCGAACCACACGAAAACGTCAAAAGTCGTCTCGCTGACGCAAGGCAGCCCTGCATCCCGGTCTGAGGCGGCTTTGTCACAGAACGGGACCATGCAGTTTAGAACGAAAAAGGGTAACCAGCAACACACGAAGACGCCCATAATGACAGACAAAGTTTTGAACACTTTGGTCTCCCGTTTGATTGACGTTTTCAAGGTGTTATGGTGTTGGCACTCTATCCTGTTGGTCCTGCAACTTTGCGCGTGTTCTGCCGCTCTTTCCAGGGAAGCTATTCTTCTGATTTGTTTTTGTGCAATCCGATATATTCTGGTGTATGTTACAATCATAATCGCTACCGGGATGTAAAAACTTATCAGTGATGAGGATATAGCGTACTCTCTGCTGAGGCTGGAGTCGCAGTTTTCCTCGATCTGCCGAGGTGTGGAAGAGTTGTATGCCCCGCTCTCATCATCTGCCGTGGCTTTGTGCCAATTCAGCTGGACTGGTATAAATGAAATGAGCACTGACAACGTCCAAGTGACACTAATCATAACAAAGGCAACTCGCTGGGTCATTTTCCTCTCGTAGCGGAAGGGGCTTGAGATAGCCCAGTATCTGTCCACGCTGATGATGCAGAGGTTGAGGATGGAGGCAGTGGAACACATTATATCAAAAGCGACCCAAACGTTACAAAAAGTGCCAAATGGCCAGTACCCTGCCACCTCTGCCACAGCTTTCCAGGGCATCACCAGGACGGCGACAAATAAATCCGACAGGGCTAGGGACACGATGAAAATGTTGGTGACTTTGGTCCGCAAGTGTCGAAAGCGCAGAACTGCGGAGCAGACTAAGATGTTCCCAAGCAGAGTCCATAGGATGAGCAGGGACAACAGGCAGCCTGTTACCGTACGCACCACTATATCCTTCCTAGAGTCGTTTTTTACTTCTGTTCCAGTGCCGTTCCACATAATCTCTCCGAGGGGCGCTGGTACAGAATCAACCCCCTGTACCGAAGACAGATACCTGCCTGGGCTTTCCATTTTGGCTCTTCAAGTAAAGCTGGAGTCCATAGCTCCGTGCGCGGGGTTGGACTCAGTTATCAACCAGTTACTGAATTGTCCCCAGTGACCCCGTGGGCTGCCAGCATGATGTGTGGCGTAAAACATACGAAAAAAGATGATATAGTGCGTCAAAACTAAGCCGAGCGACTCGCCAGGTGCGTCGAAGGACTGAAACACAGCACAAAGTGGCGAGCGCATGCTGAAAACTTGCCGGTCCGGTCATCTGCTTCTGACCTGGCTGCCGCTGTGAATCTCTCAGTCTAAGGGTGAGGAGGATGTCCCTACAGCCTGACACACATGAATCTAACCAGGCTGGGCGCATGCACCATCACGCCTTCTTTGTGCGTACTGTTACGCATAACAGTGCACCGAGGAAACTATAAGCAATTTATATATAAAACATTATTATACATACACGAAACCTTGAAATTATATATATATATATATATATATATATATATATATATATATATATATATATATATATATATATATATATATATATATATATATATATATATATATATATAGTGTGTGTGTGTGTGTGTGTGTGTGTGTGTGTGTGTGTGTGTGTGTGTGTGTGTGTGTGTGTGTGTGTGTGTGTTTGACTGCAGTGACCGGAAATAGATAATAGGGAGTGCATACAGTACATGTACAACAGTACATGTTTTTCCAGTGTGAACCGCATTGCGTGTTCATTCACACTGTTTTGTAAATATTCTAACCCAAGATGTACATTAAATAAGATAGAACCATATTATAATCTACTAGCAATGAACTTGCCAAATGTGACTGACGCTTATAGAGCTGTCCGTGGTGCTGAAACGTAGTGTTTCAAAACCATGGACAGTGTATTAGTACAGTTTATTCATTGCCATGTCTATCTATCTATCTATCTATCTATCTATCTATCTATCTATCTATCTATCTATCTATCTATCTATCTATCTATCTATCTATCTATCTATCTATCTATCTATCTATCTATCTATCTATCTATCTATCTATCTATCTATCTATCTATCTATCTATCTATCTATCTATCTATCTATCTATCTATCTATCTATCTATCTATCTATCTATCTATCTAAAGCAGCATTGGGCTTGCACTTTGACTATTATTTCTTTGCAGATAACACAAACCCACAATATTTCCTGCTGTATATTCTATATTCCTGTAAGTTTGTATTTAAAAAGAAGCTGGTAAATCTGGTAGCATCACACTGTAACGCTGTTACTTGCTCCCTCACAAACACTAAGTTCAGATCAAAGTTCCCCCACTTTGCGGAGTTTTCTGTACAGGTGTGTCACGCACACACACACACACACACACACACACACACACACACACACACACACACACACACACACACACACACACACACACACACACACACGAGATTATAAAGCCAGGAGCTCCGCCGCCGTCGTGTAGCAGTGCAGCGGTGGTGGCGGCAGCGTGGTTTCCGTCTTTGAAACGTCATGGCTATTTTTAGATGTATCCGAGTGCCAGTCAAATCATTCTGACACTACTTTAAAATAATCCCCCAATGCCCGATGCCAAATTCACTGGGTGTAGGCAGGCTGACCGATAATCCCAGGAGGGAGTCCGAAATAGGAGGTTAGGAGAAAATAGGTTATTCTTATGTTACAGATGTTATAGCACCACAGATGTCATCAGGGCCAGCGGGTTAGCAGATTTTGAAGTATGGTGCTCTCGCTGTGTGTTTGCGTGATAGATTACTTGTGTGTGTGTGTGTGTGTGTGTGTGTGTGTGTGTGTGTGTGTGTGTGTGTGTGTGTGTGTGTGTGTGTGTGTGTGTGTGTGTGTGTGTGTGTGTGTGTGTGTGTGTGTGTGTGTGTGTGTGTGTGTGTTAAGCAGGTATGGAAGGAGCAATTATGGGTTAATTGCTTAGTGGCGCGGAACTTCTCCTTTAAACGTCTGAAGAAACATTATATATGGCTCCATCTAGTGGTTTAAACCTTGCACTTGCTGTTTATGCTGTGTCCCGAGGTAATAACAGAACATAGCAGTAGAAATTTAATGAGTCTGAGACTGAAAATAGAAGACCATTTTTTAAAAATTAATAACAAACGTACATATAATTTCCTGCAGAGCAATATAATTGAGTATTTACAAAATCATATCACAGTATCTGGGTGATTTTGATCAGGGTAGCAATAAATACAATTGTGACAGCAATCTGCCATGAAAAAGAAATTACAATAATGAAGGATTTTTAGTTTCCTATAACTTGGCACATATAGAGAACCCAGAGGGAATATAGCACCATGCTGAGAACTTGTTGGACACCTGACTAAAATTCTGTACACAGTTCTGTACATGTTTTGTTTTTTTTCCACAGACTGATCACTGGTTCTTTGAGGGGTAAACATCTGTCATGGCATCAATATGTGTTTTTCACATGTATTAATAGAGCTACCTGTCCAGATGCATGATCACAAAATATACCTGAAATGACTATCTCTTTCAAGAAGGGAAACTTTTTTGAGAAAACCTTGTGAATATAACTCTGCATCAGCTCAGCAGAGCAGAGAACATTAACATGTACAAGAGCACTGATGAAATTTGATTGGCTGGCAGAGGAAGGAGCTAAGAAATGAAGCTAATCTATTATGATGAGATCATGAAAAAGGCTTGCAGGTAAAGTGTGCATACTGCTCTACTAATCTACTTAAACAAAAGATCAAATAGATATGAGCGAGAACTTTATCCATATATAATGTGCACATTTCAAGTAAAGATTAAATATGGGTCAAGTGGTACACCAGTGCACTTGTTGCTTATGGTAATATAGTAAATAATATAATCAGATTTTTAAAAATACAGTACTATTACAACTTATTCATACGAACAGCTTTTTCAGGATCTGTGCTGTTAATGTAATTAAGTTGGTAGTCTAAAAAAAATCAGCATTTCATATGAAACAGTACAAAATATCCATCTCAGATCAACCATATTTCCCCATATGATTCATGATTGGTAGTTGGAAAACTTCCTGAAATGTAACTACAGACAAAAATCTACGCTAAATGAATGAAATCAAAGATTTATCTCACAACCACCTCAAAAAAAAAAAGAAAGAAAAGGAAAAGAAATCATCCTGTTATACAATTTTTCAATGGACTTTCTATATTATCCCCCCACTGAAGACTAACAATTGTTTGTCTCCATGACTTGCTCTCAAGTCCATTCCAAAGTAATCCTGACGGTCTCCGGGAGACTCCGAGACCTGCATTGCAAGACACAGCAGGAACCCTTGCTGACAAGTGGTCCTGTGCGTGTTATCTGGAAGTGGCCCTCATTCACTCTCCGTCAGACTCGGCGGAACACCTCAAAGAGCAAGGCCACTGAGTGCATGCGGTAGAAGAGGTTCAAAGGAATAGTAAAACTGAGAACCGCGGTCCATGTTGAGAAACCAAATATCTCCTGTTCCAGCCCATTGTCATACTGTGGTCTGCAACCAAAGGCAGGGAGGATCCATAGCTAGAAGAAAGAAATATTTTGTTAAATTAGTATACCTTGATTTTTTTAGGCACAATATCCACAACATAAACCTGACTTTTTTCCCCCTTATGAAGTTAGTTAGTAAGTTATGAAGTTTACTAGCTGAATGTCCCACTAAATTTTCATTCAGAATCTTTGAAATATATTAAAAATATAGTGTAAAAGAAAATAATTTATAATATATTGTTAAATTTGTACAGAAGCCTAGCAAAATGTTGGACTTTTTTGTAAGTACATATTCACTTAATATTTAAACAATAGTGTGTATCAAATTGTTGGTCACCACTGGCCCTGGATGTAATAAATATACACACTCACCGAAATGTTGCACATGATCATTAAAACAGCAATGTTCTTTAGAATCAGCCTCTTCATGTTTAGGGGCTCCACAGTCTGAGTTTCCGCAGGAAGCTGTGCATCTGAATGTTTTTGCTGACATCCATACACCTGGCCACTCTCCTCCTGCTTGGACTCCATGGAGACACAGCCCCTGTCTGGAGTCTCATAAGCTCGATTGATGATGCCGTTGAATGGTGGAGCCATAGAGGAAGTTACTGAGAAGACTTCCGGAGCAGCTGGCAACTCAGGGTCCGCCCTCTCAGCACTCTCTTGCTGGCGATAAAGGGACTCGATGATGAAGAGGTTCTGGATATACTTCTCCAACACAATGAGCACAGAATAGATTAGATTGGTCCAACGATAAGAATGTTTGCTGTTGCTGCTTAAAACAGCCACTATGCTGCACCAGGACATGAACCAGGAACCCATTGAGGATCCAAACAGAAGCTCTGTATCGAGCTGTCGCGAAGGGTTCTTGGAGGTGTCCAGTGGCATGTGGTTCACTCGGTATATGACCAGACCTAAAGCACCACCAAAGCACATGACCACCAGCATGACAATGCCGTAGATATAGAACATAGATATGGCTGAGTAACGCATTTCAAGGGACCCTTCTACACGTGTTATATAGACCACCAGTATCCCGATGGTGCTGGCCAGTGCACCCAGGCCCAAAATGGGGCCCATGGTCAAGCCCTGGGTTTTGGTAACAAGCAATTTCCTGTTTGATGAGAGGTCAATGGTGCGACCAATATTTTTCCACATGACGAAAAGCAACGCAGAGACAAAGATGTGGTACTCAATGTTGAAGGGGAAGAGATATGTGAGGCTGTTGGAGAACAGGGAGCATGTTCTTGTGGTGCAGTTACACTCTCGAGCTGACGCCTCTGGAAAACAGTAAAACATGGACATGTGGACTACTTAATTAAAGATTCAGCAAATACAATTTAAATATGAAATAAAATGAAAGGTAACAGCATGTAACAATGTTATAAATTAATCTGATTAAAAATACACTCAATTAAGTTACTAAATGAACAGATTAACAAATGAATGGTGACAATGGTGAGCAGACTAAACAAATGAAAAGTGAAGTTCATTTGAACAGATTGTTAACCATCAAATACAAATACACACACACATATATGGATAGTGCAGCTCTTATTTCTAGAAATTTGGCAGGTATTATTAGACTCTCCTCCTGACAATCCCGGGTCCAGGCCAGGATGCAGAGCTGCAGTCTCTGCTGCTTTAGGACTACCACCTGCCAATAAACATATAATTATGTAATTGGCAATTCTAGCAAGGTGCTAAGCAAAATAAAATTTGTGTAGATTCCCCACCCTCAAAAAGGTCACCAAATCCGACATGATAGAGGTGTTAATCAAAATGACCTTGTAAAAATATATATCATTTGACATTTAGTGCCAATTAAAGACTGAAAAAATAAGATCCTGACTATTAAATATAAGATGTTTAAGCTTCAAGTTTCTATTAGTAAGTGATTTATCCAGGTCTTTATTAGTAAGTAATCTAATTGCCAAGACCTGGTGTGATATTTTCTGCTTACCATAAACGTGCAGGCTACAAGAGGAAGAATATGTTAGTTTAAATGAATTAACGATGCCTAGTTATTTAATTATCATATTCCCGAAGCACAGGCCGAGGCAGAGGAATAGCAGCGATTTATAACTCCAGTTTTCAAATAAAATCTAAACCCAAATGTGATTATAATATGTTTAAAGCCTCACACTTAATCTAAAACTCCCGAGCTGGAAATCAGAGAAGCCAGTTTTGTTATTGTTGTTTACCGGGCTCCTGCTGGTGCTCTTCCAGAGCTTCTCTCTGAGTTCTCAGATTTCCTCTCTGTTTTTTTGAAGTACAGTGCAGGCAAAGTCAACATAGTGGGCGACTTTAACATTCATATGGATGTTGACAGTGATAGTCTTAAGTTAGCTTTTAATTTTCCTTTAGAATCAATAGGCATCTCACAAACAGTAAAAAACCTTCACGCTGCTTTCAGCACACACTCAATTTTGTCCTCGCTCTCAGCATAAAAACTGTTAATCTGTCAGTGTCGCCTGTAAACCCCCTTCTATCCGACCACTATTTAATAACATTTGAATTTAACATTGTCGACATTAAAGTGCATAATAAAAGATATTATGCCAGCAGATGTTTATCTGATAACACTGTAGCTAAAGGAGGCCATCGCTTCTCATCTTCCTACGGTGGAACATAGTGAAACAATTGAGGGCTATGACCTAAATTCTACCTCTGCAGATATTGATTTCCTCGTCAGTAACACTGCAGATCTGCTGCACTCAGCTTTAGATGAGTTGCTCCTTTGAGAAAGAGGGTCTCTAACCATAGGAGCTTAACTGCCTGGTATAAATCACATATCTGCATGGTGACACCAAAAGTATGTAAAATGGAAATTACAAGTTGTACTCTTGTAAAACTGTAGTTTCCCATCGTGCATGGAAAGTTAGTCTAATAGTATATATTTAAAAAAAAAACCTTTGCTATGCTAGAACAGTCATTGATAGAGGATAATAAGAATTATCCACGTTTTCTGTTTAGCACAGTAGCGAGGCTGACAAAGTCACAACTCTGTTGAGCCGTGCATTCAGCTCTCAATAGTGAAGACTTTATGAACCTCTTTAGCAGTAAAATTGTCAGAATTACAGAGGAAATCAACCAGGCCCAACTGACAGTGGCTGTGGGCATTTCTTCAGCTTCAGTGACTTCTTAAGCTCCTGACCTGGGTCTAGACTGTTTTATTCCTGTAGAACTCCCTGAGCTGACCCCAGCTGTGAATAAACCTAAATCATCCATCTATCTGTTGGACCCCATCCCAACTCAACTACTCAAACCTGTTTTCTCTCTTATTGCTATGACAATATTGGATATCAGCCAATCCCTGAAATCAGGATATGTGCCGTAGGTAATTAAACCTTTACTCAAAAAAATCCCTCTCTTGACCCAGACATCTTAGCAAATTATAGACCAATTTCCAACCTTCCCTTTATATAAGTTCTGGAAAAGGTAGTTGCATGCCAGTTATGTAACCATCTGTATAGCAATTATCTATTTGTTTTTCAGTCAGGATTCAGAATGCATCATAGCACAGAAACGGCAGTTATGAATGACTTTCTTATAGCTTCAGATAATCAGTTTCCATAGTTTCTTTTTTTTTTAGTCTTTTGATACTGTAGATCACAACATTGTACTTCACAGGTAGGAGCATGTTGTTGGGGACAGCTCGAGGTTGGTTTCAATCATATTTATCTGACAGATTCAAGTTGGTTCATGATAATGAGCTTTCTTCTGCACTGAAAAGGGTATAGCTATGATGTCCCACAGGGTCTAGTGCTAGGGCCAATCTTGGTCAGTTCATACATGCAGCCCGTAGGAAGTATTATCCAGAAATCCAGAACCACAGCATGAATTTCCATTGCTATGCTGATGATTCATAGCTGATTTGAATATGAAGCCAGATAAAACAGAACTCTTAGCAAAACTTTGGGCATCTATTAAGGACATAAGGACCTGGATGTTCACTAACTTTTTGCTTCTAAATTTGGATAAAATAAAATGTATTGTTTTAGGTCCCTTAGGACCTAAAACCTTAAGAAGGGATTAGATGGTGTTTATTAATCAGGATTGTAAGACATACATAGACAGAGATAAAAAAAAATTGAATTGAATATATATATATATATATATATATATATATATATATATATATATATATATATATATATATATATATATATATATATATATATATATATATATATATATATATATATATATATATTATATATATATATTATATATACAAATATATTAGAGCTTTAGCGCATATGCAGAATTAAATAGTACAGGAAAAAAATCTATTTAAAAGAAGAAGCAAATAGCAAAAAGTGTAATGAAGTTATATCTGATGAACCTGTTAGGAAAAGAATGGAAAAAAAATATTCTAATACAACTGAAACATTTTAAAATAAACTTTAACTTAATGATTTTACTTAAAAGACAAACCAGTAAACCCACACTAAGACTGAAGAAGGATATCAGTAAAGGTACAACTGAGAAAGGAGACATAACAAAGGAATCTAAGGATGACACCAGGAGAACAGACTGTTCTCTGAAACCTCCGTATCATATTCTATATAACTCTTTTGAGGTCAGTTTCATTTTTTTTTAACTAACCTGAAAATGTGCTTGTTAGTTGTACACCCCTGAAGGTTTTGATTTTTTTTCTTTTACTACTCCTTCACTACTTGTAAAGTCCACCCCAACACACTCTGGTTATAGGGTTTCCCTGTGGGGCACATCACAACAAAACCGTCCCATGTGCCCACCTCCTCCCATCTACCCTTCTTCCACCCCCAAAGGGCCACCACCATGGTGCTGCACCTTTTAATTAAAAAGGAACAACAGTCAGGGTGCAGCCACCCTCACAGTCAGCCGGATATGAGTAGGAGCCGCTGAACCCCCCAACCCTGGGCTTAGGTATATCAGTTACTGTAATTGCAGCACCCTTGGGATCAAGCAGCCTGGGGATAAAACTGACTGAGGTCAAGTGGGGGGTTGCCAAGGCAGAAGAAGAGGGAAAGGGATAACAGTACGGGGAAAAGCACCAGCAAATCTGAGTTTCTCGTAAAACCCAGGAGACAAACAGTTGAAACAAACAAGATCCTAGGGGTGGCTGAGCTAACCTCCCTTCCCCTTGCAATCCCTTGTTTCTTTCATCTTTCTTTCAGCTATTGAAGAGAGCGCTCAAGTGGGCTATTGTGTTTTTCTCTCTAGGTACAAGCCAGCAATCAACCCCTTGGCTCTTACCTATAGTAAGGTTCTTGTATCCTGATGCAGATAGTCTTCTGACATGTTTGCTCATAAAGTGCTCAGTCTCAGACATCACACCATTGCACCACAGGAGGAGATTGGTGAAAACTGCATGGATCACTCCAAATCTGCAAGGACATGTGGAAAATTGCTTTAATTTACACATTGCTTGCATTGTTATAAGCATAAGAATTTAATAAATGCTTAAGGGGCCATCCTCTGGGTCTCGGGAAAGTGCCTAGAGACCAGATTTATTGTAATAGATGCTATATAAATAGAATTAAAACTGAAATTGAAGCTTTTGAAGAATTTTTAAATTATAATGAAAAATCAAGTTAATATGTGTTAACATGTTCAATGTGTTAATATGAGTTTATTATGTTCCTAACAGAAAGTGCAAGTTTACTTGTAGATCTTTAAATATACAAATGTAGAGTTAGAGGAGCCTTCCCACCGTCTTACTAACATCCTCTCAGTGTTTGCTGCCTACACATTTCTTTCATTGTCATCTCTGTAGGACATCAGCTAACCATGTATCAGTCATATGTACACAGAACTCTTAGTTCTACACTTAAGGATAATGAACACTAATGTATTTTTGTATGTACCATTTGACAACATATCTGTGCCTCTCCTCTCTCTGCCCTATCTCCCTCCTCTTTTCTTCCTTTACCCAGTTGGTCTTCAGCAGGAGAGTTGTGCCCCCCCCAACCTCTCACCCCCTTCAAGCCAGGTCCTGATCAAAGTTTCTTTCCTCTTAAAGGGGAGTTTATGCTTGCCACTGTATGGCTTTAAACTGTTCTCCCGCTAAGGAACCTTTATTTACTTGCCATTGTTTCTTTTATTATTTGCTGGGGGTCATGCTCTGGGTCTCTGAAAACCACTGAGAGACTATTTGTATTGAATTGAATATATTAGCGTTATACTGTACAATATCTAAGATCATGAAATATTAATATTACAGATTGAACTTACCTCTCAAATGTTTCGTAGCTCTTGATGACGTCCTTGATGTGGAACCAGAGAAAATGTACCTAAACAAAACCACAAACCCCCAGAAAGGGTTACATTTATTTATATGTAATTCCCATTACAACAAAGATTTCTTTGACCCACATGTGTTATTTTAATAAAAGGAGAGCGACAGGATTTTAATGTTCCCACAAAAAAGATCTAAAATCCCCTAGCAGTTTAAGAGTACATTTGTGACAAAAATTAATATAGGTCTGCAAACTTACCTGCGCTATGGTGTGAGTTGCATGGATGACAGGATAGACCGCGAGCACGGCTGAAACACAAGACTGATATCCAACATAATACCCGATTCGAAATGCGTCCATGATCAATGAGAGGACCGCGAGGAGAGTCAAACCACCTACCGAGAAAACCAAACACGCCACAAGTTCATTACACATGATACACCCAGAAGAAATAATATAACACTTCTCTCTTAGTTTTCAAATATTCAACTCTAGCCAACTTAAATATAGCTTTCAGTTGGCATAAACTTAAAGAAATAAACTGTGATTCACGGTTACATAATTTTAGGCGTTTAAATCTCTAATCTCACAAGCGCACCTCTTATCCAGCAAGTGGTGGCATTGACATCTCTCTCGGTCCGTGTGTTCTTCTTGCTGTGGCGCACCAGGATGTACCACATCATCCAGATCAGCTGAAGGAGCATGAGGCAGGTGACAAATGACAGCAGGTGCTTTTCCTCGACGGAAGGGTCATGGTGCACAATGGCCAGCATCAGCGCCACCCCACTCAGCAGCAAATTGATCCCGTACTGACCACTGAGGAACTCTGCGTTCTTCTTTGGATAGTCCCCGGGCGAGTTAAGTTTTAATTTATTAAAAATCTTCTTCTGCTCGGAGCTTGATGAAGAGGAGGAGCTGTGGCAGTACTTGTTCGGACACATAATATCCAGGCCGCCGTGTTCCACCATTGCGAGATTTCTGCAACAACTGCAGTGCTGCGGGAAAAGTTAAAGTTGTGCACTATAAGTGCATCTGAGGGAGGCCAAGAGCGCAACCCGCTTCTACAAGGTGCTGATTCAGATGGAGAGGTAGTGTGCCAAACATAAATTCAATCTTCAAGATCCGGCTCAGTGGTTACGCACAGTTTCAATGCCCAGCCTTGCTAAGAATGGGCTCGAATCATGCCAATGTCAACTTGTATACCTATCCCCGAAACTGAAATATCAAGCTGCTGAGTCACATAAAACAAGATCTTATTTCAGACCGTGGTGATCCCACGCCTCCGGTTTCTCGATCTTACCGTGCCAACCACTCACTGGGGTATCCACAAAAATAGTGAAAAAAAATCACCAGAACTCTGTGGAACCTTGTTGAAATCCTTTTTAACCCGGTACCGGGCATTATTGTATGAAATATTAGTGGGAACAACCCTTTGTGTGGGCAGACGTGTGCCCTATGTCAGTTCTTCAATCTTCAGTCCTGACGTTGACCGCTTGGCTCACGTATAGTATTTCAAAGAAGAAACGCTCACTTTTGTAAGAGGAAATTAAGAACGGAAGCATAAAGACCACCGGAGCGCAGACCCTTTAAGGATATGACACATGGGCGGATGCGCGCAATTAGAATAACAAGGGAGGACAGCCCTCACAATAAACAGAGAAGTTACTGATAAGATGTTATGGACTAGCGGCATCTTTAGAAATATATAATATTTGTAGACTATAATTGGAAATAAACATTATTTTTCATTTCTTATAAATATATAATAGAAAGTACAACAAAATGTACACTATGACCGATATTACAGTAATATTGTGGAATACGATATTTCTTTTCTTCTTTGAAGCCATAAGATACACGTCAAAGTCATTTATGTCTATTGTCAACAGACATTAGTGACCATATAAAATACTGCAAAGAGCTACAAAAATGTGGTTTCATTGCAGTGCAAAAAGACGTTGTTTTTACTTTTGTGCGCTCACATGTTTCACGCAGTTTATCTGCGATGATAACATTAACAGGAAACTTCATACTATCTGTTAATGGCCCACGTGCCCTGTTACGAAGTCAATCAATAAAACAGTAAATTTGCTCGTTGCGCTGTTATGTGCATCTGTGCGTAAACTGTAGCTGTTCATCAATGCGTGCGTAAAGATGCGCTCTGAAGCTTTTAACCGCCCCCCACCCCCTCCCAAAAATTTACTAAAGATGAGACATCAATTAATTAGTGGCAAGGAATACACCACACGTCACCACTAGGATAGTAGCTCAGGTGATTACTTTAAGGGCAAGAGAGTATTGATTTCTTAATCATTGATAATCAGCATGATAACAAAAGGATACGATCTAGCCTATTCATTATTAGTACACACGGATGGGCGATAGATTAAGTTCGAACATTTTGATTGAATTTGGAAGTGTGTGAATGACACCCACAAAAACCTTCTTTTAATTATTTGCCAATGTGTTTAAGAACAACTTGAGACCCATTCAACTAAATTCACATGTTAAGCAATTTTTTTTCAAGTCTTTGTTTTATACACGTTATACACACATATATATATATATATATATATATATATATATATATATATATATATATATATATATATATATATATATATATATATATATATATATATATACAACGTGAAATGTACCGTTTTCAGTGGGTGCATTGTTTACAATAAGAAAGTATTTCATCATTAAAACTAACGTGTTCTCCTCCATTCCCCAAGTAGACAGTGGTGTTAAAGGAAAGGTGATGCAAGACTGGTGTAAACAGTGACACTTTCATTTGCTGCTAAAAGACTTGAGAAAAATAATTTATGAATCTACCATTCCCCTCTGGTGCTGCTATGATGTGGAACTAAAACCTACTTCCAATGTCCAGAAGTCAGAAAGCCAAGCCCTCAGAGATATGGCAAAGAAAATCAAAGCTGAAACATTAAGGAAGAACCAGAACTAGGTCAAAAATGCTGAAGCAGCATGTGGAATTAAACCAATGGGATGCCTTTTCACTATACATTAAGAATATAGGTGAGTATTCTTAGTATAGATGTTAGTGAAATGTACTTGATGATCACCAGAATGCTTGAGTGACTCAGTAAAAGCAGACGATTTAGGGGTTTGGTGTCTGCTCTCTATCTCCACATGAAGCAAAAATCAAATACAGCATGTCATTTCAAACACCTCTTGCACTCGTGGTGGGGTAATGATTTGTGCCTGTTTTGTAATCACAGAACCCAAGCACCGTGAAGTTTTTGAATTGACCATGAATATCTTTGAATACAAAGGTGTTCTAAACTAAAATCTGAGTCTGTATAACATCCATTTGCTGAAAATGGGTTATGCAATAGGACAATGATCTCAAATACATTAGCAAATGTACATCAGAACAACTGTAAAACAAAATCAATGTGATGTAATGACCCAGTCAAAGTCCAGACCTCTACCTGTCTGAAATGTTGTAGTAGGACCTTAAGAGAGCTGTGGATAAATGAATCCCTGTAAATCTCTTTACAACAACTGATACATTAATTGAAAATTATTTTAGAAGTTTACTAGAACAAGCTACTCAGGTCATGTTTTTACATTCTTTGCCACTAAATATTTAAGAAAAATACAAAGAAACAAATCTAAAAATTGAAGAGGCAGCAGTTTTCATGTTCTTGTACTCAAAAGAGTGTAGACAAGCTAAAAGAATTGGAAATTCATCTGGGATGTCTCCACTGCCCGGCGGGGGTCCGACCCAACCCGCCCCAGCACAGGTAGGGGAGGGGGGTGGTGCTTGGGCTGGCTTGTGGGTGTTTCTGTTAGCGGTCCGGTTAGTGGAATTGGGTGGGGGTCTGGGTGCTCTCAGGGTGCACTGTGTGTGTGTGTGAATATGTAGTGTGAAGTATATGTGGTATATAGTGTAGCATATGTAATATATAGTGTAGTATATGTAGTATATAGTTTAGTATACGTAGTACATTGTTTAGTATATGTGGTATATAGTGTAGTATATGTAGTATATGTGGTATATAGTGTAGTATATATAGTATATAGTGTAGTATATGTAGTGTATAATTTAGTATATGAAGTACATTGTTTAGTATATGTGGTATATAGTGTAGTATATGTAGTATATGTGGTATATAGTGTAGTATATATAGTATATAGTGTAGTATATGTAGTATATGCAGTTTTTGTTTGTAGTATCTGTAGTATATAGTGTAGTACATGTAGTATATGTGGTATATAGTGTAGTATATATAGTATATAGTGTAGTATATGTGGTATATGTGGTATATAGTCAAAGTCAAGTCAAAGTCAAGTTTATTGTCAATTCTACCACACGTGAGATACATACAGAGAATCGAAATTGAGAGGGTTACTCTCAAACCCTCGGTGCGGCACAATAAATAAATTTTAAACACAAAGTGCAAATTAAAAAGAAACAAGTTATAGCATGACGTTGGGTTTAAGAGCCAAAGGCAATAAAATTACAGTAAAAACAATGAAATGGCCGTATGATGATAGAATATTGTTATAATGAACTGGATTGTAATAATGATGGTGAAATGTTTTTAAAGGTGTGTGATAGTCCTGCAGGTGTTTAGCTTATCAGTCTGGTTAAATATAGTGTAGTATATATAGTATATAGTGTAGTATATGTAGTATATAGTGTAGTATTTGTAGTATATAGTGTAGTATTTGTAGTAACCATCTCTGAATGCACATGTGCACATGAAGCAGATGGGCTACACATGGTGTGCCAGTTCTCTCAGCTAAGACAGCTCTCTTGTCTTTCCTTATGTCACCCTTACCTTACGTAATGAAAAGGGCTGCGGTTTCAGGCACCTGTCTACTCATGTCGTATGTTGTGTGTGTTTTTTGTTTGTTCTCTTGGACGGCTGTACTGCAATTTAAGTTCATTATGCCGGGATGGTGGCTCAGTAACGAATAAAGAATCCTTGAAACCACTCCTAAAAGTATTTCAGGCCATAGAAGACTGAACAAATACTGTTTGATAAGTCTAATGAGTCTTGATTTGTTATCCCCAAACTGTGAGCACACCCATCTACCGATTGATACTTCCAGGAAGCTCAAATCATCTTTTAGTGGTTTCTTGAGCTGTTTTCAAAAAGTCTCCTCAGTCACCAAATTTCAACCCAATAGTTCCAGGCAGAATTTCCTGCAACTGCATAAAACTGTGTGTGACATGTTCCTGAAGACATTTCACCTTCCATTCTGAAGGCAAAGTCAAGACAGATGAAGTCTTCAGGATAGAAGGTGAAACATCTTCAAAAACAAAGAAAAGGAAGTCCAGATGCTTCCTTTCAAGCCTTTGAGATACCTCAGGTGGATGACTGAGAGACAGCTTATTTAAAATGTTTGCCTTTTATCAAAGCAGATGTAAATCACACCTTCAAACTCACTTAATTCACTGGATTCCAGGTGGTCAAACTACTGACTCAATACTGTAGCTTTCATTGAAGTAATTAATCTATGGGTTCCCTGCAGCTTAGTGTGTTCAATAAAAGAAACAAACAAAGCTTTGAGCGTTATAAAGGTGTAGCACACCGTTTATCTGTTATTGTGACTTATATGATCAGTTCATGGCAAATTAATCTAGAAATCCAGTTAATTCCAAGGGACTCAAACATTTTACATTAAAATATCTTTCCCACCAAATGCTTGGAGATTTCTTTTCTTCTTCATAAAAATAAACAGATTTATGTCTATATATTATCGTGAAGTCTGCACATCTGTAGAAGAGTTACCACAATGAGAAGATATACATGAAACAAACATTACTTTATCTTTATCAATCTATTCTTATGTGTGTCTGGACTCAGTTCTGGATAATATACACTGAATATTTAAAATCATGAATGAATGTAGACAAGACAGTAGAAAAAGAACATTTATTAGCCAGTATGTTGTTATAAACGCAGAAATATGCCTGAAGATGTCAATACACTCTATTAACAGCTATTTATATATATACTAACAAACGTTAATACAAGTCCAGATTAATGGCTATTTGCAGTTCAGGAAAATTGAAATTCAGATTTTTCAGGGGGATTTCAGTTACTCGGGCAAACGGTACCTCAGCTGTGGCTCACGGCTGTTAAAATGAAGCAAAGCAGCACTCGATGACTCCACTGTATATATTTGCTGTCAAGCCAGGAAGTAAACTAGAAATCATATTTACAAGCTCCAAATACATCTTGCATAGTGATATTACATATGAAAGGAAGGGGCTGAAATGATTAATAAAAACTGGTGAAGAAACAATTAACTTTGCATTAACTTTGCACTTTGCATGTTTAGATTGAGGGCTTTTACTGTAGGCTGCACACGACTGGTTTGCCAGTCAACAGCCAGCGGAGCATCATCAAGCAGAAGTGTCCGGGAGTTTGCCCGAGCAGATGAACAAACCATATGTGGTGGAAATGTGGTCAAACAAGAGTTTCAAATAAATACTGACAGAAACATTTTTTGAAAGAACTAGTGCAGGCATAAAGAAATAGTATATTTCATCTATGGAGATTGACATCACAGGTAAAGAGCTTGGTCCACATTCTGGTGTGCACTTTCAAGAACTTAAGCCAAATACAATTGATAAAATGTTACTTCCTTTAATTTAAAAAATTCTGAGCGAACTATCATAACAGCAGATTTTTTTTCCATCTTTTTTTTTTTTTTTGTAAAAAAGGACTGAGTCCCATCTTTTGTGTTCATCCCAGCATTGAAATGAACATGACAACGCCCATGAACTGTGTGAAGAGAATAAGTGGAGTGAAGAAGGACCACACTGGCCACAGTGCAATGTTGAAGCTGCAAGAAGCACATAAACAGAAGTTAATAAAACACAGGCGCTCCTCGCTTTGACAAACCAGCACCGTTACCGAGGTTAAAAATGGGACAAACAGTACAATACTGAACTTATATGTGACACATTTTAATTGCAGCCTTCAAAGATAGTTTGATAAAATTGCACGGAAATAAAGCAACTCTAACGGTGTTACATTAACACTGTCACAGTTTGCTCATCTTCAAATGAACTATATATGAACTGTACAAATATACTCTTTCAATCATATTTAGTTTTCACTGGAGAATACCAGTTAATTGTATTAGATGCCAGCGAGCATAGAACTAGCATTGTGTTAACCCTGGTCATATAAGACGGACTAATTCACAAGAGTTCAACCTCCAACAAAACAACGGTAAAGTTCGAGATATCTGAGATATCCGATACTGCTAAGTACTGTAATCTTTTCAGAAATGACTGCTGCAGGTGTGGGGTGTTGTGCACAATATTTAGAAAACGGTTACTGTTAAAGCAGTGTTCATCAGGACTCTTAATATTGTGATCAACATTTTTCATTTAGGTAACATTTCAAACTTAACAGGTCTCTGCTGCCTAAGAGAGAGAAAGTGAAGCTACGGCGAAATTAAGGAGGCCTGCTTCACCTGCAGGCACAGGTGTGGGTGTTTCTCATTGTTCTTGAGAATTATAAGGCTGTGAAATAAAGTAATTTGCTTTTCCACTTCCTCGTTCATTCTTTGACCTGCTTGTTACATTATGACCTCACCGATAAACCCCTAGAGGATACACTGCAGCCAGACCTCGGCGTCTGACCAAGTTTTTTTGTAAAAATAAATTCACAAAAGCAGAGGTTTGGTGTTTGTTGACTTAATTTGCTGTCTAAATGCAACTTAACTTAACACAGACTTTGTTTTCTTTTGTCACGTCAGCCAGAATCTGTTCATGTGCTGTTAACGGGTCACAGACGTCCTTACTGATTTATACCTGATACCTTCTAAAGAACATAAGAACACATCCAGACATCTGAACAATCAACACGATGTGCTATTATCTACAGCACATTATTATTTTTTTCTTTTTTCCTCTTTTACCTGCATGACGCAGCAATAAAGGCTGCGGTGGTGATGGGAGGGATGGCGGGGTACTCTTGATCGTAGTGTTGGATGCCTTTGAACCACTCCAGGTACACAATACAAAACATTGCCAGAGACAAGCAGATCCCAAGGAGTATCAGACCGATGTTAAACCACCAGCTGGAAAAAACAAGGTGAGGCACATTTAGAACAGCGGTTTTGGCTGTCTGTTGAAAAATACAAAAAAGGATACCACATCACAAACAGATTTCAAGCAGGTTTAAATACTAGTCCTTTGATCAGCATCAAGTGAACTATTCAAGAACTTTTGCTGGAAAAGACAACATTGGCTATGACAATGAACCTTCTGAATCTTAAGGCTGTCCACAACATGTTTATTGTCTGACTGATATTTTATGTATGCTTACAACAGAGTAATGACTTCATACTATATTATATTTTACTCCACAACTATGATTGAAAACAATAGATGTCTGTCAGATTTGCTTAAAGCACTGCAAGATAGTTTCTTCACATTGCAGCAGAACTGGGCCACTAAGGGCCTCTCCAGCAGCACGCATCACACAGTAGCCCTAGCCAAGCTAGTTTATTCCTGAAGCTGCATTCAGATAGTGTTCCCCCCACCGTTGTATTAGGGGGGGACTATATGTTCAAAAGTATCGGCTCACCTGCCTCGACTCGCATATGAACTTAAGTGACATCCCATTCCTAATCCACAGGGTTCAATATGACGTCGGTCCACCCTTTGCAGCTGTAACAGCTTCAACTCTTCTGGAAGGCTGTCCACAAGGTTTAGGAATGTGTTGATGGGAAATTTTGACCATTCTTCCAGAATTGCATTTGTGAAGTCACACACTAATGTTGGATGAGAAGGTCTGGTTTTCGGTGTCCGCTCTAATTCATCCCAAAGGTGTTACATTGGGACAGGACTCTGTGCAGGCCAGTCAAGGTCCACACCAAAATTATATCCACACCAGACTCTGTCATCCAGGTCTTTATGGACCTGCTTTGTGCACATTCATGTTGGAAAAGGAAGGGACCAGCTCCAAACTGTTCCTACAAAGTTGGGAGCATGGAATTGTCCACTTTTCACTTTCACTGGAACTAAGGGCCCAAGCCCAGCTCCAGAAAAAACACCCCAAACCATAATCCCCCTCCACCAAACCTTACACCTGGCACAGTGCAGACAAGTACCATTGGCCTGGCAACCACCAAACCCAGACTCGTCCATCAGACTGGCAGATGGAGAACTGCCATGCGTCACTCTAGAGAACTCCACTGTTTAAGAGACCAGTGGCGGCGTGCTTTACACCACTGCATCTGAGGCTTTGCATTGCACACTGTGATGTATGGCTTGGATGAAGCTGCTCAGCCATCATTCTCTTGTTCCCAAGCACTTCTATGTTCTTATAGTACAGCTGACAGTTTACTGTGGAGTATTTAGGAGCAAGGAAATTTCACGACTGGATTTATTGCACAGGTGGCATCAAATCGTAGTTCCACGCTGGAATTGAGTGAGCTCCTGAGACCCGTTCTTTCACAAATAGTTGTAAAAACAAACAGTCTGTGTGCCGAGGTGCTTGATTTTATGCACCCGTGGCCATGGAAGTGACTGGAACACCTGATTCTGATTATTTGAATGGGTGAGCAAATACTTTTGGCAATATAGTGTATGAACACCTTAATCGCAGTATGACTTCCTGCTGGAGTTTTCCTGGCATTTTGTGACCAAACTCTAGGCTTACCCTCACGCCTATAGAAACATCTACTGGGCTAAAAGCCACAAAACTCTGTTTGTGCTGCTTTGATTGAATTTTACTTTACATTTACAGTTCTGTATCCGTCTCATAACACACTCACCTTTTGACATCATCGCTTTTCATGATGACATTGAGAAAATCTGCATAGTAGGTCACAACTACAGATGCCACAATCCAGAAAATGGAGTGTTTGTTAATGCGGGGTAGTGGTGTCGCATCTTTTTCATCCTGACCTGAAAAGTAATAACATCAAAGTTTCAAAAACAGTATCAACTTAATATTTAAGATGCAAAATCACGATATGAATGCTTCAAAAGTATTAAGGCTTAAGTTGATTTTCAGGATAGGCTCCGACAGACCCCCGTGACCCGGAGACGGAGTAAGCGGGAATAGATAATGGATGGATGGATTTCAGAACCGATGAAAATGAGGATTTAGTCGGAGAGTTTATTGTTGGTTCAACACTAATAAACTGGATAACTAAAAGAAAAGTGAATAGTACTGAGACACTTTGAAGATTACATGGTTTCTCCATGGTTCCGTTTTCACTCTTGACCCAAATTTAAATCCGAATATGAGATTTATCTTGCATCACTCAACAGAATGAGCTAAATCCTCTCCTTTCAGAATTAAGCAGCTTCTGAGGTGAAACCGATATGTTTCTTTGAGATAATCTTGCCCTTTAGAATGCTATTAATCTCTATAATTTACTGGCTGATTTAACATATCAGAGCCTCTTTTTTTTGGCTGCTGAAGTGGTAAAGCATGCTGGACTACTCTGAACAGAGTTTATAATGAACTCAACAGCTCAGGTGAGCAACTTCGTCTTCACTTAAAGTTATCCAACAGCCTGCATCTATGGTTCTGTCACCAAGCATTTCTAGAAGGCGCTCTGAATACACCTTTATAGAAGTAGGATGACGAAAAAGAAAGTACACGTTCTTTTTATTTGTGAGGTGTTTCTATGACATAACTGAAATAAATAAACAAAAACATCCCTCTGATCATCTGACCTTTAACTTGGCCAGTGTAAAACTTGATTATTTTCATTTTCATCTGTTTTTTGGAGATAGATAACCCATTCTTAGCCAAATTTTAGCTTTCAGACACATGGCCTGACATTTCATTCTACGATACTTCTGTATGCAGAAGAGTGTGGTCAACTCTGACTGCGAGGTATCTAATGACAGTAATGATTAATGACAGTAATATGCTCCCACAGATCCAGCTTCTCTGGCATCATAACATGCGGTCACAGCTTTTATATTTTTAACTGATTGTGGCACTGTGCATTATTATTAAGCATTTCAACTTTGCACTTGTGTGTCCAAAAGACATTTCAAGAGTTGTGTGATTTATCCAGATGTAATCTAAGCCAGGCTGCCATGTTTATCTCAGAAAAAGGAGGGTTTCTCTTGTCAACATTTATAAACAACCCATACTTTTTCAGCCTTTTTTCAACTGTACCATCATGAGCATGACATGTAACTACAGTCTGACATGCAGCTAGTGGGTTTTGACCATCTTATCTGAGCGTTGCATGGTCTGAGCTGGAGGTAAACATGCCAGGATGTCCACTCCTGGGGAACCAGCAACTGTCTTGACGGGTTTCCAGTTGTGAATAGTCTCTCTCACTATCAAACGGTAGACTCCATATACTATGGATATGGTCTCGTAACGCTTCCCAAATGTCTTTGCTCCTTGGAGCTGCATTACCACATGTCCGAATGTCCCAGACCATTAAATTCCCAACAAGTTAAGCTTTTAATAGCAGTAACCACACTCGCTGATGATCACTGAATCGAGTGCATTTAATTAACAACAGTGAGCTGCTACTTGTCATCTTGCCTGTGAAAAAAATAAGGATGTATTTAGTTTTTCCAGACATACGTCTTTGGTATTTGGCCTTAATAGTTACTAAATGAATGATAGCACAATGTAATGCGTCATGTATTGTTCAGTTGAGGTTACATTTACGTAATTTTATGGTCTGAACCACATCATTTATACTATGTCTTGCCATCAAATTTGTCTGAATTAAAGGACGGAGTACTTTCGTTTTCTCCCAACTGGCACATGCATAAATAAAACAAATGTTCTGGCAAAGTCACGACTTGGTCTAGAGATACAGCGTCTCTTACTATGTTACCAAACTGACAAAGCCTTTTTTCACAGTGAAGACAACTAAGAATTGCTGGATTTCTGCCAGGGAGGGTCTCAGCACTGGACAATCTCCACTGTACAAAGCACCAATGAGACACACAGCATAAAAAAATCCAATTGCAATTTCCATATTTTATTTTACACCAACTTCTTAGGGTTTGGTTAGATAATTAGTAAAGGAAAACCTTGTGATGTTTAAAAACGAGTATGTATCAAATGAACAGATGTTGCCAGCAGTGGTGAGTTAGTATTGGAAGGTTGGGAAAATGTTTGGGATAATGAACAGACTCATTTGTGGCACAGTGTCCATGCACGTTATTATTATCTAACTGATATTTAAAATAAAATAAAAAAAAAAAAAAACATAAGAAAAGGGTTTTTTTTCTAGCTGTCATTTTGCCATTATGATTCCTTTCTTACAAGAACTTGTGTATAGCAGTGATTTCTTTTGAGATGACGTGAAAAGGTCCAAAAAGCTTTGGTTGAAAAACCACTTTGACTAAAGAGCAACTCTTAAGAGAGTTTATATAACAACACAACAACAGGTTAATGAACTGGACAGAAAATAAAATCACTTTGCTAACAGTAAGCTCCCTAAAATCCTTCTTTTTTAATGTATCACACGAGAAATGAGCGCTGGCACTGCTGTATTTTGACATGCTGACAAAGAAAATATTCTGCATTCATGTCGGACGTGTTTCTTCTTGTTTACTGGAAAAACTACATGTTGTCTTTTATCAGTCCGGATGACTAGGGTTTCTTTTCTGTTTTATCTGACTTTGTTTTATATCGACGAACACAACTGATGAGAAAGAAACTAAACTGGCTCGTCTAAGCAAAATCAGACTACTTTGAAAGGACTTGCTTACATCTAATGCCAACATTGTTTTTTTATATATAAATTCAGATAAACCTTCGTGGCCTTTATTTCTCATCTCTTTGGTGTGTAACTGCTATTATCAAACAATAAACCGTGATTAGAATTTACTGTCATTACTACAGACTTTAAATAAATTAAAACCTGTAAATGTGGCTGATGGAGACGAAACATTTCAAACTTACTCGTTTCATCTTCGCCAGCTGAAGTCGTCGTTTGCAGGAGAAACTCTGCATCTTTTTTAAATCTGTTTCGTAGCGTCGTTAAATCTCCATCATTCCGCATTTTGTTTTCAACCATCGACTGTAGAGATATTGCCAAAAACAACCAAAAACTGTAAAAAAATAAAAAACCAGAAAAACTCAGCGCTGGACGGCGGCTAACAGCTGAGCCGTTTCCTGCCTGCAAGAGTCGCTTGTTTATGACGCACACATACAACATTTTTTTATTACTTCTTAAGTCTTGAATTTCTCTGAACAAAACAAATTAGTATAGAATAGCATTTTTTCCTACTTCCTACTAGATCTAATAGTTATCAGTATGGGTGAGTAAATATATATATATATATATATATATATATATATATATATATATATATATATATATATATATATATATATATATATACACACACACACACACACACACACACACAAAAGACATATTAGTATTAACTATTCGTCAGCAGCATAGCTAAGACTTCCATGTATATATGACTGATTCATGGTTAGTTGGTGATCCACAGAGATGATTATATAAACAGGTGTAGACAGCAGACACTGAGGTGGTCAGAGGTGGGGCTGCAGGTCAGTAGGTCCAGCTGTCTATACAGACAGCTGGAGGTAAACGTTGGGATGGTCAGAGGGTGCGACTGCAGATCAGCAGGCAGCTCCTGAGGATCTGGTCTGCAAACCTGTACAGAAGAGAAAAAGAGGAGACAGACCTGCACAACAAACTACAAGAACAATGGAGCACAATTATACTTATGAGATACTTCTAATTAATAACTGAGTATTGAGCTGAAGAAGGGAAGAGAAACAGAGGAGGTGAGGGGCACCAGTCAGTGGATCATGTTGGTGTCCCGCTGCAGCAGGTCTACAACAGCAGATCCAGGATAAAGCTGTGAAGACCAGCTGCTCTAGTCTGGTCCTGCAGCTGCAGCTGTAACTACTGGCCCTAACACACTAAAGTTTATTCTAACTATATACTTTACTAAACAGAATCTTTTTAAGTTTAGTTTTAAAGGTGGAGGTGGTGTCAACCTCCTTCAGCCAAACTGGAACTTGGTTCCATAGTGACGGTTCCTGATAACAGGAGACCCGTCCTCCAAGTCTACATCTGGATCCTCTAGGAACTACGAGTAAACCTGCAGTCTGATAACGGAGAACTCTGTTAGGAACATGTGGTTCTATCAGGTCTGCAAATATCACAGCGCTAGGCCATTTTGGACTTTATACGCAAGTAATAAAATTTTGAATTGGATTCTTAGTTTTATGGGGAGCTAATGAAGGAAGGCTAACACAGGAGAGACGTGCTCTCACTGGATGGATGGATGGATGGATGGATGGATGGATGGATGGCATTCCTAATCCATAGGAGTCAATATGACATTTGGCCACCCTTTGCAGCTATAACTTCAACTCTTCTGGGAGGGCTGTCCACAAGGTTTAGGAGTGTTTATGGGAATTTATTACCATTCTTCCAGCCTTCCAGAATTGTAAGGTCACACACTGATGTTTGATGAGAAGGTCTGGCTCTCTGTCTCCGCTCTAATTCATACCAAAGATGTTCTATCAGGTTGAGGTCAGGACTCTGTGCAGGCCAGTCAAGTTCATCCACACCAGACTCTGTCATCCATGTATTCATGGACATTGCTTTGTGGCGGCGTGCATTACACCACTGCATCCGACGCTTTGCATTGGACTCTGTGATGTATGTCTTGGATGCAGCTGCTCAGCCATCATTCCCTCCTTTCCAAACACTTCCATGTTCTTATAGTACAGCTGACAGTTTACTGTGGAGTATTTAGGACGAGGAAGTTTCAACATCTGGATTTGTTGCACAGGTGGCATCAAATCACAGCAAATACTTTTGGCAAAATGTGTATAGATACACTAAACACCTATAAAGGGTATCGAAGTTTTTCTGCTGGAGGGAATTTTAACACCTATTTATATCAACAGAGCTCATTCGGCTGTAAATACATGTAAAGTGTCTGCTATGCTTCTCCTGTGGTTGACAATAAAGCTACCTTGTTCTTTAGTATGTAGTGCGGCTGTTAGAAATATGTAAATTAACAAAACAAAATGTAACTTGATTTTATCAAATTAAATTCTGATTAGAAGATAAACAGAAGAGTTGTTCACATTTATTTTCCGTTTACATTAACCTGCAACTACATTGTTCAGTGACACTTCTGAATCTAAACTACAAACTGGTACACATTCAATCAGAATATTGGCTGACACAGCAGTTGTACAGATGTTTATTTCATCTTTATCAGAAACTCACTGTAGATACCACAGCTTTGAGAATAAAAAAAACTCAGTGCACAAAGCAATACACAGTATGTTTGTTATCCACAGCTGAAAATGACTTATGAAAATCACACAGTTCATAGCCCATCCAGATGGATGTTGTGTAAGAAATAAAATATTTGTTGTTTTTTTTGCAACAGTAAAAATGAATGTAATGTCAGTATCATGTGAGGTCTGAAATAAAATATAAGAATTAAGCTCTATTGAGGCCCACTGGACTAGATATCAGTTTTAATACTAGAAAACTTGAGTAAGAGCTTGACTAAAATCCAGAGTTTGCAATATTCGATTACAGGTAAGCAGTGTGATGAATGAGCATCAGTGTTAAACCTGCTGGGATTAGCAGGGCTTCATAAAGCTGGCCAGATTTCCTCCTGGTGTGCGCCTGGTGTGTTTGTAAAGTGAATACTCATTCTGTTGGAAAATCAGAAAGCATTAAAACTTCACCCGAGGCTGACACCAAGCGTCCCACTTCTATGGAGCTTCTGTGTCTCTGGCCAAGTGAACCCTGTTTGGGCGCGTAGGAATGTGCATTAGCTTTGTCCCGTGTGAGAGTCAAATTTACCTCAGGTGCACCTCTCCCTTTTCCCTTCCCCCACACCAACATCCAATCCCACAGATAAGGTGCCATTTCCCGGCCTTACCCTGTGTTTGGAATGTGCAACAGAGTAGCCCTCCATCACAATTGTCATTTCATACATTAAACAATACTGGCATATTCTAAGGAAGTATGTATAAATTGCATTGAACTGGACCATTACATTCAGCAGTTACCGACGGGACACGTAATCCAGTCAGAAAACCGTTTATTCTTCAAAGCTTTTTCATTTTTATAAAAACATACACAGGAAGATGGAGACGATAGCTGTTTTGTTGGGTTTTCTTTAAGAGTCAATATCCAATGTATGCTATGTTTCACAGGGAAGCTACTTTACAAGCTTGACTCGATCTTTTAAAACTCTAAACTTGGGGTTTTTGGTGACCTTCTGGTTGAAAAGTGCTAGCACTTCATCCTCAGATCTAAAATTCCTGTTTCCAGTAAAAGAGTAGTAAGCTGCCACAACCTGGAAGAGATAAACAATCTCTCAACATCATATTAAACAAATAACAAGGCAAACTTACTTTGAAATGATGTATAAGACCGATGTATAAGTCTGTACACAAACAAAGATCAACAGACTCACAAATAAGTCACTTTGTGGCTCACCTTCTTCCTGAGCTTCTTTAGTGACAGCTCCTGGTCAGGTGAGTCTCTGAGTAATGCCTTGATGTTTCCTTTCCAGTTGAATTTGCCTGAAAGTTGAATTAAAATTGTTAATTAACTTTGTAAAAAGGGCCATTCTGACATTGTCAAAGACAATACTGACCCCTGCTGGATTGCCAGGAAACAGTCATTTAATTACAAATATACTTAACCACACAAAAGCCTACACCAAGTCATTCAAAGTGAATAGACAGCTGTATTAAAACTTTCGACTGCTGCTCTCCATCCATCAAGTCAAATACTGAGCCATGTTACCCTGAACAGCTTTGTCCTCCACCTCATCTGTTGCTGGTACGTCAACATCCTCTGCTGATTCGGTTACTAAAAAAGTGATTAAGAGTGTCATGTTTAAGTTAAATTATTATACACACTTACATTTTTAACTAACAACTGAAAAGAAAATAGATCCTAATGACAAAAATGTGTTTTGTTAGCACAAGATGAATGTAGAGAAATGAAAACTAGCGATTTACTTTTCAATTTCTTGGCAGATGTCTCATAGTCAGAAAGACTGTTGTTCTGCTCTTCATCTTCTTCGCTGTCACATTTTGTCTTCTTGCCCCTTTTCTTTTTGCCCATCTTTTCCGTGACTGGATTTGCATCACCTCTCTCTGCTTTTCCATTCTTTTGCCGACGAGCCTCTTTCCGCTCCCGTTTATTCAGCTTTTTCTTCTTTCCCTCAACATCAAGTTGACCGTCCTGCTTTTCAGGTCCATTAGTGCTCACCTGGATGAAAGCCGCTGTCTCTTTATTTTCTTTGTACTGCTGTGTGGCCTCTGAAACCTAAAAGACAGGTGATGAAAATCACTTCTGATACTAAAAATTAATTTTCTCTAATGAAATCGTTGAGGTGTCGTTACTATGGTAACAGTAGTAACCTTCTCATTGTTTTATGCTAAAACATTTGAAAGAAACTTAATATAAAACGTGCTAAAGTGTTTTTGGGATTTCAGACAACATTTCAGACCTTAAACCAAGTGTCAGCGCAGTATTCAGTTTCAGGTTTACTCCGAAATCTAAACAAGCCTGATGCAATTTGGACTCAAGCACTGTGCTGAAACCTCTGCATTCCCAAGTAAAACTGTATCTGTGCGTTTCCTGTGAGTATTGATTTATCAGCAAGGAACAAACGAGACGAGTAGCTTACATCATCAGCTGCTGAAAGTATATCCCACACCTCATCATGTAGACTGGTGTTGGATATTTTCAGACTGTTCGTCATCCAGTTCTGTTGGAAAGAAAACAAACAAATTTGCAAAGTGATTAGTTTCCGTGTTCAAGCCCCAGCAGGAGTTTGAGGTTTGAGGCTATGTGTTTTATTTTGTACATCAGAGGTTTAAGGTAGCCACACTTTGAACTCTTTTGTTGTACATTTTGAATGTGTAATTACGGATAAATGCTGTTCTGTGGCTAAGTGCAGTACCGTTTCAGACGGCTGTAAACAAATGTTTAGATGCAACATATTTACACAGGTGAAAACTTGTTTGAGCGGAAGCAGCCGATCGGGATCACAGCTCCACTTTCTGGGCCTCTTATGTGCATTTAAACTATTTAAAAGATGTCTCTTATATAAATAATGCTTCTTATGACACACCTTCTCTTCACTTGTTTGTTATCCACTTCTGCTGCTACCAATAATAATAATAATAATAATAATAATAATAATATCATCAACATGCTCTGTCTTCACTAGTCTATGCTCTCCTCCACCAACATCTGCAAACCCACGTTTGTCTTCACCAAATACAACATTTTTCCATTTTTATAGTGTTTGGTAACACCAACCTGGAACTTGGCTTTCTTCCTCGGTACATTATCATATGTACTGACTTGTCTGAGCACATCTCTCAGCTTGGCACTGACTCCAGGTTTGTTCATGGCTTTGTGTATTTTCTTTGGGAGAAGATGCAAAAACATCAAAAAGGAGGAACATCATTCTTCGTTCATATACATAATAGACTCGGACGAGCAGTTTACCTGTAGCCACTGCTGCTGCTTCACATCTCCTTTGTTTGCCCTGGCCTCGTATCCTTTGCCTCCGTACTTCTGATCTTCACTGATACATTTATTGTGATTTTTGTAGTCGTCGCCCCTGAGTAACACGCACAGAAAAGAACAGTTGAAAACGTCGCCGCAGAACGGGAGACGCCTTTCCTATCCAGGAAGACTGTGCGAACATCACAACGTAAACAGTCGATCAACTTGTACCAGAAGTCTTTTCCACAGTCGATGCAGGATAAGACCTGGCATCCACGGCACATGTTCAGGTGTTTGTCGACCTGAGCCTTTTTCAGGGACTCGCCACACGCGTTGCAGGTAAAGAACACCATTTTTTTCTAGACGGTTCCGCCTATATGTTACGCAGTTAGATCAATTAAAAAAACGCAAGTAAAACTCGGTATAAGCGTCATGCGACAGCGGGAGCCGACTGACCGTGGCGCAGAAACAAGCTAACGTCAATAAAGCTGGGGAGTGTGATCGTAAAAGTCGCGCAGGAGGCTGCGGGGGATCTTTCAAAACGCGCAAACGCTACGAGCAGTTGGACAAACCCTGTTTTTATTTAAACCCGCATCTGACCGTAAAAAAATAAACATTAAACGTTCGATTCCACTTCGTGTGAACTTTTCAAAACACACGTGACGTGTGTACACGAAGGGGCTACTTCATTAGCGTTCCGTGAGCAAATGCAACTGAAGAAGAGTTCCGAGGAAAGTTGGCCACATGCGCGATGCTTTTTTTTTAACCTTTGACATTCATTAAGTAGTTGCAAGTTTAACCGCGTCTTGCGTCTTGCTTAACTAACTCAGCACGTTACAATGTATAAAACGTTTGCTTTGCGTGACAGATTATTGTTCACCATAACGTATTTGTAAGTTTCAGCCGGTCGTTGAACCAGGACGTGACGTAATGTTACGACGGTAAGAAAGTGACCTATCATCCCAATAAAAGGTGGTTTACGGAAATATCGTTTTAGGTTTAATTTAATACCAGCTTCACTAAACATTCTATATTCACAATGAATTAGCTGTCGTGGTTAAATCACACAGCAGTCCACAGCTTCCGCTGTTGTTGGTAACTAATTATGAGTGTGACGTTTTCACAATAAGACTTCTCCTTTTCACAACACTTTTGCCCAATTTTCGCATGGGTGGTCTCGCGGCGTAGGCACGCGGGATTCTGCGCGAGCGTTGAACATTGTAAATAAATATTGCAGCATGTCAGCGGTCGGCAGGATGGACGAGAGCTTCGTTTAGTCTGTCGCGTGTCTTGTTTGTGTTTTTTTGTTTGTTTGAAGGAGAAGTTGTCGCTGACCGTCCCGGCCACCATGGACGCCCTGTCGACTCACAGCTCCTATCTCCTTCAGCAGCTGCAGGAGCAGAGGATTCAGGGTTTGCTCTGCGACTGCATGCTGGTGGTCAAAGGCGTCTGCTTCAAAGCGCACAAAAATGTCCTGGCCGCGTTCAGTTCCTATTTCAGGTGCCTTCAATATCTTTCTGTAGTCGAGAAAAGTTCTTATCCATGTGATGTCATTGTAAATCATGCTGGGAGGTCACAGACTGGCCCGATGTCTTAACTGTGGTTTTGCTCTTCTCAGGTCTTTGTTCCAAAATTCTCCCAGTCAGAAGAGTGATGTGTTTAATCTGGTCATCCAGGATGTCAGTGGCATTGGCCAAATATTGGACTACATGTATACTTCCCATCTTGACATTAATCAGGAGAATGTGCAAGCGCTCTTGGACATTGCCCAGAACCTGCAGGTTCCAAACGTTCAGAGCATGTGCAATACCTTCCTCAAGCCTTGCCCCCCACCCGTGGAAATGCCTTCATTCGCTCTCCCAAGTATGCTGAGCTCAGAACACGACTGTCTGCTTGGGAGCGGTCTTCCTCATGATGTCGACCTCCACTGTCCCTCTGAGCCCCAGAGGCCTGGCTTCTACAGTGATGGGGAACACAGCAGAAAAGTGCCAATTCCTCTACCAGGTGGCAGCTCCAACTGTGACATACCCAGCACCTCTCAGGCACCTGTAGAAAAACAACTAGTTCATGGATATAAGCTCCGTAATTTCTACAGTAAGCAGTACTTCAAACAAAGTGCCATTCAGACTAACAGTTCGACCTCAAGTCAAGGCCTGGGTCCTTTGGTGTTGGCAGAAGAGCAGCAATGCCAACTTGGAATGAGCCATGGTGGCAACAACATCCCTGTGAGCTCAGGAAACACGACTCAGGCTAACCCTTGCACATCCACAGCAGTGGGAAAAAAGGATGCGTCTTCTTTGACACCCGCAGAAAACACAAACGCCCCTAACTCTGACTCGGCTGATTCCATGGTCAGCAAGCCAGTTCGCCCAAAGAAGGCTGTGTACCTGAAGAAATTTAATTACCTCCGATCTCAAAAGGCTCTGGAGGAGATGTCTGCAGTATCAGTCACTGAACCTGTTCTCAGCTGCCCCAGAGAGAGCCATCCAGGGCAGCCCGTGGTCCAGACCAAAGCCTCAGAAGCTCCTCTAGAAGGCAGCGAAGGAAGTGTGGAAGCTTCTGAGACGACTGATGTGCAGCTTCCCAGTCCTCCTGTAAACCAAGACGAGCAACATTTGAAGCATGTACCAGATCCTCCACAGCAAACGGGACAAAAACAGTATTGTTGTGAGGTGTGTGGGAAGATCTTCAAACACCCAAGTAACCTGGAGCTGCACAAGCGCTCACATACTGGTACTACCTTTGATTGCTTAATAATCACACTGATATGAACTAACGCAGCAAGTCTTTAATTTATTATACTTATTTTTAGAGACAAACTTACATTTGCTGTTGCAGGTGAGAAGCCCTTTCAGTGCAATATTTGTGGGCGAAACTTCTCACAGGTATTTCAGGTGTATTCTATGCTTTTTTTTTTCTCCCTTTTTGATGGTTGGATTGTCTTGAGGTGTCATTGTTTTTTGTCTTTCAGGCAGGGAATTTGCAAACTCATTTACGGCGACATTCCGGTGAGAAGCCATACATCTGTGAATTATGTGGTAAAAGGTAATACTAAGTGTTTTTTGTTTGTTTTTTAATACCAGTCTGATGTCCCTTGTTTACTAAGCTTAGCACAAAAAGTAAGGAAATTAGTGGTTGTTAGATTATTTCTTTGATGTAACAATGCCTCTTGACGATAAATCAGATACCGTTGGAAAACCTGTTTATTTCCCTTTTTGAATGGTGCCACATTTGTAAGGAACATGCATTTTTTTGGATGAGCAGCAGAGCTGAGTTTGTGGGTTGTGCCCATGAAAAGATGTTAGAGCAGGAGCATCCCCCTTCTGTCCTGAAGAAGCTCCTAATGACATCTTTTCTGCTGACATCTTTTCTGCTTCCTTACTCTCATCTCTTAACTGCACAGAAGTAACACAATTAAACCTCAATTTCCTTTGCATTTTATTTAAGCTGATTCTCAAGCTGTATTTTTGATTGTGTTTTTCCATTCACAATTTATAATGGCCTCTTTCATTTTGAAATTGCACTTTTGGTATACGAAGGTTTCCCACAAATTCTGGGTTGATTGTGTTCTTTTTTGTAAGTGTCTTTGGATAAAAGCATCTGCTACATTTAACGTAACGTATGTAAAGTGTAGATTTTGTGTGTAATGGTTACATAGTGAGGAACGGTGAATGAAATCACCAGATTAAATGAAGACAGATTATATAAACCCAGTTGGAGCAGTTTCACTGCAACACGACATAATGTTGTTTAACCATAATAGAACTTATAATTACCTTCACATTGACTGTTCATCTGTTTTTGTTTTGTTTTTTTGTCTGTTTTTTATAGCTTTACTGCATCAGGGGATGTTCATCGTCACAAAGTAGTTCACACAGGAGAGAAGCCACATCTTTGTGATATCTGTGGCCGAGGTATGTGACATCTCTCCCGGTAGTCCGAGATACTCATTCAAATGGTGAGGCGGAAAAGCGCAGACGACTTCAATGTTATGATTTTTGTTAAGGATTTAACAACTTGAGTAACCTCAAAGAGCACAAGAGGACTCACGCAACAGATAAGACGTTCACCTGTGACCAGTGCGGGAAATCCTTCAACACCCACAGGAAGCTGCTGAAGCATAAGGCCCGCCATGCTGGGGAAAAGCCTCACAGCTGCGCTACCTGTGGTAAGACGGTCTCTAACCAGTTACCTCTCCTAACAAGCAGCCGTGGTTTTGGGGGCAGCGATCAATAATCTCACAAAAATGCAAGAAAAGCTTTAGCTCTAAGCTTATACAGACTATTACCATCTAAACACAACACATTTAAAGCACCGAGCTAAATGAACTATTTGTTGTAAAGAGATGAGAATGCAACATGCCCCAGAAAACCTGAACTAGCACCCAGGTGGTGCAAAAATAAGCCAATTGTCGGCTTAAAGGCGAGACTGTAGATTTTAAGGATTACCATTTTGCGTGTAAAAGTCACTGACCCAGCAGTTAAAAAAAAAAACAAAAAAACAACAACAATAAAAAGCAAAAGTACATGCCAACTCTGAATTTGTTATTGTGTTTCATGTTTTGCCAATTTAAATCATATCTATTTAATCACAAGTCTCCATGTCAAATCAACATGGTTTTTGTCTGATTTATTTTGTTAGCAGTCGACGGATACAGAGACAGGGCTGCCGAGTACATTCCTCAGCAAGCATACAATCCTTGCTTCATTTTGATTTGGTCAATTCCTGAAGGGAAGCTAATTTGTGAACAGATTCTATAGGCTGTGAAGATTCCTTAGAGGTGCAAATCAGTACAAACTGGCAAAAGCCCAGTGACCTTGTCACCATCAGAGTTGTGTAGCCCTTGATGAGAAGTTGGTGATGACCATTAATTAGGATCAGGTGTGTTGATGGAGGGAAACATCTAAAACATGCAGGACGATGGCCCTGGAGGACCAGGAATGAAGACCCCTGGTCTAAACGCTCTAAACGCTTAAAAACATATCTGAAAACTCTGTTACACAATAGGAAAATCAGTCCTGGTACAATGATCGGCGAGAGTGGATTTTCTAGATTGCAGACTTGGAATCGATTCCTTGTAGGATAAGAATCACCACCAAGAGTTTGTGTGCATGATTTACAGTTTAGATGTTGCACATGGGCAGCACGGTGGCTTAGTGTTTAGCACTGTTGCCTCACAGCAAGAAGGTTCCTGGTTCGATTCCCGGCCCGGTGGGTCTTTCTGTGTGGAGTTTGCATGTTCTCCCCGTGCTTGCGTGGGTTCCCTCCGGGTACTCCGGCTTCCTCCCACAGTCCAAAAACATGCAAGGTAGGTTAATTGACCATCGTAAATTCTCCCTAGGTGTGAATGTGAGTGTGATTGGTTGTTTGTCTTCTATGAGGCCCTGCGATGGACTGGCGACCTGTCCAGGGTGGACCCCTGCCTTTCGCCTACTATGCGTCGGGATAGGCTCCGACAGACCCCCGTGACCCGGAAACGGATTAAGCGGGAATAGCTAATGGATGGATGTTGACACATGTCACTTAAACTTAAACAGGTCTATAAATACTTCAGTTAAGTTCAAGTGGCCGCTCAAACAGACACAGCTCACATTTTACTTCCATCAACATGATCTAAAGCATATAAATCTAAAACTTTTGGCTCTCCTGCATGTGGGCAGCCTAAAGCTTGATGCAATATCTTCAGGTCCAGGATATGCACGTAGGTCATGAACTGCTGTATGTGCAAACACACTGATATTGTCATTAAATTATGCAGTCAATTATGTTTTATTATGAAAGTCATTTTTGCCCTTCAGTTTTAAATGTTATTTATTCTTCCTCTGTACATTATCAATGGAGATGTTGACAAGACCATGTTGTGGACTCTTATATAATATACATATATAAAAAAAATATTTCTTTATTTGATGCAGGGAAGTGCTTCATTGGCTCAGGAGACCTACAGCGTCATGTACGATCGCACACTGGCGAGAAACCCTACATCTGTAACACGTGTGGAAAGAGCTTTACCCGTTCTGCCATGTTGAGGAGACATAGCAACATGCATTGCAAGGGACCTCCAGTTGGCAGCCTGGTCCCAGTCAGCTCTGAGCAGCCACACAGCACGGAGGGAGCGGCGCCTTTCAGCAAACCTGTCAGCCACAGTAAACCACCTGCTGCCACTGAGCAGCACTTCCCTGATCTCATGTCTAATGCAGGCTTAGATAAACCACCACCTTCTCCTTCGCCACCACAAGCAACACCACATATGGAGACGCCACCTCCCAGCATGCACCTTAATTCCGCGTCAAACCCACTTCCAGAGCTGCGCTCCCTGGTTCCCCATCACCTTCTGTCATCTAATCAGCAGGAGAGAAGTACAGCTCTACTTGCCACAGACCGCATAAAGCTTGCCAAGACCCATGTGACTCAGGAGGGTGAATACGGTCCATATATGGAGTCTGAAGACAGAGATCCTGCAGGGAGACCTTATCTACCTCCCACAGACAGTCACTGCAGTTCCCTCACAGGGTCCAGCCGGCCATATAGATCCAGTGAAGGCCAGTTTATCTCCAGCGTAACTCTGTGGGGCCTGGCGATGAAAACTTTGCAAAATGATAATGACATGGAGCAGTAAAATGCATCTATTTCAGATAAGCACAGCACAGCCACATTAAAAGTTCTGTACTTTTAATAAATGCTGATGTTTCACTTAGCGTTTAAATTAACATTTTTAATACTTAAATCATGATTGTTTAAAACTGACCCAAATCACTTAAATGGAAGCTTGTAGGAGTACAAAAAATAGTATTAAAATTATAATAATATGAATTGTATATTTGTCTGGGGTTTTCATTGCACAACAAAGAAAGTTCTTACAAACTCTTATTTGTTATTACAGTTATTCAGATATTCTTGAGCTGGCTTTGTTAAGGTCCTTAATGACATTTTCCTGGTCAGACTCAAGTTGGCAGTGTTGCAGCTGTAACAACATTGTAATGACACTTATTAATGACAACACTTTTTGTCAGTGTTTTAGTACAGTTTTACCCTAAATGTCCAATGCAACATATTATTACTAATATAATGATTGCCATTATTATTTGAATCAGTTAGGGGGAAAAAAAGGAGAATGGGTTCACTTTGTCGATAGTGTTTTAGACTTGATACTTACAAATTTTCATCTGGTGTCTTAGGTTTGTCTTAATTGCCATCACAGTTTTCCACTTATGATCATTATATAATGTGTTATAATCAAATTGTATTCTTCTCAGTCAAATGTATTCAGTTATTTGTCAGAAACACATTTTTTAGACAAGTGCTAACAGCATCATGTCTTAACCTAGTTATATAATAGGTACTGAACTAAATGGTGATTAGAGTTTAATATCACTAATACTCTATATTAAAGAGTGGTATGGGTTTTTCTTTTTTTATGTGACCATGGCAACCACAACTTTAAATTCCAATTATTAATGTGGGGATCAGCGTTTTCAGGAGCCCTGGGATTTAACTGTTCAGTGGTCCTGTGCCCATGTAGTCCATCAAACGACACTGTGGATCAGATTATACATGTTTATATGGCTTTTAATTTTCATGTTGCAATGATTTTTGGTGGAGGCTGAAGCTACTATAACCACTTGCAACACCCCAACTAAACAGATTTCAGCTAGAACTGCCACGTTAGTTTTATGTTTCTACAAAGGCTACAGAGGGAGCTAGAGACAACAGTTTGTAGCTCATGCCTACATGTCCATATTTTCACCAGATCTGCCAGTAGAATATAAAACATATCTAGGACAAATGTTTAGTTGCATGTCATGTATGTAGTGGTCAGTAACACAATGCCTGCACTCACTTAAGGTTTAAAAAAATTGCTCATGAGGACGATTTGGTTTCGTGAAATGTAGCTGTCGCATGCAACAATCACATTTACTTCACATCCAGAGAGCACTATGCATCAGTAACAATTGTGCAGCCCCATTGCAGGATGTGAAACGTGTAAACATTACACAGAGGAGACATGATTTGCTCCTAGATACACCACTGCTGATTGGCTGTCTCTGTCAATGTACAGGCCTTGTTATCCCACGCCTGCTGGATTAGTTGCCTAGCAACACATTGCATGAGGCTGTTATCGTGGCGTTCATTCTCCTTCATTACCCCTTACATCAGTCCTGCAAACTCTGAAGGGAAAGCGGCAGGGATTCATGGTGGAGTGTCGTCTGACCTCGGCGCACCATTTTGCACTCTCGAAGGAGTGTCCAGCATGTATGTGTGTTTGTCTCCCATTACAATGCAAACACCCCAATACTTCTATATCTCATTCTTCCCTCACAATATTTACAGTAATCAAGTAAATAATATTTTGTTTTGTTTTTTGATAATTACCAAATGCTCTCATGGGAAGGTTGGACAGCCTTTACCACACCGCCGGGTTATGTAACCCAAGCCAGCTTGAGCATGTTCTCACTTTTCTGCAAATAACGAAGTGTGAGTGTGAAGAAGTCCATGCTGTCAGTCCCCCAATGTGAAGACACAGCTCAGCAGCAGCAGATTTTGATAAAAAAAATACCCTTCTCACTTGATTTTAGTTTAGTACTTAATTTTTTCTGCTTTATATATGAAGATATAACATTTTCCTTAATGTACTCCAAAATGGTTTCATTGTACATTGTGGCATTATCTTTGGGGAGGTTTTTTTTAAACATTTATTTTCACTTATCTAAAATGTTTTGCATAACTTGTTTGTTCTTGTTAAAGGTTCAAATCACCACAAGTCACAACAGTCAGTTAAATGAAACAGAATACAACAATACACACCTCGTATTATAAATGAAACCATTAAAACATGTTGCGTTTAGGAAATGCAACAATATTATTTGTCAATTTAGCGCCGACTTTTAGTACAACTAAGAGACCTTGGAGTTATTTTTTACCAGGATTTGTTGTTTAAACAGCATATTGAACAGGTTTGTTAGAAAACATTTTTCCGACTTCGTAATATTGCAAAGATCAGGAGCATCCTCTCCCAGAGTGAAGCTGAAAAACTAATTCACGTGTTTGTATCTTCTAGACTAGATTACTGTAATTTAATATTATCAGGATGTCCAAGTAATTCTCTGAATAGTCTCCAGCTGATCCAAAATGCAGCAGCGTGAGTCCTGACAGGAATCAACAAGAGAGCACGTCTCTCCAGTGTCAGCTTCCCTCCATTGGCTCCCCGTAAAACTCAGGATCCAATTCAACATTTGATTACTTGTGTATAACGTCCAAAATGGCCAAGACCTGATAGAACCACATGTTCCTAATAGAGGTCTCTGTTCTCAGAATGCAGGTTTACTCGTAGTTCCTAGAGGATCCAGATGTAGACTTGGAGGACGGGATTTCTGTTATCAGGAACCATCACTATGGAACCAACTTCCAGTTTGGGTTAAGGAGGCTGACGCCACCTCCACCTTTAAAACCAAACTGAAAACGTTTCTGCTTAGTAAAGCAAATAGTTGGAGTAAACTTTAGTGTGTTAGGACCAGTAGTCACAGCTGCAGCTGCAGGACCAGACTAGAGCAGCTGGTCTTCACAGCTTCATCCTGGATCTGCTGCTGTAGACCTGCTGCAGGGGGACCCCAACATGATCCACTGACTGATGCCCCTCACCGTCTACTCTATCTACTTTTTGTTTCTTCCTTCAGCTAAATCCATAGCTGTTAGTTAGGAGCACCTCATATGCGTAACTGCTCTGTTGTTCTTGTAGTTTGTTGTGCTGTTTTGTATAAGGGTAGATATGGGCCAAAATGCATGAGCTTGTAGATTTGATGTGAAAACGTGTAGAATACAATAAGAGAACTTACGCAACAAAAATCTGAACTTGTACATCAAAATCTTCTTCTGTATAGAAAAATCACACACATGTAAAATGAATTGGATTTGGAATTGGATCAAGTAAGACTGTGGAAAAAATGATTTATATTTGTAAGTCCAATACTTCATCGATAGGTCAACCAATCAGAGTGAAGGGTTGGGAGCCCAACATGCCAGATGCTTTCTCTTGTCAGACCTCCTGTCAGCTATCTCCATGGCACACCAAACTGGGTAGTTACTTCATCTGCTTCATGCTCCTGCTTCATCTGCATCTGTTTCAAAATACTTTCAAAATTCTGTAAAAACCTACATTCTGTGCCATTTTCAAATCTACAAGCTCGTGCATTTTGGCCCATATCTACCTTCATAGTTTTGCCCCCTCTCTTTCTCTTCTGTATATGTTTGCAGGTCTGAGCTTCCAGAGCAGCATGCTGACTTTTAGTCCCACATTTGAGTATCCTTGTGTCTACCTCTACAGATGCACCTGTAGAATATTTACCATCTTGCTGGCCTGCAGTCCCACCCTCCAACCACCTCAGTTCTCCTCTCTACACCTGTTTATTTAGTTTTCCATGTAGTACATCGACTGACCATCTATCAGTCACAATAGAAGTACTTAGAATGCTTAGTTCTCCAGCAGATAATTACTACTAAAATACATTGTCCTATAATATTGACATTACATTTGCACTCTCATCTCTCTGTTCTTAATCTTCTTTGTTTTATCTCACTCCTTTGTCTTCCCTTTGCCTGGCTGCCAGTCTGCAGTGTTGAAAAAAGTGTAGATTGAATTATGACAAAATCTTCCAAGGTATTCAGAGGAAATAAAGAAACAACAGTGCCACTACAATTGTCATTAGTTATACCAAAGTTACTCTGTCTGGAGGATGAGCGGCTTTGAAGGTGAATCCTCTCTGCCCAAAACCCCTCTTCTCTTCTTACCTTCTCTCTGTGCTGCTTCCTCGCTCTCCCAGTTGCACTGAAGTTAATCCTGATTATGAGACCCGCTCTAATGCCATTTTACGCAGAAACGTTTCCAAACGCCTGTCTTTTGTTCCAATATCTAATTATGTTTTATTGCTTTGTGTTGTCACAGGCATATGAGGATAGCTTTAATTAACAAGTGAGTGTGAAATATATGAATCCAACCAAATCTGGCTGGCTGTGACATTTCCCTGCAAAATCAGAGCAGTCAGGTTGAGCCTCAGGCAAATCTTTGATATTTCACTGTTTTTTAAATGTGCAGTGGCTGTTTTGAAAGACTTTAGTTGAACAGAAATATCCTAGTATCTTTTCTAGATTCCATGGCTTAAAAAGTAAAATCTTTTCCTCACTATTTAATAGTCAGGCTTTTTCTTTTTCTGCCAGTTATTGGAAGATGGAGTTCACTTGATAATGGAGTTGACTGTATCATCACTCGATGATGCACATGGGTTCTGGCAGCAGTTCAGTTGGTGCAGAGCTGCGGCTTGTTGCTCTGTTGGATGAGATTATTAAGTGGAAGACCTAGTCTGCGTGCTATAATTCCTCTGTGTCACAATACGAAAAAGGCTTAAATGGAGAAGAATGGCAATTGTTCCTACCGTTGCCCTACTGCCATTTCTACTCTATGGTTCTGCTTTTCCCTTCGACTCAGACGAGTACCTATTTAGATGCAGATTCCCAGAGGAAATCTAAATGGGTTTTATTGTTAAGATCACCTGATCACCTGACAAAAGTTCTTCTAACATTCCTAGATTGTCATGTTCTGCGCCAGCTCCAGTCCACAGACACACATGTTCATGCCCTGTCATTTTTTTCTCTGCCTATTATCTGCTGCTCTACTTCTTCACGATCTTGCTCTCTTGCACACATGCACACTGGCCTTCAGCTACTGTACCCAGGTGTGTTTTCTGTCTGCCTCTGCAGTGCACTTCCACTTTCTTGGGATGCATTTTGACACCTATCAGTGTGTCTGAACAGTTATATTCCCTTGAGCAAGAAAGAATTGTTGGAAACATACAGTAAAGTTTTGGACTAGGAATGGAGAGATTGTTGAAGGTAAATACGTTACCGATTATCTGCGTTTCTGCTACCAGTTATATTTTGCTCCCAACACTGTTTCGAACAGCACACTATGTGAAAATTGAGCGATGATTGGACACATCTGGAATCCCCTCAGGATACTTGAGTCTATTTGCAGATTCATGTGCCCCAGCATGTTTAAAGACATGGCAGCAGCTCTTCACCATGAGTGTGCTGACAGCAGAGCCTCAAGAAACCAAAACCATGGCTGGCAGCACAAAGTGTTCGATCAGAATTAGAATTAAAATTAGTAATGTTGAGGAGGGGGTGTTTTTTTGTTTTTTTTATACTGGTGAACCCGGGAGGTGTCAGTTAATGTAATTACATTTTGGACAGAATCATTTTATGTCAGCATCGTAGGCCAAGCTGTAAGATTTACATATGAAAACCGACATTTACATATTTTCTGCAGTGCAGTGTTCTCTTAAACAAGTCTATTTAACTTTTAAAACAAGAAATGACACAACCACCCTCCATCCATCCTCATTAGGGTCATGGGGTCTGCTAGAGCCTATCCCAGCCACCTTCAGGCTAAAGGCAACAACCATCCTCTTGCAACTGAAACATTGCTGTGACAACATGTAACAACATTAATTTGTCTAGTTAATGATGGCTTAAATTAGTCAGCATTAGCATAAAAATTACCAACTTAAATGAGTAAAAAGTGCTATGTGCCAAAGGGTGCCAGTGTTCATTTGGGTGAGACTTTTCTTTTCAAACGTAAAAAGTGATATATATCTCCGATGGCCAGTCCGGTGGTGGTTGGGTACTTGATTACTTGATCATCAGCAAGTGTGAACATTTCTACAAAAGTAAAGGTTTTGTCAGTTTGCTGGTCTGGAGCTTTCAGATGTGTTATAACACAATGGTAAGAAGGGAAGACATCAGCAATCAAGCACCTAGACTGTAGACTGCAGACTTTTTTTTACAGCTATTTGTAAAAGAATGTGTCGCTCTCAGGAGCTCTGTGAATTCCAGCATGGAACTGTGATAGGATGTCACCTGTGCAACAAATCCAGTTGTGAAATTTCCTCGCTCTTATATATTCCAGTCAACTTTCAGCTGTATTATAAGAACATGGAAGTGTTTGGGAACAACAGCTGATTAACTCAAGAAATGCACAGAGAGCTTCATGGAATGGGTTTCCGTGGCCGAACAGCTGCATCCAAGCCACACATCACCAAGTGCAACGCAAAGTGTTGGATGCAGTGGTGTAAAGCATGCACCCACTGGACTCTAGAGCAGAGGAGACACGTTCTCTGGAGTTCTCTGGCGGTTCTCCATCTGGTAATCTGAGGGAGGAGTCTGGGTTTGGCAGTTGCCAGGACAACGGTACTTGTCTGACTGCATTGTGCTAAGTGTAAAGTTTGGTGGAGGGGGGGATTATGGTGTGGGATTGTTTTTCAGGAGTTGGACATGGCCCCTTAGTTCCAGTGAAAGGAACACTGATGCTTCAGCATACCAAAACATTTTGGACAATTCCATGCTCCCAACTTTGTGGGAACAGTTTGGAGCTGGTCCCTTCCTCTTCCAATATGACTGTGCACAAAGCAGGTCCATAAAGACCTGGATGACAGAGTGTGGTGTGGATGATCTTCACTGGCCTGCACAGAGTCCTGACCTCAACCCGATAGAACACCTTTGGGATGAATTAGAGTGGAGACTGAGAGCCAGACCTTCTCATCCGACATCAGTGTGACCTCACAAAGCGCCTCTGAAACAAGGCCATATAGTATGTAGGTATGTATGTATGTATGTATATATGATCCCCATAGCATATATATATATACACACACACACACACACACACATATGTGTGTGTGTGTGTGTGTGTGTGTGTGTATGTACTTTTAGGGGTTACTGAAGTAATTCTGATTATGAATCTGATGTTGATGTGAAAGACCGATAAATAACATTATACTGAACTCAGTTATCCAACTTATTAATATTAAAGGTGGTTCTACAAACTATTGGATGTACTTACAGTAGTTCTTCAAACACTGCTTCTGGACTTAGACGTAGTTTTTGTCAAATAACTCATACTGACTTATCATTTAAGGATGTATTTATCTTATTTTAAGACTTGGTAGGAAACGTATGATTTTATTTATTTAAAAAATGTATGTCTCAATACATAAAAATTACATTTTTGACCTGATTGTATAAGGATGGTGAAATACAACAGAGTAACATTTAAGTTAAAGATAATTAAAATACACAATTTGGTTTAGGTGAATATTAGATTAAATCACATTCGTAAACTTTTTCAAATCCACTATATTGTGTTGATGGACGAACAATAATCCTCTTCATATTTTCCGTCCATTAAACATTTTCATTTTTCCCTACTGTTTCCCTACTGAGATAAAATACCCAGTGGCTCCACAAATGCACAAGCCTTAGCTCATTATATTAAACAGATCCTGGCTGAAAGGATGAAGTACACACGAGAGACTTCGATTCATTTCTTCAGATCATTTTGTCTTCCTGTAGTGAAAAATATTAGCCAATCAGATACAGTGATTCCCTAATCGTGAGGATGGAGCCCTTTAGGCAGTGTGTGTGTGTGTGTGTGTGTGTGTGATGGGAAGACGATAGGATGTTGTAAAATTAGCCATGCTGTCAGAGCGGTTTGCGATTGGCTCTAAAGGAATTGTCACCAGTGGAGCAGACTTAGGGAAGCCCTCTTTGCTCTCTTCTTGCCTGCAGTGAAACTCTGGCTTGCACTCTTTTTATTTTTTTCTTGGCCGGCTCACAAGATGACAAACTGCTCCAGCTCTTTGTGAACCTGTTTACAAGAGGCATTTAGACTACTAAAGATCATCACAAAATCTGACCAGCAAAGAACATGCATGAATGATGCTCCAATTTGTTCCTTTTTGTCACAGATTGTAAAATGTTAGTCCCTAAACAATAACTCACGTTTACAGGGGTGCACATAATGTGATTTAGTCTTGTGAGTCTGCTGCTTCTGAACAAGTTCTCCAGCCTTTGAGAGGGAACAAGCTGGACTGTCATTACAGAACAGTGGAACTGTCACTATCACAGAGCGGGGAGGGGGGGTCTTTTCTTTTTTTAATGATTTATGTAATGAAAATGTATCCCACTTTAGCCTGAATACGACTGAAACCAGAACAGTTTGGCTCACTTTGCCTTAAATTCTGACAAAACGAGGACATTCTTTGCATGAATCTGCTCAAAGTACAAGAATTTACTTGTCAGCAGTCCTTAAGTTGCAGCACCAATTTGTTGGTACTCTTCCATTAAAGATAGAAAAAGCCTCAACGGCCACATAATTAAAGAACATCAGAAACATATGTAAACCAAAACTGATACGCTCGTCCCGTAGGAGGCCAATTCCTGCTCGTATCCATTGCAAACTACTGTTGTACCTCTTAAATAAATAAATAAATAAACGAGGGTGGCTCGGGTTTTTCCGGTTGTTGTCGGAATCAGAGTAGCGAGAGACGCTGAGTGTTTACGCGCGACAGACACATCAGTTGGGTATCCTGGCTCGCGGTTTGAGGCTTTCCACATCTGTTCAAACCAATAAAGAACAGTGTCCTGCTGCTGATATGGAAACCGCCAACCAGGTACATGAAAAGAAAATACAATAGAAAGATAATTTTTCCATGTGAATGCCTTCGCACTAATTGCCGCTAATTTGTATCATTAATTGGTAACGTCTTGAAATGTTTATTTATTTATTTTTATCTTCCTTTGTCTTCATGCAGCTTGCATCTGCGGGGACATTTCAAGTGCTCAAATTGCCTTTAGGATTTATCCGTGTTTTGGAATGGGTGAGTTGGAACTTAATGATTTTGCATGCGCAAACTTAATTGTGTAATTATGAATTATATAAACCAAATTAATTGTCTGCTGTCACTGAAGAGGGATTTTCTTCAAATTAAGCATTGCTCTTTTTCTTTTAATGAAATTCTCGCATGTGATGAGATTTTAGTGTATCTGATTGGATTCTGCTTTTAAATAGTGGAGTTTTCCTTACCGGGAAGCATCTTGAATGTGATCTGTCTCTCCGTGACTAAATGGCTTAAGTTTATATAAGAATCTATGGCTCTGTGAAAACTGCACGGTATCGGAAACCGTTGTGTTGCGTTTCAATTATAGGTCCCTGCGCCAATCTTCCAAAAATAAAATTAAAAAAAAATCTACCCCAAGTGAAATATTGTGGGAATCCCCCAGTTATAACCGGGCGCCCTTTCCCTGACTGAATCAAAGCGTTACAGTCGTGTTCTGCCTGCGTGTGAGTTGAAGACTTTTGAGTTTATTGTGCATTGGAGAAAAGCCCCGCGCCAAAAAATAAAAAAATAAAAATACATAAGTGAATTACTTTGATGTGAGTTTAGAGAAAATATTGTAGCCGCAAGGATAATTCATCTTATGCCGAGGTAGTGTGTGAATCTTTGTGAGTGTGAATGTGAGTCCTTCTCAGTTTTGAAAATGTAAAAATAACCTAGTGAAAGCAGTAGGGATTTTGTTTGTTTAAGTGTTTGTTTTACAATCAAAAAGAGCAAAACGTTTAGATAACACTTTTTCCCTAATCCCTATCTGTATAATGCAGATAACACTCTATCACGTCTCCTTACGCGTACTTTCTCACCGTGGCTCTGGTGTGCTTGTGAAGAGAGGCTGTTGTATGTGAGCATCATGCTGTCTCCCCCACACACCCTCTCTTTTCTACACATTTCTGGCACCAATAAAGCAACCTTCTCTTGCTGCACCTTTATTTCTCATCTTCCATCTTCTCAGAAGAGGTAAACTTTCCCAGTCTCTTACCTGACCTGCGGGGTCATAGACTTGCAAACACTTCACATGAATGCCCACATATTCTGCAGTGTTGTTTAGGCTGTTCAGCTTTAATGTGAAAATAATGAGTTTAAAAAGAGTTTAAGTCTCTGGCTTCAGCTCATGGTTTACCTGGTGTTTAGCTGTAATGTAAGATGTACAATGGGACGCCCCTATAGGTGGGCTGCAGAATATTTCAAAAATGTATCTTCATCATCATATGCAATATCAATACTGCAAGAACAATATAAATACTGAAATCAATTGTATTCTTTTATATTTATAGTTGCAATACTTTTTTGAATGTCAGTAACATATTTGGCTACTCAGATGGACAGTCACTGCCCACATGCCTGGCATCGAGTTAGGCAGAGACAGTGTTTTGAGAACTAATATGACAGAATCAAAAGAGAAGAGTGAGGACAACATGTAAAGAAGAACTCCTGGCAATAAAAGGAAACACATTTTTAAACTGTATGGGAAACCCCAATGATGGAGCTGGCATCACATTTTGTGATATTTTGTGTTTAGTGAGACACACGATCTGTGCTGATAACAAGGCCACGTAGTAAACAAACTGAAAAAAAAGTAAATTATTTTTAAAAACTTGGGATTGTAACTATTTAATTAACATGACATAGATACTCATTCTAAAAGAAAAAGAAAGTTTTTTTGTTTGTTTGTTTTTTGTTGTCGTTTCTAGTAATAGTGATACACTTATGCTGTCTAAGAGTTTTGTGAGAATTGGACGTGAAATTGATGGGCCTCACTAGTTGGGATTGATTTAGGGTCAAACCTTGGTTTTAGGCTTAGAATCAGGTTAAGATTGATTTAGGAATTTAGTTGTGAAAGTTTGCATTATAATATTGTGATAGAGAATCCATTGTGTCAGTGGTTGGCCCCTGCAAAAACAGAAAAACAAGCATGCAGTGTGTGTGTGTGTGTGTGTGTGTGTGTGTGTGTGTGTGTGTGTGTGTGTGTGTGTGTGTGTGTGTGTGTGTGTGTATGTGTGTGTGTGTGTGTGTGTGTGTGTGTGTGTGTGTGTGTGTGTGTGCACATAGTTTGTACAGGCTCTTGGTCCGCTTGGCAACTTGTCAGTAGCTGGCATCTTGTACTCCAAACAGCTGTAAGGTCCCCTCCTCACCACTGTTGACCAACTCATGCAGAAGCTGTCCTTTGAGATGTGCCCGACCTCCTCACTGTTTTTGTCTTCATGCTTATGCATGTGTGTTTAAGGAAGAGACAGAAAGAGGCAAAAAGAAGGGGGAAATTGTGCAGTTGCTGGAGCACATGATGTATAGGATAGATATTGCCAGGCTGTTGAACCATGTCACACAGTGCAGTTCTACGGTACAATAATGTTAGTCATTGCAAGTCATCAGCCTGAACACAAGCTTTTGTTTCATTCATGAGTAGTGGTCTTCCTCTTACCCAAGATTCATGTCGGACACTCTGATCCACCATGTCTTCCTCAAACTGTTAGAGTGCAGCACGCTTTCCTTTCCTTGGGCTGTGCAGATAATTTTTTTGTTTTTGTGCACACCAGATTGACAGTTATTCCCGCAACCCGTAGCGGCATATTCAACGTCTGTTGAATGATTATGAATGATTAGACTGCTGGGATAACCTCTTGATATTCACATTACTCTACACTTAAATAAAAAAAAAATTGTGCACTTTGTCAATTGCACAAACAACTGTTGTCAACTGATTTCATCTGCTGTATCCATCCATCAACCCATTATCTTTACGTCTTCACAGGGTCACGGGGGTCTGTCGGAGCCTATCCCGACACATTGCAGGCGGAAGGCAGGGGTCATCTGCTGTAGCTTATGTGAATTAATTTTAGGGCACTGTGAGCTGAAACCACATTCAAAACTGCTGCCAGCTGACTTTTTAAGGATTCCAGCTATTTCTTTTTTTCATTTCCATTCTTGTCAGTATATGTGTATTCGGTGTTTATCGTGAGATACACACCAAATACACAAGAATGTTTGAGCCACATAAGAAATTGGACCTCTGCTTTTAACTGGATTTACCATTGTTGCCAGCCCAGAGGGTTGAACCTGGGTCCTCCACGCCCAAGCCCACCACTGTAACCACTGGCCACCAATCCTGTTGTGGTTTTAAAAATGTAAATCCTCTGTCAAAGGACATTTTTAACTCACATGAACTTAAAAAAAAGTTTAAAGCTAGTGTTATCACCCAGAGAGCTGTGATATCACAGACCCACATCAGAGCAGAAGTATCTAGCTTCCACTTATTTCCTTTTTTCCAGCATCACATCATTCTGCATTTGACGTTCTTCAGAGTAGGTTGTGTAGATTGTGTAGACACTGATTTAAAAAGAAAGGGCACGCGTCTGAGAAAGGCAGGTGGCTCATGGATAATGTTTGACCCCACCCCTAAAACTGGCTGCTTTGCACAAGGCTGCTGTTGTGAAAAGAATTAAAATATTCCAGTGGTTTAAGAAATACTCCTCATCTTTTACTAGTTAGCAACAATCCTAAGACTTACATAGGGAGCAAAATCCGATGAATCGGAACACGTTAGAACTGCACGGATATTTCAGACATGTGCCGAACATAAATTTCTTAACGATTCCAATTTCAGATTGCGATCTCCTGACATTCATTTTGCCAGTTCTGGTTTTCTTAAGAACTGCATTAACCCAGTTTTTTAAAACTCTAGGCTATACAAGTTTGCTTGTTGTTGTTTAATTTTTTCTTTTACTTCCTGATTTTATAATTAATTATTTATTATATTATTGTTTTTTTTATATTTTAAAATTAGTAGCAGAAATAGCAGTTACAATATATAGCAATTTGCTACCATGTATTTTTTTTTATTATTATAGTAACAATAAGTCATTATTATGTACATCCTCCAAAACGCTGCTGCAATGCTTATTACAAAATCTCCCACGTTTTCACATGTCCCGCCTTACTAACCCAGCTGCACTGGCTCCCATTCATTACAGAGTGCTTTTTAAATTTCTAGTTTTAACATATAGAGCTTTAAATGATCAGGCACCACCTTACATTAGAGACCTCCTGCAGCCATACAGGTTCCTGAGATCACGTGACCAGGGTCTGCTTGTCATGAAGAAAACACGGCTGAAAACTAACAGTGACAGAGCTTGTGCAGCACAGGCTACGTCCCTCTGGATCTCCCTTCCTCTCAGCCTGAGATCTGTGGACTCTGCGACCTCTTTTAAAAAGCAGCTACAAACGCATCTTCTTAAACTTGCTTTTGCTTAGTTGTTATTTGTTCTATGTTACGATTTGTCCTGGGTTTTTTTGTGAAGCACTTTATGATTTATATCTTGAAAGATGCTATATAAAAAAATGTTTCTTTACTTACTTATTTACTCATAAAACTTGACGTTATAACTTGCCTGGGCTCAAGTAACTGTGGCTACAGTGAACTGCAGCTTCTCTTCAGTGTAGATTAACCATTTCTGAAACCCGCAGTGTGGTTTTAGCGTTAATTTTTTTGTACCACATCAGGTAAATTTACATAGAATGCATTGTTCTATATAGTCACCTCTATTAAATTGCATGTCATAATGCTCACGTTTGTATTAGAAATAAACATATTTCCAGCCTGGTTAAATAAATTGTTTTGGACTCCATAACTAGATTTTGCATCCATAAAGACTCTGGTACAACGTCAGATGAATTAATAACATTTATTGAAATAAGGTGGGTGTTTTCCAGTTCGTCTCCTGAGCCTGTTTCACCATTTACAATACGACGCACCACATTATGAGAACAAGAGGCTTCAAAACCGCTCTTCAGAAAACCTGTGGGGTGACGTAGATTTCAGTTTATGGTCATTTCTTAGTCTATAGTTCAAAATTTCTGTGTTAACATGTTACTCCAGCGGAGTGTGTGCACATCGCTTTCACATTGATTGTGCATGTTGCACGTGCACAAAACAGACCGTCATGAAAGCGGTCATGAAGTGAGGTTGACCTGCCAGTTACCGGTCAGGACAGATTCCAGTCCCCAGCTGATCCATTGCTGCATCTCTAATATGTCTCCAAAATAATAGCCATAAATGTTCGCCCAAAGGGAAAGTAATGACTACAGATTGAATAGCTATTTTAATTCTTTGACTAGTCCCAAAAATGTAATTTAACTTAAGTTATAGTGTAGATGGGAATCTACAGATGAACCAAGGTCATTTTAATTTTCTTCTAACTTGTGTGTATTAAGTGTTTGTTTAGGAATATCCGTCTGTTTGCTGATATGTAGTCATAAGTCTCTGGAATATTCTTTTAATGCAAATAATCTTATCTAATTTTTATTCTTTGCAGTGTTGAGACCAACCAGATCATTTGTTTATACACCTTGACCCAAACAAATCAAACAAAAACCCACAGCAAATTAAACTAGTTCTGCATAAATGGGCAGAGGTCAACTCTGATCTGCATCTCCCTCTTCTTCCACCTGTTTCGCTGTTTGTCTGTATCTGTTTAGACATTACATTTCATTCTATTTCTTTATTGACCTTTTGGATCACTTTGGTAATGTGTCAAAGTGTAGGCTTCGAGAGACTTTGAGAGACCTCTTAATAAACATTTGTGTGACAATGTTAGTGCGCACAGACATAAAACGTGCATGCAATAGAAAGGAACAACAGGCATCAGCTGTTGACAGCTGTCACAAGAGACTTGTCAGGTCAAACATCTGCTTTTTAACACACTGAAATAACTCAGTTTCAAGAGGCCACAGGGCTGGTGAAAAAACAAACAGCCTTTAAATGCTGAAATAAATGGCCTGTTGTATCCATTAAAATGAGGTGAATCTGGGCAGACACATTAAATTACAGTAGTGCATCAGGAAGAAGGGTGTTCGTCTTCCCAGGTATTTTTTTGAACACAGTCAAGTAAAGATTTGTTAAAAGGGGACATTTCATAATAACAACAAAATGTTCTTCAGGTCTGAGTGTCTGAGATATAACTTTGTCAGTTGCTATAATTATATAAATGTCCTCTGTATCTTAAGCTCAGTTTAAGGGCATTTTTTATTAAATATATCTCCCAACATAAGCCAATGGAGTTCATTTTGTATTCTAAAGTAAAACATGGCATTTGTAAATGTGGCATTCATAAGCTATCTCCAATTATTTAATAACAAACCATAGTGTAAAACAAAATACATTTGACCATTCTGATTTGATCTTTGGTTTCAGTTCAGGTTCAGTTTGGCACATATTTATCAGTATCGTTTCACTGAAGCTGCTACTTTTAACCATGTTCTAAAATTCATTCAGAAAAAGTAATTCAGGGAATAAGATGCTGTAATTACCAGTGACATGTTCAGTTATGACAAAGCCAGCAACACACTACAAGACTCTGAATCTGAGCTAAATCAGTCACTTTTTTTTTCCAAGTCCATTTTTGCCCCATCTGACAATCCAAGGAAAAGTTGCAAAGATCTATTCTGCAGGTTATCTCATCCAATGTTTCTGCATTGTGAGATGTTTTAAGAGTGATTTAATCTGCTCTAAAGAATGTTTGAGCCACACTGATCTCAAGTTGTAAATATTTAAAATGATGGATGTTTATGATCAGCATTGCTCATGTGTGTGGACAACACCAAGGACAAACACTCATGCAATCTGTGGATAATTATGTGGTACAATGCAGATCAGAACACAAGCTGAGGAAGAATTACCTTTGAACATGTACTTAAACTTGAATTTATCAAGCAGTCTTAAAGAAAATAAAGTCTCTTGTTCCAAAACAGACCAACAACAAACCAACGTTTGCAAAATACACTTACTATTCACGTTAAAATCTACTCAACTCTAATTTGTCGCTGGCCATGCTATATTCAAAGACTGTCTTTTCTCCTTTTTACATAATTACAGATAAAAACAGTCCAAAACACTATTGCAATTATTTCCTCTTGCCTGTAGTCCATCATATTAGTTTGCACTGCAGTTGCGTTTGAGTGTGACAGATTTTACATGAGCTCGGAGCTAGCCAACGAAGAAGGTGACAGTCTGGAAAAAACCATGGATGCAGCCTTGCTGCTGATGGGCAGACAAGGACACGCCCACCTGTTGTCAATCAAAGTTAGTAGTGGCTACAAGCTCCTTCAACTGATCTGGCAGAGCAGCAATCTTTTACAGCAGGATAGATCATTTCACATGTTGACTTGATAGTGAAATCAAAAGCAAGCGTTACCCAGTGCTGGGTTGGTACTAACTGCCGATTGCATTGCAAGCTTGTATTGCTTTATATAAACTCTCCCGACATGGTACGAGAAAATTCACCCCCCTTCAGAGTTGTCAAGGAAGTCAAATCAAACAACTGAGACCAAGATGGTTTATTTAAACCAGGCTATAAAAATGTTTATTTGTGCTCTAAAGTTGGACGTTTTTACATGGACTCCAGCCTCCGGCAGCCAGTCAAAGAACTGCAAAGAATCTTATGTCCTTTTTGCACTGGACTAAAATTACCCCTGCACCTGCAGTAATTCTAAAATTACACCCGGACATCTGTATTTAGTTCTGTGAAGTTGTGCTGGATTAGTGATGTTTTATTGTTTATTATTTTATTGTTTTATGTTTTACTGACATGCATTTGGATGGTATTAAAATCATCTCATGGCCTCAGTGTTTGCTGAAATAGCGTAGGTAATTTGTAGTGGCCCCTGTCTCTCACCTGTAATGAGCTGGGATAGGCTCCAGCAGACTCCCGTGACCCTGTAAAGCACAGGTGTCGGACTCCCGTCCTCGTGGGCCAGTGTCCTGCATGCTTTAGTTGTTACCCTGCTTCAGCACACCGTGATGCAAGTGGCCGTGTCATTAACAGAGCTGTACAGAACTTGACAACAAGCTGGGAATTCCTAATGATTCGATTCAGGTGTGCTGATGCAAGGACACATATAAAACATGCAGGATGCCGGTCCTTAAGGGCTGGACTCCGACACCCCTGCTGTAAAGGATTAAATAGATATAGAAAATGGATGGATGGAATTTTCAGTGGAATTTTCCATTCACAAATCACAGGAATGGCGCCTTCAGATGGGATTAAAAACAGACCTGCTCTGGGATTATTACAAACTACCTTAGGTTCTAAAATAATTTTAATCCCTTGCAAATGTGGCAATAGTTCTATATGAGACTCAACCCGGACGTTAGATGGTTGGCATTTGGTGAGAGCCTGCATACGCCAATATTTGAAGTGGAGTTTATCTTAATGTTGCTGTATTTTGTTTGGTGGTTGTTGTTGTTTTTTTTTTTTTTTTGCTTTAAGGGTATGTTAATTTTGCTCTTTCCAAACATATTAAACCACAAAAGCTAGCACTAAATGCAGAGGTGGTTTTTGATATGAGCAAAGCAAAGCAGAGAGAGAAAAGTAAAAATTTTTAATTTGCCCCAGCCAGTTTTCCAGACAACCACTCATTCCATGTCAAGTTAAAGGAGTGGGCGCCCCCATGTCAGCTTGGTGCTGAAAAAGTTGTGTGTACTTGCAAATTAGGGGGATCTAAGAGTTGAGTCTATGTAGAGAAGAGTCAGCTCCTGTTGGAAAATTGCTTCATCTTCAGCCGCTCTAAGAATCTATGTAGGAAGGGGTCCAATTTCATTTTGATGGATACACCTTACGGCCAATCACATGCAAGATCAGACTAGGCTTACACCATCACATAACCGGGTGTCAGGAGTGAAAGAGGGATGTGGGGAGTAAGAAAAAAAAAGCATGTCAGGGGAAAATGAAGAAATGAAGAGTCATTTAACAGAGTCCAGGCAAAAGAGTCTAATCTTTGAAAAGAGCCTCTGTCAAATCTCTTATCAGATTTTAAGTGTGTTTTTGAGTCAAGGCCCATGTCAAAAAAAAGTCTTTGCAGTACTTTGTCAGGATAAATAGACGTGTCATAGTTTGCTATTTTTGAGAGTCTAGGTTCTCTGGATGTATGTAAACCTGATTTCACAAACATTCCAATCGTGATGTGATCCTAAGATACATTTGGTGCTGCATGTTTTGGGAAACTGCTAAGCTCTTCGATGTGACATGGCCTTTCTTGCCCCATCAGGTCTAAGCTGGACCTTTTGTCTCCAGCTCAACCCTGAGATGATAGCCTGTCATCTTTGTTTTTGAGAGGAAAAGGTTTAACTGTCCTTTCCCTTTAGGTGGACATGTCTGAAGGCAATACATCATACACACACACACACACACACACACACACACATACACACACACACACACACACATCTTATAGAAGTATTTTGGATTTATAACGGAGATGTACAGCACAAAAGGGCATTGGGTTAAACATGCCACAGTTCAGCTGTCACAGCAAAAGGCAACCATTACAAAACTACCAGAGCTACCAGCTCCATTACAAAATAGACACCACGCACCACTGTACAACGTATGTAGTCATGCAATACTACTCATGTTTCCCATGACACTGAAGTCAATTAAACTGGCCAAAATTCTAAGCCATTTTAAAAAAGCCTCATTGAGATACAGGGTGAAAATAACAACAACAAAAAAATAAGCACTAATTTATTACAAGTTTATTCAGAATGAAAAAAAAAGCTGAAATGGAAAAATTGCTGTTATAATACTTGTGTTACACAGTGCACTTCACTGAGGTTTAGGTGCTGCTCGATTATGAAATAAAATTCATAATCACTATTGTTTTGGTCAACACAACATGATTATCTAGATGACTACTGACATTTAAAGCGTGTTACATTCACTGAACTTTGTGATTGTCAGTACCCAAAATTGAAATACCAATTAGAATTAGATAGATTTTTTTTTTATAATGACTTTTAGTTGAAGAGTTCCTTCCTACAACTGGCACACTTTCCCGTTTACCACGAGTCAATGTAATAATGCACCACTATGTGATAAAAATCTGATACGAGTGAACATGGAACATGGAATAAAAAATACAAATATCTGTCAGAAAAATTCTAATTAGATATTATCCCCAAGTCCTACCTCTACGACAAGCTTCGCCTAACTAAAGCATTCACAGCCCCGGTCAAAAAGTTCATTACAGAGTTTTACATGGCTGCAAAGTAGGTGATAAAAGGGCATTGTGAAATATGTTGGAAACGATACAAAGTCTTTTTACCAGTATTATATTTCAGCCTGTTGTGTCAACAGACAATTGATATATTGCAGCAAATTATATTAATGACAGGAAATCAGTGCAGACGACACAATCAGCACTGCCTCTATCTTCAGAGCAGTAATGTACAAAATGATTACTATGTAAGTATTGACTGTTTGACTGTTTGAAAAATATATAGAAATTCTATTCTGATTATTATGAGCATTGTCATATTATTTATTTATTTACCCGAAACCCATGGATGACTGAGGGACCCAGTTCTTTCGCATCGAGCCTGATTTATGCTTCTACATATCAACTCTGCACTTAGCCTATGTATAGGACAAACATTCCTGTTTTCATTTGTTTTGCTCTAATTACACCACCAAGACCTATATAGCCATGTGGCGTCTTATGTGCAGTGCTGAGCTTCCTCTTGTTTACCTCCTATATGTAATTCAGACATAGCATTGGAGTAACTAAAGAATGTATTATAAGTAGGGGAAATACAAAGAAGACCAATGCTACCATACATAGCAGTCACATTGTTGTGGTCTGTGCTGACAAAGCACCAACAATCTGTTCAGCTTTAATTCAGTTCTGTATTTATATAGAGCCAAATCATGGCAAATATCCTCTCAAGGCACTTCAACCCTGTAAAAAAACAAAGGTTGCAGTTCGTAGACTAACCACTGGGGGTTGGCTCCAAAAGCTGGTCAATCTTCATTGATTCCCAAGTCAAAACTGTAGAATTTTGCAGCAGAAATTAACCTGTTTCAAAGCATAATTTTGGTCCCCTTAGCCACATTTCACATCCATGTCTGGTTTTAAGGAACTTGTTGTTACTGCTAGCTTTGATTGACATAAGGCAGGTTTGCATCATGGCACTTTGCAAAAGAAAAAAGGCTTCAAAACCACTTTTCATCACCCATATATTGTCTTTACAGCAGTGCCAAGTAATTTTACAGTCCATGGTATCAACCCGATGCATAGTAACATTTGTAGAAAAGTGCAAATCAGGATCCTTATCCTTACAGGATAGTTTACCATGATGATGGTGTGTGGACGCCATCTGTTTGAAGCATAAGCCAGGCTTCAAATTCGGAGGCAAAAGTGAATCTGGGTTGTGTTGGATACAAAGATGTCCTCTTTTCAAGGGAGTATTAGCAGCCACTAAATGAGCTACTAAAGCATTGGTCAACTTTCCGCAGACATGAGGTGCTCTTTGCTCTCTTTTGTAATTTGTTCTGTAGAAAAAGGAGTAAGTGGTTCTTTGACTAATGTAGGTGCCAAGAAAAAGCTGACAGTATAACTTTATCTTTTCTCTTTGCGGTGAAACTAATAAGGTAGCACAAAATGAATTCATTCTGTTCAAGCTAACTGTAAAACCTTAAATTAGTTCATTTATTTGTTTTTTTCACCCATGAGGGTCAGTCATGGCGATGGTTTAAACAAAAGTTCACTTCAAGTGTATCTGTCTGCTTTCCCCACTGTGCTTCCACCTCTAACCTGTGTCTGTCAGTGGGTTCTGTACCTAACTAGCTGGCGTAAAATCGCTCATGTTTTCACACTAGTGAGTTGCAGCAGTGAGATTAAGTGAGATTGTGTGTCTGTTTGTGGATGTGTTATGGTGTGGGAGTGTGGACTCAAGCTTCAAGCCCAAATGCTTCTGCCTGAATGGAGACTGAGATATTTTTGTTCTACGTTCACACGCGTTCATTTTGCACATTCAAATCCAGGCTCCTAAACATTCCAGCACACACAGGCATAGAGCGGTTATTGTTATTCAGTCACACGTGCAGCCATGCAAACATTAACATGGACATGAAATAATTGTATGGGCACAAAAGCATGCAAAAAGTGGATGTCCTAAATCCAAATTCAGTGACATTACAAGAATATGTTTAGCTCCTACAGACAATTAATAGAATAATGGTCCTAGATCAAGTTTATGGTGATTATTGTTGTTGTTTGAACTATATTGAAATGAAAATTGCAGAGTTGTGCAAAAAGGTAGAATTAAACTAATTAAACAAAACAAAGAATTTTTTCATGTCAGTTTGAATTTTGTGTCAAGGATTTTTTTTATTAAGTGCTGTCTAGCCCTCATGTACTCTTGCCTCTACTATCAGCAAAAAGCCACCAAGTAACTTCGTCTCCTGTCCTGGTCATCTCTTTAAATAACTGCATATCACTTTTATGGCACTATGTCACACATCCATGGTGATGAAACTAGCTCACAGAGGTGTGGTGGACATCATGGCAGGGGTGATAAAGATGCTATTTACAGAAGAGAAAATGGGAGACTGACTGAACAAGAAGCCGCACAAGAGTAACTCTTGGACAGTGTGTTAAAAAAGCAACTTTACTACAATTTCCTTTGTGCTGCTTTAAGGAGTTATTTGCTTTAATTCTTTTTTTTTTTGTGTGGCACTGAATGTTTCTTCTGTACATATTCAACAGATCTCCTGACACTTCATTCATAACAAAACTTGAAAACTGCAGAATCACAGAAAACACTTATGATTTTAATAATTGCAATTCAAACAACAGAAGGAGAGGAAGGAGGAATAATTGTGCAAAGTAGTAAGTGTAAACTTTTCAATGCTTCCTCAAGGTCAAATCATGCATGATAAGAATGTTGCCTACTTTGCAGATGACTCTCAGATTTCCTCAGCTCTCACTCTATCAAGAGAAATTAAAAAGCTGGATGTAAACAATTTTTCTAAAAATAAATAAGGCAAAGCATAAATGTTTGGAAAAAAAAAAGAGAGAATGGAAGTTGCTGCTTAGCAGCTAAAACCCAGGTACAAGTAACACGTTGCTGTAAAGGGAGGGACATCGTACAATCATCCATTTTTCTGCTGATGCTGTGATGGCAAAAAGTGAATATTCTTTACCCCTTTATGACATACCACAGAACCAGTATGCATAAGAATATTTATTTTATTTTTATTTAATTTTATTTTATTTGCTATTCAGCAATACAATCCTTGTGAACTAGGTGTAATGTGTTCATACTATACTATACTATTTTTTATTTTTACATATATTTTTCAAAATCCAGAAATCCCATAACTTTATCCTTTCAATGTAAATAAACCAAGGGACATTTATTTGGAGTTTATTCGTGATTTAGTTTTTGAGATACACTCAATTTTTTTAACAGTAAATAGAAACAACAATAACATGGGCACTGCACAATTGCCAAGCCAAAAGACATATACAATATTTTTTACTTAAATAAATATGCAGTCAGGAATAAATAGATAAATAAAGGCACAATTTGCCTAAAAAAACAATATGACTATCAAAATAATAACTATTTACAGTGCAATCAAAGTTGAACACTAGTTTTCTATTCTGGCTTTGGTGGCTACCAAGTGAAGGTGAGGAACCGGTCTCTGGAAAGGACTTTGTGGTGACATGGCACATGAAAGATGGAATATCAGATCTTTGGCAGCTTCAGAATCCCCATGTACAGTGTTATCCCAATAATCCCAATGTACTGAAAGAGTTCAGCATCTGTGACATCCGTCTATTTGATTTGTTTGTGCCTGCAGCAATACGTTTTGCTGCATTTTCGTTTGTGATGGTGATGCCTCAGAAAAGCAGAAGACCTCTAGTTCCTCTTCCTTCTCATCATCATCCTCATCATCATCATCATCAACACTGCACATGGCTGTTAGAAGTTTCCAGTACAAAAAATGTAATAATGATGCATTTTTGGCGTGATCTTTCTTCAGTTATATATTTTACTTTTTTTCTCCAACTCAAAAACGAACAATATCTCATTAATATATTCTTACGTATCACGGGAAGCATCTTTCCCTTCAGTGAAGTTGGCTTCCCCTCCACTGTCAGCTGAATCTGGAGTGACCGGACAGAAACCGCAGCTACATCCAGCACTGTAACCAGCTCCAAAATTCACTGGTCCAATACTGTTTCACGCACATGGACTTTGGCGGATCCATAAGCGTGTGTGGGACTGTAGAGACTGTAGTGGGTGTTCGGTGTGTGTGGGTTGTCTCTGTGGATTTTTTTTATTGAAAAAAATCAGATGTAAAATAAGAGGAAGAGAGCAAATACAGTCCTTCTTCTTCCCGGGGAATATATATATGAATGATATATGGATAGTTGATGATACATAGATGAGGACTACAGGTCAGGATGTCAGCAGATATCCAACAGAGACATCCATACAGACAGGTGGAGGTGAACACTGGGATGGTCAGAGGGTGGGACTGCAGGGCAGCATGCAGTTCCTGAGGATCTGGTCTGCAAAACATGCACAGAATATCATCATAAATGCAGCTTTGAAAGGCTATAAAGTGGAATACTGTGTGCAAGAAATGCCTCTGGCTTTTTTTAATTGAAAATGTTGGAGCCCTAAAATGAACTGTATTATTTTCAAAATGTTCCTCAGATTACTAATACTGTTCTCTAAAATTACCTTTGTGTTTTTGCCTTCCTCTGTTCAGTAAAGGTTGTTTATAATTTCAGAGTAGTTTGAGTCTAAAGTAAAGAATCTGGTAAGCAAAGTAAGACATATACCTGAATTCTGTCACAACTCTTTTTCATCTTCCTGGATTTATGATGATTGGCCTAAATGTTTTTATGAACATCACTTTTCGCCTCTTCATCCATCCACTTGACATAGCACCGATGCCTATCGACTTGAATAGATCAAGTGGGTTGCGTGGGTTTATGTGCATCATCCAAGGCATCTTTGAAAAAATGTCAAGAAAAAATGCTCATGAGTAAACCTATGTTTTAGCTTCACTTGATCCTCACCTCCTCACTTAAGAGTTCCCTCTATTACTGCTTCTGGCCCTGTCATAGTTGTGTTGTCATTGTGATAATAAGCTACTCATTTATGCCTTTAATTTATTGACTTTACATCCAAATATTCCTTGTTTTAACAAGCTCCTCTGCTTTTGGGCTGTTGTTTCTATATGTGATTCATCTTTTAGCTTCACTCGTTTCTGTATTTACCTTCCTGTCCTCCACAGTGGCGCCTGTGTGTACTCAGCATTAAATCTGATTGCTGCTGATCAAGCCTGGAGACAAGCTTATGGATTATTTTCATAATTGTCTTGATCCCTACCCTGCTTGTAGTAGACAGGATCCTCATCATATCCAGTCATTTGAAATCTATAAATTGTATCACCAGTTGCCTTTTTCATCTTGTGATATTATTACGCATATTATGATTTTCATGTTAGTGCTGTACTTTTCAATGCCACATAGATAGTGGGAATAAAGGCAATCTTAGATGTTGTATAGATTTATTTACAATGGAGACGTGTTTCATTCCTGCATTCGTTTGTCTCTCTTCTTCCCTGTATCTATGTCCCTTCTTTCCCCCTCTCTGCTTCTCCCTCCCTCTATCTCTTGGTCCCTGAGGAGCCCAGCTGGGAGAGGCAGATAAACACACAGGGGCATGGGGCTTAGCATCCACCCTCTTTCCATAATGCCACGCTCTCCTGTTCAAAGGCCCCAGCTAGAAATGAGAGGGGCTAAACCCAAGCTGAAAATTACAGGCAGAGGCAACAGCTGCAGGAGAGCATGCAGACATGCAGGGAGAGAGCAATGTTTAACTGAGGATGTTTGTGATAATTATGATGGAGCATTTATTCTCTCAATCTTCTGCTCACATTTCTTCATTTTGGTGTGTTCGGATTAGGGCAGTACTGTATCTATTGTTTTTTTATGTGCATCTGATAAATAATCAAGCATGTTTTTACATACCTTTTTTGTTGGGTTCTGGCCAACTGAGGAGCAAACTGCAGCTAAATAGAAAAAAATGAGTGTAAAGTGCTTTTATTCAGGCTTTAATCAACACCTGGTTAAAGTTTATAAAATATAAATATTTACTGAAAAGGATTTAAGGCCATGGGACGAGGGATTTCGAGCTCTGCTGCGTACATTAGAACCGAAATCTTGCATCCCCTCTCATTAATATCTCTCAGTACTGTTACATGCCCATTTAAATCGAGCTGTTGCAGTAATCGAGCTAAGGATTTAATTGGAGTTTCCTAGAAATCCTAGTACGTATGTGCTAGAAGTGAGTCAAATGATTGAGTCAGGTGACACTAGGTGGCGCTACACGCCCTTTCGCATTGGCATTCTTCTGGTTACTTCGAATAATTAGTAAACAAACAAAGCAGATTTTAATCGGACATAGAAGGAGGACAACAAAACCGAAAACATATACAGTTTATTCAAAGTTATATGATGTGACTAAACACTGTGTTTTATGTTAATTGGAAAGAGTTAGAAAAACACTACTGTTCAGTTCTTGATAAAGAATGAACCCTTTTATTTGTGAGAAAGGCCAGCCTTTTCATGTTAGGTGATTATTGCAGTTACTGTAGCAGACAAAGGAGGCTTTACTAACCCCTTCACATTGTGTATTGCAGTTACAAATAAACATTTACCATTCAGCTGAAAATACCTGAGATTGTGATAATATAATGGTTTTGTACAAAGTGTAAATTCAAAAACTTCTGTATGAATTAACTTTCATATTCAGTGTAATCGATTACGTTGACTAATCATTGCAAGAGCCAACAGGACATCTAAGAAAAGGTTACAATACAAACATAATAGGAATAACAAAAACATGATGTAAAAAGAGGCAAAAAAAATAAAATGATTAATTATAAATAAAAACAAAGCTTTCTTGTTAAAAAGCAAAGACTTTCTGCTCAACATGGTTTAAAATACAATGTAAAGAAATGTTTTCAGAAGAGTTAAAATAACGTTCCGTCTTGATCTGGGAACATCAAGGAACGACTAATTTGTAGGATTCAGGTCTCTGGTGGGAGTGTGATGCTTTAAAGGTTTGCACAAGAGTGTGCCTTTAAGACACATAAAAACAAGTACTAAAATTTTGATCTGGTTCCTCAAAAGGTAAAGGAGGGGTCAGTGTGGGGGTGAGGTGGTCACACCTGCCCTGAGGGCCGACCAGTTAAATAGCAACAGCAGTTTTGCTCTGCTAATCAACTGGAATATACAGTTACATTAGACACAAAACACCAACTCAGGGACTGACTGGGTAATATCATGAATGCAGTTAACCAGTTCCAGTTGTACAGTTTGTCTGCAAGGTATGATGACCATGGCTTCATCTAGTTTTGGCTCATCATAGATAACTGCTCTAAGTGAGCTATTTGTGCATTTTCAGTGGGAAAAGGGCCATGCCATCACAGAAAAAAATGTAAGGCAGGCGTTTTGAAATGTTGGCTCAGAGGTTTAGATTTTCATTTTGTGTTGCAACTCCATCAACAGCTAAAACACAAGCGTTGAAACAATGCACTTGGGGCAGTGTGGATGTTTTTTGGGTCCCTTGCTGACGCCTTCTTCATACTAGTTAACAAAAATGAAATTCTCTAACCACAAAGTACACATGAGAGCCAGGTGTTTGTCGGGTTTGACAATGCCTGGCTGTGATGATGGATGACTACATCCTACATGTCGCTTTTGGATGCAATCTGTTGGCTCACAAATACAGCCAAAGAACTACAACCAGACTGATTTAATAAAGACCAGATTCATCCATATTCTCTGGCACTTCTCTCCAAACTTTAATAATGATGTCACAATATGATCACAAAGCATAGCTATGTAAGGCAGGTTGATTGCACATGGCAATAGTCCGTTTTTCATCTCTTTTGCCTGCTATTGGCCTGTCTCAGGTAGATTTTGGTTGGCTAGCTCTTTAACCATAATTTGATTGGCTGATGCTTACACTGAGCTTGAGACATTGAAGTTTTCTCAACTGCTGGCATGAGTGATGCAATGCACCCACAGTTTAGTTCAGCGAAGCATGACATCAGTTTATTCATAGTCAGTGGACAGCAACACTGTTGATGCCTCCAACAAATCAGTGACCCTACAATAACCTTTTTTTACAATGAAGTCCACCTGGTGCAGGCTGACATTCTGAAGCTGTCTGTACTCTTTGGCAGTGTGCAGGGTGGCGTATGGTGATTGTGCTATGGGTGGGACATAACTCCAGCCTACAGTGCAGTGTCCTTATAGTGGCTGCATCAGAGCATAAGAGAATGTTGTTTTTGTGTTTAAATTGCCAATTGGACGAACACATTTTTCAAATTCAATATGAATTCTAAACGTTGGCTCAGACAATAACTGCTCAATCTCTAAGTAGTGATTTATTGGTTTGTATGAGGTGGGAGCCTTTCTGTGTGGAGTTTGCATGTTCTCCCCGTGCTTGCGTGGGTTCCCTCGAGGTACTCCGGCTTCCTCCCACAGGGTCCAGGGTGGACCCCTGCCTCTCGCCTGTAATGAGTTGTAATAGTCTCCGGCAGAACCCAGTGACCCTGCAAAGGATAAAGTGGGTATAGAAAATGGATGGATGGATGGATGGATGGATGGATGGATGGATGGATGGATGGATGGATGGATGGATGGATGGATGGATGGATGGATGGATGGATGGATGGATGGATGGATGGATGGATGGATGAGGCGGCACAGTAATGCAGTGTCTCCACACAACAGTTTTCTTCCTCTGTTGTTTGCTCTCTTGACTGTGAAAAGAAAATGCCATTTTCTTTCCACATGAAATGCCGTAGCTAACTGTTGATCCTTAACTGGACATGAGTGAGTGCTGTGTAGACATCTTGATGCTCTCCGGTGTGTAAACACCTGCCTGAAGTCTGCTTGGACAGGCCTCAACAGTGTGTAACCATCCACAGGATGAATTGATTCCCTACCTTGATTTTACATTTGATGGTTTGCTTTCAATTGGCCAGGTCTAATGTAGTGCTCAGCGAAATCACCATGTCTCTTCAAAAGCATTTCAGACAGAAGTACTAATGCATGATTGTTCCTACGCCATGCCACATAACGCTCCACCGATTCTCAATACTCAGTCTCTTGTCCATCTCTGATACACCTGAATTTGTTTAAAAGTTGCGTTAAAATAATCATCTCCTCTTGCGTTACAACTTCTATCTCATAAAATTATGATTTAATTCTTAATAATTTTAATTTTAATTTGTTTTACCTAAAACTTATAGATGATCAGTTAGACAATAATAGTTTAATTCACAAGCTATGGAACCAAGATTCACAACTGATAAAACCTTTTTCTGCAAGGTGAAGTGCATATCTGTCCATAGTCCATATCTGTGATGTGATAGTGCCCTCTAGAGGCTGAGGTTCTTTCACACGGAGATACATGTCCTTGCCAGCTGCTGGCAAGCTGCACGCCCAGCTGTTCGCAATATGGGAGAGGGGATGTTTTACTGCTAACCAGGCGTCAGCTCTGATTATGGTGATTATGGTTGTGATAACTCTTTGAGCCATGGGAGGTTTGTATGGATAAGTGGGTCAAGTGAGTGCATTGAAGGCAGAAGATGTGTGTGCCTGTGATAATGTGTTGGTTCCTTGTTCATGCTTGTTGATATTAATGAGAACCCTGTTCAGCTGAATGATCTTAGACTTCTATGTTTAAATGAGAAATAAAACAAAAATAAAGACATCATTTTTCTGTGCGCAGACTAGACTGTTTGGAGTCACTAACAACTAAACATCTCTGATGACTCAACCCTGTTACTTACTTATATCATTCAGTGAGCTGTTTACATGTATTTCTTCACAAATCCAGCCCAAAGTGGAATTTACGAGCATCTTCGTTTTCAAAGTTGGACTTTTTTTTTTAATTATGAGATATTAAATCAGTACAGGTGTTCAAGCTCACATCAACATATCAACTTATGATTTTAGAAACAAACTTGTAAACATCACTACAATATTTCCCATCTAAGCAACAGTTCCTGACATTAACCTTCAAAAATGGTAACAAAACACACCTGAATGGACTGAGATTGAGAATCAGGGCTTTGTCAAAAGCATGTACGTGACAGGAATTACACGATCATGAACTTTTTTATACCTGCACAATTGCTGTTACATTGCTTCAACTTCTCTGTTTCAGCCATTGTTTTATAACATTATTATTACCTGAGCCAATCGACACGTGACTTAGGATGATTTTATACCTCATACCAGTATTAATATACTGGCATTAGCTACCCTGTTTGTACCACCTGCCTTGCGATCTCCTACATTTTTTTTGGTCCTCTACGTCTGAGTTTTGACAGTAAAGTCATGCACTATAATACAATAAATTGGAGTATTGTTCAAATTCTTTTATAGTGTGCTTGATTCAAATTTGTTAAATTAATGAATTCACACAGGGATGGCTACAAAACTGGGAAATGCTGTATGTGCCTTTAGGGAATGTCCAGAAGTGAAAGATATTTGACAAATTGACTTAAATTAGAAATTACTAATGCCTCTTAAGACCTGAATGATGTTTCACACTTCAAACTGTCTGTACTGCTGATTCTTCTGGTTCATGTTCCTGACTTTACAATAGCCACAGTTTGTTCAAATATCAGTTTTAAAGAAAAAAAGAAATGCTTGAAGGACCTGAACTTGGTTTGGTGACTGCTGAAGTGAGTGCGATGATGTGATCAAAATTAGGGATGCATGATATTAAAAATGTAAACTACTAATAATTATCGATCATTAACATATAACTGTGTTAAGTATATTCATGCATGACTGGCTTGTGTGCAAATAACAAAACTCATATTCAGGGATTTTATAAATAACAAAGAAAAAAACTTTTTCAGCCTCAATTGCTCAAAGATGAGATAGGGATTTATATAATTTAAGTAAAATATTTTTGAAATGTTTAATAAATGTAAATAAAATGATATATAACAAAAGGTATTTACAAAATTATCACTATGTGACATGATTTTTTTTCTTTTTCGTAGTCCTTGGTTGCTTGTCGTTTGCTTTTGTCATGTTTGCTTATTTTTCTAACAATATCAGGGAGCCTAGGCACTTCCCTCTATACTTGTGCATTAATATCTGGCTTAATGGTAAAAATTTCAGTCTGTCAGCAGTCGTGATGTCACACACTACTGAGTATTCCGACTCTGAGAATTGTTGTGTTTTCATTTTTTTACAGAAGTCTAATGTGGCTGGATGACTGTTAGCTGGCTGTAGTGAGTCTTAATCTTGGGTAAATACAGCATCAGACAGACAAGATTGGCTTTTTTACAGTGCTATTATTTCTTTAACTAAAAAGATACCATAAAGAAAAATTCATGTGAGCAACAGAAAGTACCCCCATGGTTCAGTAGGTTGTATTTCATCCTTTACCAGCAATAACTTGAAGTTGTGGGAAACTGAAAAGATTAGAAAGGCAATTTCCCACACAAAACACAGGATTGATTGTAGTTTCATTGCAAAAACAGAGAGAAAACTGAAAACAAGCAACCAATTCAAACACATCATCAAACTTTTTGGACCTGATGGACCAGATATCCATAGTTGTTCATACCGTAGACATCCGATTGTCAGTTTGGGTATCCAGAAGTTTTTCTTTTTATTGCAAACAGGCTGCAACACTGAAGGCTCCCACTCACTGGCACTTCGGACGCCATGTAGAAGCAATGCATCAGTTAATTTGAGCTGTTAAGTACGATAGCTTGTTGGATGCCTCATCTGTGTGGCACACTTTAAGTTCAGGGATAACAAACAGGCAAATGTATTCATAGAAAAGTTTGCTTTTTTTCTTTTTATAGCATACAACTAGTTCCACCTAACGTGCTTCCTTTACATCGTCTTGACTAGTCTCACACATTAATAACTTGCTTGCACTTATGCTTCTTTCAATCTTGGGCATGTGTGTTTGGTGTTCTTTGGTGGTGCATCTGTAGCCCTCTTGTAAAGGGTCAAAGCTGGTCACACACATGTGAACCTCACTCGTTTAGTCCCCAACGAGTCCCAAACAGGCTCTTAGGCTGTTTCCTCAGCAGTTAACCAGTGTAAATGCAAATACAGGCCCCTTTTTAATGAGTTAAGCAACTCATGAAGAAAATTGGGTTTAAGCAATACGTCAGAATTGGACATGAAGACCTGCCATGTAAATACAACCAAAAGCCCAAAATCATTTGCTCTGTTGACATATTTCCTTTGAGCTGGGGGTTCTGCTCTCACAGTCCTCCCCGTTGCACTGATGCGTAGTGATAGTGTCTGTTGGATGGAAACTAAATTGAACTGTACTTTGCAACATAAACCAGCTGATTATTTGCTTTATTCCTTGAGCTGTATGTCTTTTGATCTTTTTTTTGTATTATTCTATGTGGCTTTGCAGCTCTTTTCCATTTTTGCTTTCGCAACATGTGGTGGCTACTCTGGGCAGCTGCAGGTCAGCGTGGACTGCATGGAGAAGGCCAGCAGCAACCTGAGCATTCCCATTGACTTTGCTTATCCTTTCAGGTTAGTGGGACACTGTGTTTTCATTGACCATCTTTTTAGTATTGAGAACAAACTTCTCGTTCTTCAATAAATAGGACCTGGATTGACTAATGTACCTCCACGTGTGTGTGTGTCCCAGGTTGCACCAGGTGTCCTTTGAAGCACCTGTGTGTGAGGCCATGATGAGGGAGCACGTGTTTCTCGGTGGGGACTACTCATCCTCCGCTGAGTTCTTCGTTACCATTGCTGTCTTTGCTTTCCTCTATTCCCTCCTAGCCACCATTGTCTACATGTTCTTTCTCAATAAGTACCGGGATAACAGTCGAGGACCTCTCATTGTGAGTCCAGCGGACTCTTCTAATCTGTAATCCTGATTGACATGTTAAAAAATAATAATAATTCACATAGTGACTGAACCATAAACACTCACTTTCAGAGACTAATGGCAAAATAGTGCAGAGTTTGTTCAAACTGTCTTTTCTGTCTGTCAGGACTTCGTAGTGACAGTGGTGTTCTCCTTCATGTGGCTGGTCAGTTCCTCTGCTTGGGCCAAGGCCTTGTCTGATGTGAAGGTTGCCACGGATCCAGATGAGGTGCTGCTCCTCATCCCTGCCTGCAAAAGCCAGAGCAACAAGTGCAGCTCTGTGCATGGACCTCGTTGGTCTGGGCTCAACACCTCAGTCGTAAGTTCACAGGAGGAGTTGTATAAATAGCATATAACAGTGAAACCAAAAACATGTAAGGGAAGCGTTTCTGAGGAGACTTTACATACAGTCATGGCTAAAATGTTGATATTGAAGAGATAAAATACTGAAAGAGTTGAAGTTAAGGATTAAAAAGATTTTAATAAGAAAGGTTCTGTGAACTAGGAAGAACTTTAAGTTCTTCGCTTTTATTTTTCTAAACCTTTGTAGTTTTTTGCATTTCTTAGATATTTTTTGAATGAAGCCAATTTTGCTTTCAGCAACATTTTTAATCAGTTATGGAGGATCAAAGCTGTCAAAAGATCACGGATAGAAATGTAGAAATATTTACAAATGTAGAAATTACCTGAGAAATACATGAATACATGCATAAATAGATAAGTAAATGAATGACTGTGTGAATCCAGTAATAAATGTATACATAATTAATTCACTATCTAAATAAAAGCATCTTCTGTTGTACTAAGTGTACTAAGTTCATGTACAAGAGAAGCAAGGACTGTTGTTCTTACTTCACGTTGCCCTTTAGGGAACAGCAGACCATCATCCCGATCCATCCACCCCGTCTTTGGCATCTTCTTCTGTCATACCAAACAGCTGCATATCCAGTTTTACCATATCCAGGAATCTCCTCTTTGGTCGTCCTCTTTTTTCCTGCCTGTCAGCTTTATCTCCAGCATCCTTCTACCAATGTTTACACTGTTCCTCCTCTTTATGTGCCCAGACTATCTCAATCTAGCCTTTCTTTCTTTATTTCCAAGGCATCTAACTGACTGTTCGTCTGATGTACTCATTCTTATTGCCTCCTGTCCATTGGCTCTGCCGTCCTTTCCAAGCCATAGAGAAGGGCTTGTCTCACTACTTTCCTATTATAACTCCAGACTGCTGTATTCTCTTCTTCACCCCTTTTCCACCCTCCTCATTGCTCTGAACAGCTGAGCCCAAGTACATTGCATTTAAACTCCTGCACATTTTCACCGCTGCTGCTTGCGTCCTCACTGCTCTGCTTGCCTCCCTTTTATTTACACACATGTATTCTGTCTTGCTGCTACTGCCTTTCATTCCCCTTTTCTCTGTCGGATAGCCTCACCTCGCCATGTTTTCTTTGACCTCATCCCTGCTCTCACTTCAATACCAGTGTCATCTGCCAACATCCTAGAGTAAGGAAAGTCCTGTCTGACATCATGGCCAACAAGGGGATCAGGGTAGTCCCACATTCATCTGAAACCCATCTGTTACTCCTACTGCACACGTCACTGCTGTCATGCTGCCCTCATACATGTTCTACACCACTTAGCCATACTTTTCTGCTGTTTCAGGCTTTCAGGAATACCGTTCCTCCATTTTCACTCTTGTCATACACTCTTTCTAAATCTATAAAGACACAGTCCATCTCCTTTACTTCTCCATCAGCTATCTCAAATGAAACACTCTTTACAAGCACAGCTTCCATTACTCTTTCTCTAATCACCCTTTTGTGCTTCACCAGCTGTAAACCTTTTTAGCTGCTACAGCTGCGGGCGTCAAACTTGTTCTTGAAAATTGGTACTAGAACATTTTCTTGTGTTTGGTAAGCATTCAATCCAGCTCCAAGATGTTGAATAGTCCACTTAAATACCATATTTACGCCTGTGCTATATACTTCCATAAGTCCACCGGTATGTCATTGCTATCAGTTAAAGCACAAAATAGATACATAATACACAAAATAGAAGAACACATCTGCACGTGTGACATCATTTTTTCATAATATCCTTTCTCTTCAGGTATTTGGCTTTCTCAACTTTGTTCTATGGGCTGGAAACATCTGGTTTGTCTTCAAGGAGACCGGCTGGCACAAGGGCACTTCAAGGTTAGCAGCCGGAGCATCTGAGAAACAGGCCGGGACCTTCAACCAGCAGCCCCACAGTCAGGGAAGCTTTGACCAGCCATCTGAGTACAGTCAGGTTGGAGGGCCCACCTCATACTCCAATCAAATGTAGCTGCGCCATGTCACTTCAGGAGTGGCACCAGTACATCTTCGAACAGTCAGGGGCCTGGGTGATGGCTTATTGATAAGAGGAAGGTAGGAAGCGAGCACACCCATTGTAAATATGAGTCTTGTTGGGCGTTCACCAGACTTATTAGATGTAATCTTTTACTTGTTTTCCTTAAGATGTTGTGTTTGCTGAATATTGTATTTCCAGTAGTTTAAAACACATACGTGAGTTTGTCTCTTTGTGCTTTATCACTGACATACCGTATATTGTTTTGACTCAAACTAGTTTGCACTATGTCTTTGAAAGGGAAAGTGATCTTGGTACAAGTTTTGAAATGCATGATGCTGTAAATGTAAATGTAGTTATAAACTCTGTGAAGCAGTGACAAAAAAAAAGAAAGAAAGAAAAAAATCTTGCATTTTGTGTCTGAAAGTTTACATAAATCACAAACACCCGACGGGTCACTGATAGCTTATCAGGTATTAAATGCTTTTCAGATCTAACTAAACAGGGATTATATTTTCATGTCTATTTCTTATTCAAATATGGATTAAAATAATGATGTGGGGTTATTTTATTTCTTTTTTTGTTTGTTTGTTTCAGATGTATTACAATTTCTTTCTGACTTTTTTATTTTTTATAATGTCAGGAAATAAATACCAAAAGCAATAATGGCATTCTGTAAGATACACCACACAGGGTTTGTATATGCAACGACTGCAGCATGCAGTTTGTCTCTGTAGTCTCATTTTCTTTTGCAGAAATGCTATAATGCTGATATTTTATTTGGAATGCCATAAAGAGGGAAAGTATATCCCTTTTTTTTTGTTTACAAGTGGCTTCTTCTACTGCTGATTACGGAGACTGTTTCCTACACTTTTTCAGACTTTAAAATTCATAACTCCAGTTGTACCTTTCTAAAGCATGTCCAAGTATGAATAACCACTGCACATCAGTACCACCGTGATATAAGAAATAATAATGACAATAATGTGGGCCATTCTGTACATGAATAACACAGTTTTGTTCTGTAAAGTAAAAATCTGTACAGTTCATGTGTTCTAAAGTCCAGATCAGAGGATGATGTTTGGATGCTCATGGCTTGTGCAACCCTGTGTTTTAACCTTATAAGCATGTGGCTGGCATTAGTGTAATAAAGTCAATTAAACCTCTGTCTTTGTATAATAGTGTGACATCCATTACTAGCCTGGCCAGAGGACTTCACACTAATAAAGATTTACAAATTTGCCCAGTTGCCCATTTTTGCATCCCCATTCTAGTTTTTTAGTGTGTGTGGCTGTCGTCAACTTCTGACCTGCAGGTTTGGTGACCTGCAGAAAATATGCAGAATTTTCCCAAAAAGGTAAACCATTTACACACACAACCATAAGAGTTCCTGTGTTAAGAAACGCTTCTTAACACGCCCTTATGTTTTGAAATGTATTGAAAAGTACAGTTTTAAATGTTTGGTTAAATAGTCTCTATACGGGCAGGGATAGTCTTGCACACAAAGGACTCGCTCCTGAAATGTAGGACAACGCCACATTGTATTTCCCTGAACCATGAGTAAAATGAATTTAAGAGTTATCAAATACTACATTGCTCTACATGGTCTAAAGAAAGTTCATATGCTTGTTATGAATGAGGAGGTCTCAGCAGCAGAGATGAAATGCTCAACATAAAAGCCCACAGAAATCAGAAACTATACTAATGAGGCCATCTGGTGGCTACACTTGATCTTTACCATGGATCTGATTATTTCCATCCATCCTTTAACTATACTCATTTATATATATTTAGGGGTTTATTGATCTGCATACACGCGTCCATGGGTCATTTAGAATAATCAAAAACCTAACACTGTTTTTTCTGGCTGTGGGAGTAAGCCAGAGCGCCTTGAGAAAACCCACACTAGCACAGCCAGAACATGCAACTCCACAATGAGAGACCCCAGACTGGACTGAAACGAAACCAGAAACCCTCTTACAGTGAGGCAACAGTTTTCCCCACTAAGCCACTGTGCTGCCAAGTATGTCATTTGTTGAAGAACCAGAACAAAACCGACTTCTCAGAGACTCCATCTATTGTCCTTGTCTATTCAACATCGCTGTGGTAGCCCCGATTTGTGACTCAGACTAAACAAAATATCATAGATATTCAGATGACCAGGAAATATTTAACTGCAATTAACTCCACCAAACTAAAGCAATTAACTTAATTGAATAATTGTAAAATATACATTTAATTGGAAATAATAGTTTAACATGAACCGAGACAAAATCTGCAAATTTAAAAATCCATAAAACCAGCGTTCACAATCCCATGAAGATATTAAGACTTTTGAAAATCATTACATGGCGTGGTGAAAACCCTTCTTTTTAGTGTTTGCAATTAGTTCAAAACTGTCCTTACAATTGTGTCACTACAGCTGACCAGATGTTCATTAAATCAGTGTATTCCAGTCCGAGTTTGAGCAGATGAGGAAAGTGGATCACATTAGTATTTACATTGGCAGAGAACGTGTTTTGTTATGTTTTTAGCTTTTAGTTTATAAAGCACTAAAAAGTATGTTCTTTACTTACATCATGTGAAAAAGTATATCTCCCTTGATTATAAGGTTTTATGTATGAGGAGATAATTTAAAAAAACAAAAAAGAATCAGCTGGTCTATGCCAGGTCTTTAAAATTATGTAAATACAACTCCAAATGTCCACTTGTGGGGATCTATGCACATTTACTAATCAGAATTTCAGTCACTAAAAGACAAAGACATTTATAGAATAAAAAGCTTGTTCCTGGTGTTTGTTGTTTGGCTATATTAAGATGATAGGGATGTGTTTGTCTTCACATCCAAATTTTAACATTATATACATTGAATAAGGAATTTATGTTTTATAGTTGAAGCTACTGCTTCACCAAACAGCCCACTAATTCAAGTTGGTGTGCAAGGTTTCTATAGTTCTTGACTCTATAAGGACATAGAGACAGAATATATAGCATAACCTTTTACACTGCCATATTCCACAGTTGTGGGACCAGTGGCCTGAATGGACTGACAGAAACGGGCTAAGGGTAAGTCCTGCAACATCCTTTCTGCTCACAGCACTCACAACTTTCAATAAAAAGTCTATAAACTTATCCCCGCTCCAACTTCCTGAGTTATTTTTTTAGATTCATGGACTGCAAATCTGCTGCTTATAAACAAGGACTCTGCCCTTTTCAGTGAGTGAACTATGACATATCCAGTATGAAAACCTGTTCAGCACCAACGGTGGGCACCTACTGAATTTGCTGCAGTCACAGCCAGGAACAAGGCCAAGCCACAGCGCATCATTAATTCTGCTGAGATGGTGATCAGCTGCAACCTCCCATCTTTCCAGGAGCTGTACATCTCCGGGACACAGAGAGGCTTGTGGAAGTGGAGCAAACCTGTTTTCTAGGGGAATTCCTGTGATTCCTGTGATATGATTGGGAAATGGGTGTGTAAGTGGTGTTGGGTTAGTTTGGTTGGTGGTGACAGAGAAGGGAGGTGGGTGCCAATATTTTCTGTTGAACACAAGATTAAGTACAACCTTAAATACAAACAAATGTAAATCCGGTTTGCTCTGATCATTTGCTGCAGCCACAGTCCGCTGCCGTTTTCTCCTTGGTTGAAAAAACATTTCTCTTTACTGCTGGCCAAGCCGTTTTATCCAAGTGCTGTTTTCTTCCTGCCAGCTTTCTTCCCAGGTCTGAAGGAAGCGAGTTATCCATAGGATTTGCACCGAGAGAGTTCCAGGGAGGAGTACTGTCAGCCTGCTCATCGTTGTGGGTCATCGGTAGAGTTGTTTCATTTCCATATAGAGCATTTACCTCAGCATTCACTTCAAGCCGATTCCATTGCTGCTATTTTCTGGAGAAGTTTGTCAGGCTTATCTGTGGAAAAGAGGCATGTTGCACTGATTAGCCGGTGTTCCTAGAAACAAATGTGGCTGGTCCCGAACTGGGTGGTCCTTCTCTCAGATAATAAAAACACTGCTGAAAAATCCTTGAGTGCCAACTTTTCTCTTTGGTTGAGAGGTAAGAAAATATGAGTAAAAATATGAGTGAAAGAAGTAAAGTAAGCAATGTTTTAGTACCACGCCATCACCTGAATGATAAACAAAACAATGACAATGTCAGTAATGTTCCAGCTGGAGGTTAAACTATGTGTAATCATCAGCTGCAGATGTCTTTTTTTCATGCTCCCCCATTTTAGGGATCATATATCATTTTATTGCAGATGTAGATGTAATTTTCATGACATATATTTTCATTACACATATTTTCATATTGCATATGAACCATATTTTAGAACATTTACATCAAGGTTTCTTCCCTGTCAAAGGGGAGTTTTTCCTGCCACTGTTTGGCTTCAGGTTTTTCTTCAGCTAGGAGAGTTTTTATTGCCTTATGCAGTAATTGCTTGGTCATGTTCTGGGTCTCTGGAAAGCGTCTGAAGACAACTTGGGTTGTATTGGACACTAAATAAATAAAACGGAATTGAATTGTATTATAAGGTGTTTTCCATTCATTTACAAGAGTATCGAGTTTATCATACATGTCTTTGTTAATCACTTTGTTATTATATCCATATACACATGCAAGAATAAAACACTTATCATTTGATTCCATAACTACCATTAACCAGCTGCTATAGACGCTGCTTGTAACATCATCATCAGCTCTGCTGTTGCTACGCTACAGACACAACAACCCAGCACGTTTCTAACCCTCACTGGTGATTTAAACCACATCAGTCTCTGCCACATTTCCAGTTTTTACAACAGTTTGTCAAGTGTCTCACCAGAGAAAACAAATTGTTGTATTTTTTTTAACGCAAACGTCAGAGATGCGTACAGCTCCTCTCCATGACTTGCTCTCGACAAGGCCGATCATAATGTGGTCTTTCTCTCCTCCACCTACAAACCCATCATCCAGAAGCAACCTGTGACCTAAAGGACTGTGAAGAGATGGTCCCAGGAAGTTAAAGAAACTCTGAAGGGGCGTTTTGAGGCTACAGACTGGGATGTCCTCTGTGATCCACATGGAGATGACATCAATGCCATGACTGATTGACTGATTATATCAACTTCTGTGTGGACAACATCATCCTCACCAGAATAGTGAGGAGCTTCCCCAGTAATAAACCTCTGATCATCAGTGACCTGAAAGAGCTTCTCAACAAGAAAAACAGAGCCTTCAGGGAGGGAGACAGGAATTATTGAGATCAGTACAAAAGCAACTGAAAGTCAAGATCACAGCCAACAAGGAGGTGTACAGGAGGAAGCTGGAGAACAAGCTCCAGCAGAACAAGAGGTGTGTGATCAGGGATGAAGAAGATCACAGGCTTTAAGCAGGAAGAGTAGCGGACAGATGGAGGTCTGGACTGAACCAATAAACTGAACACATTCTTCAACAGGTCCAATTGAGAAACAATCCCAGCATCCTCCTCTCCTGCTCCCAGCCGTCCTCTCTTGTGGTTTACTACCACATCAGGAGATACTGGGACCTCCTCCCACCTGTCTGTCTCTAGCAGTAAGGTGAAGAGACAACTGGAGGGTTTGAACCGGAGAAAGGTTGCAGGATGGTGTCAGCCCCAGAGTCATGAAAAGCCTGTTCAGACCAGATATGGTGTGAAAGCTAGACCGCATGTACATATTCTGCCATCCAAAAAATGGCTCAGAATAGGATGGTGGAAGACAAAAATAAGTGAAGAAGCCCAAGGCCCCGGTTCAACAGCAGGATGGAGAGAGTGAGGCCGACTTCTGATATGTGGACATCGGATAATATGGATGCATATCTTGACACTGCTCGCCATATGTGCATGAACATGCAACGCTGCGAAATGTCAGTAAAGGGTAGGAGAGTATTTATAATGCACAGTGTTTATTTTTTATTATCAACAATTGTTTGTGTAACGTATTCTAGTGCTGAGCGGTGATAAAACTGCTGCGCACAGCTGCAAAGTAAGAAACGCAGTTCTCCTGCCTCACGGCAGGGGGCGAAAGTGATCCTAGGGATTCTTCTCACAACTCCTCGGATGCCAAACAACAGAATTAATGACAGCTTTAGATATCGATAAGGAGACTTTTACAAACAATTATCGATGGTTTTATTCAAAAGAAGCGGCGCATGGACTTCATTTATAAATAAAGGTAAGACGATAATACCATTTTTTTAAAGTTCTTTTTTTCTATGCTACAGTTTGTATATGTAAAGAATGCTGATGTGAAACTTTAAACAAATCACGTTAAACGTTGCCAATCAAATGTTGAATAAGCTGCTCTGTGTAGAGTTCATATATTTGTAAATCTGACTGTGATGATGTCAGTGCCTCACCAGACAAGAATCTCACCGCACGTCACTGGGCTGGTGAGTTTTAAAAATATGGAATAAGTGTTTGTTATTAATTGCAATGACGTCATCGTTCCAGTAGGTGGCACCAAATTGATTGAAATATCAGAATCCAATAGTAAACCATTTGTGGGATGTTGATAGTGTTACTGGTAATTTTCTAATATCAAAGTCACATATTAGCTAATTAATCCTAATAATGAAACGCTAATCCTAATAATGAAACACTAATTTACTCATAATCACCAGCTGGGAAACTATTTTATACCAATTTGGCCACAGAAATATTGAAAAAGCTCTATATAAAACAAATGTAACTTGAATTAGTGTAAAAGCCCTTTACAATTTGTGTGACAAAACAGATGTTGCTTGTCTGTGACACGTCAAAAATTAGTCAACAGACACCAAGCAAAGGACCTCCGAAGCCGAAGGACTAAGGTTTGGACTTGGAGGATTTACCTTTATTTAATTTTTGAAGTACAAGGTTTTAAAAACATAACATGCAACAAATGGCAGAATAAGAAGAGCCTTGACCTGAAAAACAAGGGAACGGGTCCCTTTAACATGTACAGTTGGGGGAAGTTTCATTCAATTACAAGGAGCCACTTGGCTGAGTGAGATGCAGTAGAAAGCAAGGCATGTGCTTAGACATAGGCAGTCGGTAGTCAGGTGTGTCTCATCCAGCTTTAATAAGTCTTTACTTTTTATGGGGATAAGAGTGCTCCGAGGCTGAGAATCCATTTAGATGGGACAGGACCATCTATGACCACATATGTAGGGGATACCTGTGACCAAACACTCATTATTACAACATTTTCCAAATGAATGTAGTGCTTTCTTTAGTTTTCCTGTTATTGCGCAGCCATCAATACATAAGTCATATTTACACCTGTTGTTTTTTCAGGATACCACAGTGAGAGGCTTCCCTCTAATCACACAGATATCCGGTGAACATGAAGCTCAGACCACTGGTTAGTCTGTTTTCAAAGGTCTGTGCACATCTTAGAATTGAAGAAAAGGTCACGTGCATTTTGACAACAACCAAACCCTTTAAAAAGGTGCAGCAATGTCATTGGTTTGTCTCTGATTACACAGCAGGAAAAATTATCAGTAGACTGATAGAGTGACCTTAGATCATATATTCAACATGGTTGCATTACAAAATATGCAAACTTCTACTTAGTATGTTGTTAAAAAACAAACAACACTAACAATAATGTGACTATAAATATGACTCATACATTTTATTAAAAAGTTGCCTTGTATTTAACATTCAATTTGAATATTGAATTAAAAGCCTCACATCAGACACTCAAGAGTTGGATCTCAGTGTGTGAGGGAGTATGATGCTGGAGTAGGTTGGTGAGATAGGAGGGGGCCTGTTTTTGATGGACTTTGCGGATGAAGGGATACAATTTGAACTGCATATGTTCTGGTTTTGTCCAGTTGACAAGTGCTGACAGGGGAGATTCAGATGTGGGCTGAACTGAGACATGGGCTTGGAAGGTGAAGTTGGCCAGAACAAGACAGGGTAAAGGTAGGAACAATTTAATGGCCAGGTTTTTATAGATGTGTGGTAAATTTAGAATCTCCAATCAGCTTAGCAACAAGATTTTTATTTAACGTGGGAGGAAACCGGAGCACCCGGAGAAAACCCAAACCAGCATGGGGGACACTAAGCAATTGTCACATAGAAAGGCCTCAGGAATAACAATAATAATAATGATAATAGTAAAACTGAAAATAAATGAGTAAGGCTAATCTAGGGGATGTCCGCTGGACATTGTTGCCCATGATGGAGAAAATGTTTCATGTTTCTGTCTGCCATACAGATTGTTGCCATGGTGACCGATGACATGTCTATTCAATGGCAATAAAAAGTAATTTAACAAAACTCTTCTCCGTCATGAACAACATTTAAACATGAGAGACACGAGAGGTAGATGGGCTCAAATACTAATCTTATTTGGAGGGTCCTAAGGGTCGGAGGAACTACTCGGAGGAGGATGTGGCCTGATTTCCTCAGAATTGCAGGGAGGTATATGAGCAGGACGCAGATTGAATGGTCGTGTGCAGCGTGGCCTTTTGTAGCAAGAACGTCTGGCAGGATCTTCTTCCCCATCCATGATTTGAGTTGAGGAGATTTGTGTGCACCTTAGTGGGCATTCAGAGTCAAATGCATCGTTTGGTTGAGCTTCACAGTCAGTTTTGTGCCTGTTGGGAATCGGTAGAAGTGGGGCATACTTTGATGTCTGCAGTTTTAACCTTTGCACCTCCTCCTCTAGTTTTGTGGATTTATCTTTCAAATTTTCAATTACGTTCTCATTAAGGAAAATCTGTCCCTTTAGTGACATAATTTTCTCCTTAAGCCGCATATTATCAGACTTGTACTTGTACATATTTTTAAACTCTTCATCTGACACCTTGGCTAGCTTCCACTTCTTTTTTTCAACCTCTTTCAACTCTTCATCCAGCTTCTTTTCTTTTTGATCTAACAAAGATTCCCTAAGCTTAAAATTGTTCATTTGTGTTGTACAAGAGGGACACTCTGCGTTTTTGTCTGCTGGTCTTGAACAACTTTTACATCGCTCTTCGCTCCTGACATATGGACGGGCGTTTAGCTTTTCTTTTATTTCAATATTGACTTTCTTGAGCCTTTTTCTTTCACTTCTTTCTTCTTCAAAACGTTTTTCCAGCTTTAAGTTTAGATCTTTCAGATTTTGTATGTTTGTATTAAGTTGTAGTACTTTCATTTGATAATTCTTGAGGGTTTGGGCCAACTTTTGATTCTGTAAGTCTGCATCAGACATGTTTTTCTGATGCTGTTTTTGTTCATATTGGAAAGCCAACAATTGTTGTTTTGAGTTTCTCTCCATTTCCATAATTTTCAATTGCTTTATGTCAAGCTGTTTCTTCAAAGTCTCATTTTCTGAACACATTTGATTAATCTTTTTCTGTTGTTGACACATATGTCTTTTGAGGTGTCCTATCATTGTCGCCTGTCCAACTACTTGATCATCACGCTTGTTGATCTCTTGCTTTAAATCAACTATGGTTTTCTCAAGGTTGTGGGACTTATAGATGAGATTTTTATTTTCCTTGGCGCACCGGCGTTCAGAAAGCTCACTGTTTTTGATTTTTCCCCAAAGTCTCTGAATTTCTGTCCGATACTTCAGGAATACACTTGGTTGTGTGGACATTTTGATAATTTCCAAAGCAATAAGTAAGTAAGTTAGTGCAAAATTCTCTCTCTGGGTTCTTTCGCTGTCTCGATAGATGCAACCACTTCAGTGGAAACTATAACAGTGACACTTTGTTTATGCAGCACATATATAAGTTCTAAATTGTTGACATTGGAATGCGTTATCACCTGCGTCATCAATAGCGTCACCGCCGATTATACAGCCTCTCTATCGCCATGGTAACGTTGTCACGTGATTCACGCTGGGATTTGAACTTTGTGGTGTCGACTATTGTATTGATGGATGATGACAGAAACAAATAAGGCGCATGCGCTGTATCGTATGGCGCAGATTAAGGCCAAAGTGACGACTGTCGCGCGCTCAGCGGCGGCTCCGTCCTTGTGACGGGAGGCTATATCCAATACGAAGCTGCTATTGATGTGATGACTGATCGGCCTGCACCGATTATTGGCCGGCTGGGAAACGACAAAGCGACTACACTTTAGTTGGCCGCTAATTTTGGACTCAAACGCAGCAACTCATTGGATCGTCTGTTGTCCCGGAAGTGCGTTAGCAGGAGCCTTTTTTTTTAAACGCAAACTTTATCGAACAAAATTCTTGCAGGGGAGACAACTCAGGGCACGTGAAACAAACAACAAACAAAAAACAAAAAGTGTGCATGACACATCAAAGAGTTGCAGATACAACAGTACATGTAAAACGAACAAACAAATAATAAAAAAAAAATAGGAAGTGTATTAATAATATTTAAGAAACAGACATAATCTCATATACGTTTTAACAAAATCATTTTTTTCACACATCAGTTTCCGAAGTACAGTTGACATTTATTTTTTCAGCTAATACGATGACGGATTTGTTGTTATTCCATTTACATGTATGTATGTGATTGTAAGGGTTTGTTTACAAGTGGCTTCTCCTACTGCTGATTACAGAGACTGTTTCCTACACTTTTTCAGACTTCAAAATTCATAACTCCAGTTGTACCTTTCTAAAGCATGTCCAAGTATGAATAACCACTGCACATCAGTACCACCGTGATATAAGAAATAATAATGACAATAATGTGGGCCATTCTGTACATAAATAACACAGTTTTGTTCTGTAAAGTAAAAATCTGTACAGTTCATGTGTTCTAAAGTCCAGATCAGAGGATGATGTTTGGATGCTCATGGCTTGTGCAACCCTGTGTTTTAACCTTATAAGCATGTGGCTGGCATTAGTGTAATAAAGTCAATTAAACCTCTGTCTTTGTATAATAGTGTGACATCCATTACTAGCCTGGCCAGAGGACTTCACACTAATAAAGATTTACAAATTTGCCCAGTTGCCCATTTTTGCATCCCCATTCTAGTTTTTTAGTGTGTGTGGCTGTCGTCAACTTCTGACCTGCAGGTTTGGTGACCTGCAGAAAATATGCAGAATTTTCCCAAAAAGGTAAACCATTTACACACACAACCATAAGAGTTCCTGTGTTAAGAAACGCTTCTTAACACGCCCTTATGTTTTGAAATGTATTGAAAAGTACAGTTTTAAATGTTTGGTTAAATAGTCTCTATACGGGCAGGGATAGTCTTGCACACAAAGGACTCGCTCCTGAAATGTAGGACAACGCCACATTGTATTTCCCTGAACCATGAGTAAAATGAATTTAAGAGTTATCAAATACTACATTGCTCTACATGGTCTAAAGAAAGTTCATATGCTTGTTATGAATGAGGAGGTCTCAGCAGCAGAGATGAAATGCTCAACATAAAAGCCCACAGAAATCAGAAACTATACTAATGAGGCCATCTGGTGGCTACACTTGATCTTTACCATGGATCTGATTATTTCCATCCATCCTTTAACTATACTCATTTATATATATTTAGGGGTTTATTGATCTGCATACACGCGTCCATGGGTCATTTAGAATAATCAAAAACCTAACACTGTTTTTTCTGGCTGTGGGAGTAAGCCAGAGCGCCTTGAGAAAACCCACACTAGCACAGCCAGAACATGCAACTCCACAATGAGAGACCCCAGACTGGACTGAAACGAAACCAGAAACCCTCTTACAGTGAGGCAACAGTTTTCCCCACTAAGCCACTGTGCTGCCAAGTATGTCATTTGTTGAAGAACCAGAACAAAACCGACTTCTCAGAGACTCCATCTATTGTCCTTGTCTATTCAACATCGCTGTGGTAGCCCCGATTTGTGACTCAGACTAAACAAAATATCATAGATATTCAGATGACCAGGAAATATTTAACTGCAATTAACTCCACCAAACTAAAGCAATTAACTTAATTGAATAATTGTAAAATATACATTTAATTGGAAATAATAGTTTAACATGAACCGAGACAAAATCTGCAAATTTAAAAATCCATAAAACCAGCGTTCACAATCCCATGAAGATATTAAGACTTTTGAAAATCATTACATGGCGTGGTGAAAACCCTTGTTTTTAGTGTTTGCAATTAGTTCAAAACTGTCCTTACAATTGTGTCACTACAGCTGACCAGATGTTCATTAAATCAGTGTATTCCAGTCCGAGTTTGAGCAGATGAGGAAAGTGGATCACATTAGTATTTACATTGGCAGAGAACGTGTTTTGTTATGTTTTTAGCTTTTAGTTTATAAAGCACTAAAAAGTATGTTCCTTACTTACATCATGTGAAAAAGTATATCTCCCTTGATTATAAGGTTTTATGTATGAGGAGATAATTTAAAAAACAAAAAAGAATCAGCTGGTCTATGCCAGGTCTTTAAAATTATGTAAATACAACTCCAAATGTCCACTTGTGGGGATCTATGCACATTTACTAATCAGAATTTCAGTCACTAAAAGACAAAGACATTTATAGAATAAAAAGCTTGTTCCTGGTGTTTGTTGTTTGGCTATATTAAGATGATAGGGATGTGTTTGTCTTCACATCCAAATTTTAACATTATATACATTGAATAAGGAATTTATGTTTTATAGTTGAAGCTACTGCTTCACCAAACAGCCCACTAATTCAAGTTGGTGTGCAAGGTTTCTATAGTTCTTGACTCTATAAGGACATAGAGACAGAATATATAGCATAACCTTTTACACTGCCATATTCCACAGTTGTGGGACCAGTGGCCTGAATGGACTGACAGAAACGGGCTAAGGGTAAGTCCTGCAACATCCTTTCTGCTCACAGCACTCACAACTTTCAATAAAAAGTCTATAAACTTATCCCCGCTCCAACTTCCTGAGTTATTTTTTTAGATTCATGGACTGCAAATCTGCTGCTTATAAACAAGGACTCTGCCCTTTTCAGTGAGTGAACTATGACATATCCAGTATGAAAACCTGTTCAGCACCAACGGTGGGCACCTACTGAATTTGCTGCAGTCACAGCCAGGAACAAGGCCAAGCCACAGCGCATCATTAATTCTGCTGAGATGGTGATCAGCTGCAACCTCCCATCTTTCCAGGAGCTGTACATCTCCAGGACACAGAGAGGCTTGTGGAAGTGGAGCAAACCTGTTTTCTAGGGGAATTCCTGTGATTCCTGTGATATGATTGGGAAATGGGTGTGTAAGTGGTGTTGGGTTAGTTTGGTTGGTGGTGACAGAGAAGGGAGGTGGGTGCCAATATTTTCTGTTGAACACAAGATTAAGTACAACCTTAAATACAAACAAATGTAAATCCGGTTTGCTCTGATCATTTGCTGCAGCCACAGTCCGCTGCCGTTTTCTCCTTGGTTGAAAAAACATTTCTCTTTACTGCTGGCCAAGCCGTTTTATCCAAGTGCTGTTTTCTTCCTGCCAGCTTTCTTCCCAGGTCTGAAGGAAGCGATTTATCCATAGGATTTGCACCGAGAGAGTTCCAGGGAGGAGTACTGTCAGCCTGCTCATCGTTGTGGGTCATCGGTAGAGTTGTTTCATTTCCATATAGAGCATTTACCTCAGCATTCACTTCAAGCCGATTCCATTGCTGCTATTTTCTGGAGAAGTTTGTCAGGCTTATCTGTGGAAAAGAGGCATGTTGCACTGATTAGCCGGTGTTCCTAGAAACAAATGTGGCTGGTCCCGAACTGGGTGGTCCTTCTCTCAGATAATAAAAACACTGCTGAAAAATCCTTGAGTGCCAACTTTTCTCTTTGGTTGAGAGGTAAGAAAATATGAGTAAAAATATGAGTGAAAGAAGTAAAGTAAGCAATGTTTTAGTACCACGCCATCACCTGAATGATAAACAAAACAATGACAATGTCAGTAATGTTCCAGCTGGAGGTTAAACTATGTGTAATCATCAGCTGCAGATGTCTTTTTTTCATGCTCCCCCATTTTAGGGATCATATATCATTTTATTGCAGATGTAGATGTAATTTTCATGACATATGTTTTCATTACACATATTTTCATATTGCATATGAACCATATTTTAGAACATTTACATCAAGGTTTCTTCCCTGTCAAAGGGGAGTTTTTCCTGCCACTGTTTGGCTTCAGGTTTTTCTTCAGCTAGGAGAGTTTTTATTGCCTTATGCAGTAATTGCTTGGTCATGTTCTGGGTCTCTGGAAAGCGTCTGAAGACAACTTGGGTTGTATTGGACACTAAATAAATAAAACGGAATTGAATTGTATTATAAGGTGTTTTCCATTCATTTACAAGAGTATCGAGTTTATCATACATGTCTTTGTTAATCACTTTGTTATTATATCCATATACACATGCAAGAATAAAACACTTATCATTTGATTCCATAACTACCATTAACCAGCTGCTATAGACGCTGCTTGTAACATCATCATCAGCTCTGCTGTTGCTACGCTACAGACACAACAACCCAGCACGTTTCTAACCCTCACTAGTGATTTAAACCACATCAGTCTCTGCCACATTTCCAGTTTTTACAACAGTTTGTCAAGTGTCTCACCAGAGAAAACAAATTGTTGTATTTTTTTTAACGCAAACGTCAGAGATGCGTACAGCTCCTCTCCATGACTTGCTCTCGACAAGGCCGATCATAATGTGGTCTTTCTCTCCTCCACCTACAAACCCATCATCCAGAAGCAACCTGTGACCTAAAGGACTGTGAAGAGATGGTCCCAGGAAGTTAAAGAAACTCTGAAGGGGCGTTTTGAGGCTACAGACTGGGATGTCCTCTGTGATCCACATGGAGATGACATCAATGCCATGACTGATTGACTGACTATATCAACTTCTGTGTGGACAACATCATCCTCACCAGAATAGTGAGGAGCTTCCCCAGTAATAAACCTCTGATCATCAGTGACCTGAAAGAGCTTCTCAACAAGAAAAACAAAGCCTTCAGGGAGGGAGACAGGAATTATTGAGATCAGTACAAAAGCAACTGAAAGTCAAGATCACAGCCAACAAGGAGGTGTACAGGAGGAAGCTGGAGAACAAGCTCCAGCAGAACAAGAGGTGTGTGATCAGGGATGAAGAAGATCACAGGCTTTAAGCAGGAAGAGTAGCGGACAGATGGAGGTCTGGACTGAACCAATAAACTGAACACATTCTTCAACAGGTCCAATTGAGAAACAATCCCAGCATCCTCCTCTCCTGCTCCCAGCCGTCCTCTCTTGTGGTTTACTACCACATCAGGAGATACTGTGACCTCCTCCCACCTGTCTGTCTCTAGCAGTAAGGTGAAGAGACAACTGGAGGGTTTGAACCGGAGAAAGGTTGCAGGATGGTGTCAGCCCCAGAGTCATGAAAAGCCTGTTCAGACCAGATATGGTGTGAAAGCTAGACCGCATGTACATATTCTGCCATCCAAAAAATGGCTCAGAATAGGATGGTGGAAGACAAAAATAAGTGAAGAAGCCCAAGGCCCCGGTTCAACAGCAGGATGGGGAGAGTGAGGCCGACTTCTGATATGTGGACATCGGATAATATGGATGCATATCTTGACACTGCTCGCCATATGTGCATGAACATGCAACGCTGCGAAATGTCAGTAAAGGGTAGGAGAGTATTTATAATGCACAGTGTTTATTTTTTATTATCAACAATTGTTTGTGTAACGTATTCTAGTGCTGAGCGGTGATAAAACTGCTGCGCACAGCTGCAAAGTAAGAAACGCAGTTCTCCTGCCTCACGGCAGGGGGCGAAAGTGATCCTAGGGATTCTTCTCACAACTCCTCGGATGCCAAACAACAGAATTAATGACAGCTTTAGATATCGATAAGGAGACTTTTACAAACTGTCATAGTATTAAGCTAAGTGAATAAATGTAAATAGAAGTTGTCGTTAAAAACACTTTCGTTGTAGACCCACTAGATGGCAGCGTGAGACGCTAGACAGTTAAGTCAGGAAATATACCTCCGGACTCAGTGTGTGTGTGTGAGTGTTCATCTTTCTCCATCCGCCATGATGTATGCACAGTTGCTGCGAGAATAAAAGATACAACGTGGTAAGAAAACCTCAGCATCCTCTCTCCGCCCGAAACCTCCGACATGGTGTCAGAAGTGGGATCAAGATTAGGATCAAGATTAATATCATTATAATCTCCAACGTGAAACTTACCTGCCTTAACAGCAGTCTGGAATGTTCCGAACCGGAGAAAGCTACGAAGCTAATGCTAACGCGACGGGCACGTCTAATTCCTGGATGTATTGAACCTTAACACCGTGGATACATCTGTTACGGATTATGAGTGAGTCTTCTTGCATTTTACGAACAACATTTGACCCACTGCGGAAATATATACTTGCTACAGTATAGACGAAGAAGTACTCAAGTGTTACTGTTAAGAACAGAAGAAACATCAAAGGATGGCTGAGAGATTCCAACCTCCGTGTATGGACTGGACTAGTCCCGGAGACGCACACAAACGTTTCAAGCTATTCAAGCAAAAATGTGAACTCATTTTTGAGGGTCCACTTTCCGACACAGAAGAAGACAAGAAGGTGAGACTACTTTTGTTGTGGATTGGCGACAAGGGTTTGGAAATCTACAATACCGCTATTTTTGCAAGTGAGAGCGACAAACTCAAGCTAAACCCCGTGTTCGAGAGGCTTGAGACCTACAGCAGGCCGCAAAGTAATTGCATACTTGCAAGATTTCAACTGCGATGCTTGAAACAAGGTGACTTGCAACTAGAAGAGTTTGTAACTAAGGCAAGACTCTTGATTGACGAAGGGGGATATGCACCAGAGTCAAAAGAGGAGACACTGAGAGACACTCTAGTGTTTGGCCTCAAATCTGACCAAGTCAGGAGTGATGCGATTAAGCTTGGAAACACTTTAACCTTCAGACAAGTATATGATCTGGCTAAAGTGGAAGAGAGCACAAGAGCCCAGATGGAGATCATTAGTAGAGGCAGCAGGCAACCGACTGATGTTCATGCAGTAAGGAGCAAGCAGAAGATGTTTGCGACCCACCACAAGCAGCTGGAACCTCACGTGAAGGAAAGAGACTTCAGAAGAGGTGTGAAATCAACCAAACCATTCACTACAAGAAAATGGCAATCTGCACAAAATGGTTGTTACAGATGTGGAGATAACCATCAAAGATCAGACCCATGTCCAGCAAAATCAGCGCAATGCAGATATTGTGGGAAACCTGGACATTATCAAAAAGTCTGTAGAAAGAGAAACAAGCAGATACATAAGATGAACTGTCCAGATGATGCGCACCACCGCGAATATGACAAAGGTGGCACAGGGCTGACAGCCAACATTGGGTCTGTCACATCAGTTAACACAGTTGACACAGTTTGTAAGTATCCAGATAAACTGTTTGTCAGTGTTAAGCTAAACGATAAGTACGACATGAACATGAAGATTGATACAGGAGCAGACACTTGTATCATAACAACAAATGACCTGCAGAGTCTACCATTTGAGCCACGCATCACAGCAAGTGATACCATACTAAGTGGTTATGGTGGCCACATAATCAAGAATGTTGGTGTTACCAAGATCAAAGTGTCCTACAAGCAAAGGTCTATTGTGGCGAAGTTCAACATTGTCAACGCCCCATCAAGGAGTCCATCGATGCTAGGATGCAGCCAAGCACAAGAACTTGGACTGATAACTGTCAACATTGATCACCTGAACGGCAGAGAATCAAAAACGCCAACTCTCACCAAAGCGAAAGTCATGCAGGACTACAAAGAATGCTTTGATAAAATAGGGAAGTTCCCAGGGGAAAAATACCACATCGAGCTTGTGGATGACCCTAAACCTGTTATTCACCCACCAAGAGCTGTACCCGTTCACATTATGCCATTGTATAAAGCCGAGTTGGAGAAGATGAGAGCTGATGACATCATCACGGAAGTCACAGAACCAACTGAATGGGTCAACTCTATAACATACAGGATCACAAAAGGTGATAATGGACAACAAAAACTCAGGTTGTGCCTTGATCCAAAAGACCTTAACAAGAATATTAAGAGAGCACACTACCCTACGAGAACTATCGATGAGCTTCTACCACTCCAACATGGGAAGAAATACTTCAGCGTCATCGACACCAAAAAAGGATATTGGCATGAGGAGCTGGACCACGAGTCAAGACTGTTGTGTACTTTCAACACACCGTTTGGCAGATACAGATTCAAGCGCCTGCCCTTCGGACTGGTGGTTTCACAGGATATTTTTCAGAGGAAGCTCGACTCCATCTTCAACGACATCACCAATATATCAGGGATAGCGGATGACCTGATAATATCTGGGAGCACTGAAGAGGAGCATGACAAGGCTTTCATACAAGTCATGGAGGCAGCAAAGAGCAACAACATTGGATTCAACTCTGAGAAGCTACAGTTCAAGCAGAACAAAGTCAGCTTCTATGGCCATACTCTTACAGAGAATGGGTTGCAACCTTCAGAAGACAAGCTACAACCTATCAATAACATTCAAGCTCCAAACAACGCCAAAGAACTCCAAACTCTCCTGGGGATGATCACGTACCTGAACAGATTTTCAACCAAACTAGTGGAGCTAGTAGCCCCATTAAGAGAGCTGAATAAGAAAAATGTACATTTCAGGTGGGAACCCCACCATCAGCGAGCTCTTGATGAAATCAAGAAAGAACTGTGTACAAAGAGACTGATAAGCTATTATGACCCTGATCCAAATGCAATAACCATCTTGCAGTGTAATGCCAGCACTCAAGGTCTCGGAGCCTGGATTAGGCAGATTGATCAGCACGGTCAAGAAAAGATTGTCGGGATGGCTTCAAGATGCCTGAGCCCCACAGAAACCAGATATTCCAACATAGAGAGGGAGTGCCTCGCAGTTATGTTTGGTCTGGAAAAGTTTGAATATTACCTGCTTGGAAGACAAGTCACAGTGGAAACCGACCACTCACCCCTGGAGCAAATCTTCAAGAAAAACCTTGCAGAGACACCTACAAGACTCCAGAGATTCATCCTCAGGTGTCTGAAATTTGACATTGACGTCAAATACAAACCAGGAAAATCGATCCCGTTAGCAGATGCTCTGTCACGAGTCTGCCAGAAGACAACTGGAGGGACTACCACTAGCAACCAGTCTGATATTCACTTTATATCTACTGCGGCACGGCTGGTGGACGACAAGATTATCAGAGGTGCGATGATACACGACTCGACCATGAACATGCTCAAAGACACCATCTACAAAGGCTGGGCCCAATACAGGAAGCAGTGTCCACCCGAATTGTGGGACTACTGGACATTTAGATGTGATCTTGTTCTGGAAGATGGCCTAATCCTGAAAGGAGAGAGAGTTGTCATACCAGAAGCACTGAGGGATGACATTCTACAAATCCTACACACTGGTCACCAAGGCGAGACTAAATGCATACTGCTCGCTAGAGAATCCGTGTTCTGGCCAGGTATCAGCAACGCCATTAGAGAAATGGTGAAAGGATGTCACGTGTGCAGCATGTATCAGCCAGCACAGCAGAGGCTACCAATAATGCAACCTGATCTACCAACACGCCCGTGGGAAGTACTTGGTTCCGATATATTCGAGTTCAACAACCGCAAGTATCTGATCATAGTAGATTACTTTTCCCGGTTCCCAGTCGTGAGACTTTTACCCGATATATCAGCCAGAACTGTGTGCACATACTTCAAGAGTGTTCTGGGTGAACATGGGCTACCTTCAACGATAATTGCAGACTGTGGAACACAGTATGTAAGTGAAGAGTTCAAGAAGAGGTGTGAAGAGTCAAACATCACCTTGAAATTCAGTTCGCCTTATCATCATCAAGCCAACAGTGTAGCTGAAAGAGCTATAGGGACAGTGAGAACACTCTGGAAGAAAGCAGAGGAGGATAAAACATGCCCTTACACAGCACTGTGGATGTACAGAATAACACCGCTAGATGATAGTATGCCATCACCATACGAGCTATTGTATGGCAGAAAGCCAAAATCTCTACTACCAAACAGTAGGGGAGCTCTTCTGTCAAATCACCCACATGCCGACGATCACCTGGAGATGAACCGAGCAAAGCAAGCAAAACAGCAAATGTTTTATGACATGCATGCTGGAAATGAGAGGAGTGATCTTCAGGACCAAGAGCAAGTGTATGTGAGGAACACGCTCAAAAAGATATGGGAGCCAGGAACTGTCTTGAGTAGGCCTAATCCTACGAGAGAGCCCAGGACGTACCTTGTTGACGTTGGAGGAAGAACCTACCAGCGCACGAGAGAACAACTTAAGCCAAGACGTACAGGGACCCCCAGCGGGAATCACCGGTTAGAGTTACTTCCAACTGAAGAAGCAAGACCAACCATTCTACCACTTCACTCACCCATACCGACCACATCTACCCCATGTGGCTCACTGGAGAACACCACTCCCAGTTCCCCACAGACGTCGAGAGATGTGGAGGATCCGTCACCAGTGGAGAAACCCCCAGTAATGAACAGCAGGGGAAGATTTCAGATGAGAAGCCAGAGTACCAGATCTGGGAGGATAACCCGTGTACCGTTAAAGTTTAATGAGTAGAGTAACTTATTTTGCCTTTTAAGGTTAAGCACGTTGTATTAAAAGAGGGGGATGTCATAGTATTAAGCTAAGTGAATAAATGTAAATAGAAGTTGTCGTTAAAAACACTTTCGTTGTAGACCCACTAGATGGCAGCGTGAGACGCTAGACAGTTAAGTCAGGAAATATACCTCCGGACTCAGTGTGTGTGTGTGAGTGTTCGTTTTTCTCCATCCGCCATGATGTATGCACAGTTGCTGCGAGAATAAAAGATACAACGTGGTAAGAAAACCTCAGCATCCTCTCTCCGCCCTAAACCTCCGACACAAACAATTATCGATGGTTTTATTCAAAAGAAGCGGCGCATGGACTTCATTTATAAATAAAGGTAAGACGATAAAACCATTTTTTTAAAGTTTTTTCTATGCTACAGTTTGTATATGTAAAGAATGCTGATGTGAAACTTTAAACAAATCACGTTAAACGTTGCCAATCAAATGTTGAATAAGCTGCTCTGTGTAGAGTTCATATATTTGTAAATCTGACTGTGATGATGTCAGTGCCTCACCAGACATGAATCTCACCGCACGTCACTGGGCTGGTGAGTTTTAAAAATATGGAATAAGTGTTTGTTATTAATTGCAATGACGTCATCGTTCCAGTAGGTGGCACCAAATTGATTGAAATATCAGAATCCAATAGTAAACCATTTGTGGGATGTTGATAGTGTTACTGGTAATTTTCTAATATCAAAGTCACATATTAGCTAATTAATCCTAATAATGAAACGCTAATCCTAATAATGAAACACTAATTTACTCATAATCACCAGCTGGGAAACTATTTTATACCAATTTGGCCACAGAAATATTGAAAAAGCTCTATATAAAACAAATGTAACTTGAATTAGTGTAAAAGCCCTTTACAATTTGTGTGACAAAACAGATGTTGCTTGTCTGTGACACGTCAAAAATTAGTCAACAGACACCAAGCAAAGGACCTCCGAAGCCGAAGGACTAAGGTTTGGACTTGGAGGATTTACCTTTATTTAATTTTTGAAGTACAAGGTTTTAAAAACATAACATGCAACAAATGGCAGAATAAGAAGAGCCTTGACCTGAAAAACAAGGTAACGGGTCCCTTTAACATGTACAGTTGGGGGAAGTTTCATTCAATTACAAGGAGCCACTTGGCTGAGTGAGATGCAGTAGAAAGCAAGGCATGTGCTTAGACATAGGCAGTCGGTAGTCAGGTGTG